>OZ023334.1:23208143-23215643 GCA_964007535.1 Brachyptera risi
TGGTTTCAATGCTATGCCATGGGGAATGCCATGCTTTGGTTGAATGCTATGATTGCTATGGATATATTTCATTGTTTCTTTTCTTCATTGTTTCAATCGTGATACAGCCTACATACCAATACTGAAATTGAAACTGGAATGCTATGGTTACAAATGATAACCACAATGTTATTGTTAGCATTGAGCCTCTCAGCCTCTCAACATCAGTGCATCAGGCACTTCCACCAATATATCCGCCCTGAATCTATTCTATTACTTGTTGAGTATTTGAGCATCACAATTCAATTTTGAGCTCACATAGTAAGAGATAATCATTAGAGAAACATTGAATCATCTTGAATTTAATACGTGATATACACATCGATTTTAAATTCTCTCGTTGGGAGAAATGTTATAATTTCAATAATTCATTGTACTGTTTCCTACGTGATATATGCAAACAATCAAGAGAAAAATAATCGAAGATGACTATCATCATAAATATGTGTGTATATATATATATATATATATATATATATATATATATATATATATATATATATATATATATATATATATATAAATATGTATATATATATATATATTTATATATATATATATATATATATATATATATATATATATATATATATATATATATATATATATATATATATATATATAAGTGTACATACAAAATACCATATTCCATAAATAGATAATGCTAATTTCGTAGTCTGAACTAACATTACGTATTCAACTTATTACATTATCATTAGCTTTCAAGTTGATCAAAAGTGTCAGATACGGAACATATACCACCCTACATACGCCTCTACAATCTCCCCCCTCTCTCCCCCCCCATTCCCGCCGCGTCGCCCACAGTGAAAATCCCCTCAAGCTATGTCTCAGCAGGTGAGAAATTATCCCGCCAAGGTAGGCAACTTGTTCGCACAGCAGGGTAGCTCGCAGTTACGCATGAATCCCATCATTGCTCAGTTATCTCTACCGTTATCTATGATTCGTTGCAATGAATATATTTCTGTATAGATACACCTCTACTCTACAATAATAAATCACGTGATTTCTTTTTTCATAGCCAACTGTTGTGCGATGCACGCAAGGACGAAATAATACATATTCCCTCTCTCTCTTTCTCTCTCTCCCATTTCTACACTTATTACGATACGCCCCAGACATATTATTGTAACCCAACATTATCTCTTATAAACGTAGAAGTATTTCCGTGCAATCTTCACGAATGTTCATAAATCACTGTGATTTTTTCTGGCCATCTGTTGTTGCACGCGACTGTACTACCATCATTCATTAGTAATTAGAGCAAGGTTATTTTGATGGCCAGGTACATATATACGGTGATTATTTCACGTTTGTCTATTAACAAAATTAAGTTATTATTACTTTCTGCACGACTCGGATGTGGATAATTTACAGTTTGTGAAATTAATATCTAATTGGGCCCATGAGGTGATTTTTCTGATTTATTCTTGTAGTTTACTCATCCGGGAACAGAAAAAAATTATCTTCTACGTTGAAAGTTGTATTGCTGAAATACTGATCCTATAGCAGCTGATTAATGGGTTAGAATCACGTGATACTGAAAGTTGACTTCTGGTTATGGTTTGATGGTAACCATGGTGTCTCCGCTTATGAACCCCCAAACATTTTGGATTCATTGCCATCTAGATTTAGTTCATTCAGTGAACTCCCCTCAATAATATAGTTATTTTGATAGGGCCCTCACTTACCACGACACTCAATCGGACTAATGCTCTGAGGATTTGATCGGTTTTTATTTTCAAGAAGAGCTATATATTAGAACAACATGTTATGACAATATGTTCTTCCTTTGTTGAGAGTATAAAGTACTGGCACTGCTTATGAGATGGGCCACGATGTTATGTCATCTTGTTGAAGTCTTTGAGGCCGTGCATTTGTTGGTTTCATTTTATTCAATTTCATTTTATATACTCCCAATATATGGTAGAGTCAGTGGAAGTAATGAAAATGTGAATTCTGAAGTGTTATCATCTTATCTAGCTCTCCTGGTGAACATTTAACAATCAAACTATTCAATATTCCAGAACGTTCTACGCATAGATCGTTCCTCCATGTGGAAGTTGCTGTTAAGAGCCTAAAAATATTAAATATTCTCCATACGTTTCAATACAATAGTTTCGTACAAGTTCTCAATTATGCATATCAATGCACTTTTATTCACGTATCACTAACCAATTTATATTATTCACCACTTTTCCAGTCATGACCTGATTGCTGTGAATTTTATATGTGGTTTCAGGTTTCGTGCCACTCTGAGAATACACTACTCATCAATAAAATTACGACGCTGATATTTCTCGGAAATAGTTGAAAATTCCATGCATTTTTCAATGATTGTTGAGGCATTGTACAACTAGTGGCATTCGGTATGATTTCATGACGTCGTGAATCAATAATACTCAATTGAAGACTCGAAATAGGCGTGGCTTAACCAGTCAGCCAGTTGGATCAAATCATTTATAGTCGTTTCAAGAAACTCCGATTGGAGATTTGAATTTCACCACAGTTCTAACAAAAATAACGAAAATTGTATCGAAAGCAAAAAATACTCTGCATTTCGTGATGAGGAACGTAGAATTTGGTCTGCAGCATACAAAGAAGCATGCCTACAAATGTCTGATTAGACCAATGACTGAGTACTGCTGTGGCATCTGGGATCCACACTCATCAACCCAAATAGACGCTATAGAAAGCAGCAGCGGAAAGCAGCTAGATTTGTAAAAAAACAGGCATCAAAGATGGTCAAAGAAGCAGAAGCAACCAAGTATTAGTGTTACAGAAATAATCTCAAATCTCAAATGATCATCCCTTGCAGAAAGAAGACGTGAAGTTGGTCTCAGGTATCCCTACAAAGCCGTATCCGAGGAACCTGCTTGGCGTGATCTAGCACATGCACATTACGTATAATCTGAATTTAGAGGCAAAAATTGTCATCTAGAGAAATTGTTTCTACCCAGGTACCAAACAAATTTGATGGTAAAATTTGATGGTAAAATTTGATGATACAAAATTGATGGTATCCACAGAAGGTCGTTCAAAATTATGACACACATGAATATTTTTGTTTCATCCAACTGCATTGTATTTTTTTTTTTCAGAATCAAAAAAAGTTCAGAAATGAACCACATTTTTTGAAAGCGATTAATAATCAAACTCTTCGGAATTTTTGCAATCATTCACATGCCGTAACTATACAATAATTATTTCGGGGTCAAAATAATTTTCACGGTTGTTCAGTTCGTACAAAACCTTCTCTCAAGATTTCTCTCATCAATTAATTCTCATTTCATTTAGTCCCATGAAACGGAATTTCGCATCAAATTCATTAACTCATGATTTTTCACTTTGATTTAAACAACAATTCATTGCATGCCCAATCATGAGAATTTTCAATGAACGTTATATGTCATATTCTATTGATTGTGACAAGAGTAGCTTACTTATCTGATTCTCTTCATTTTTCCGACTATTGAGGATGTGGGAGAAGAATTTATTCAAATGTGTCAATCCTCTAGTTTATTATCATTCATATTGTCTGTTATATCATTATTGTTCATTAAATTTTTACTATATATTATTATTTATAACTTTGTCAAAGTAGAGCAGAGTAGATTCCTGCAGCCACCGGAATAGTATTCAACTACAGCTGTTAAGAGACTGTTGTTGAATGTGTTAATTCTCAAAGCTATAAATGATAAATAAACTAAACTAAACTATGTGAAGATTTAACAATCGAAACATTCATCCAAATCGGATGGAAGATCACCTTCATCATTTTTTTTTCATAAGTCTCATCATCATTTCTAGACGCTCATCAGGATGTTTTAGCAACATCTATTTGAATTTCTTTCTTGTTCAATATAATGTTATGAGAAACTTGAGTTGAACATTAATAAATTTGGCAGAGGGTGGAGATTATAACCAAATGGAAAAGGAAATTGACCGCAATCCACAAAATATAACCAAAGTATGGTTTGAATGTCACAGTGAATTAAAATTATGAATTCACCCAATTAGTATCAATATTTTGTATTACTGGAAAACGCAATATATTATGCGTTGTTGGATGAGCGATATAGGCATATTCATACGGAATGTAATCGGTATGCATCTCGAATCCGAAACAATTATGTCATCACCTTCCTGATTTATTCTTCACTCATTTTGAACGTTTCTCAATCAAATTGATTGGAGATGTAGCTTCTCGCAATGAGTTTTTTAATAGCTTTTATACTGACGTGCAGATATAACACATTATTTTTTCCATCAGGACGACTGATCCCATTTTTTTGTGGAACTTTGGAATAATGTGTATCAACTCGACTCAGAAAACTATTGAATCAAGTTAGTTATAATTCATATTCAAACCCCTCAGGAATGAGCATACAACACTCAGTCATTGTTATTGACAATATTGTATCTGAATGTATATAGTAACCAAACTGTTTCAATAAATACCAGACAGGATCATTATATACTTTTCTTTGAATTGACACGTCTGCTTTGATTTGTATTTAATAATATGTATATTCCACTGATGAGCCTTTGGCTTTGTGGGAATCATTTATGTGTACCGATTGTGAACATTGCATTTTTCGAATAAAATATCTTCGAAAAAAATATAGTGTCATCATATCGACATTTTGTGAACATTCAAATTCATTCGAGGAAAATGTTGTTTTCCAAATTTTCTCCTTCAATTAATTGAATTTATTGTATTTATTTGAGGATTTTTTTGTATGAGTTTTTCAAAACTTCGGAATGGGTTTTCTCAGATCTGACGCAACCGATCACGCCTCAAAACTCTTGAGGAAAAGTCAAATTTCGACTGAATTTGTACTCTTGTTTGACCTGTGGAACGCGAACAAGGAAAAAAAAGAAAAACGTCCATTTTTTCGAGTACGATGAAATTCAGTCTTCACTCCACTCATCCGATGAATTTACATTCATTAAAAGCAAATCATTTTTGAAAATCGGATGTTAAAAATCTGAACACATTCTGAATACAAATTCACAAGTGAAAAATCATCCTCAATTTGATTCTAAAAATAATTATCTTCATGCATAATGATTTAAACTGACCTATTAAAATACTAGCCAGCTATACACCAAATCCAAGATACCGAACCGCTTTTACCATTACATCTGTTATCACTTCTAATAATACTACATCTACCCTCGTATGCATGTGTGCACTCGATCTTCGCTACGTTATCTACCACAATGACGTCATGAACTCTGATATATTATTATCTCTAGGTGGCCGTGTGGTGCTTGACTCAGCAAGGGGTAGAAAATCTGGATGGCGGTGGGGCAAGCAATAATAACGCAACTGTCTACTCACACAGGAAGTGGCGTAACCCACTCCTCCACCCCCAACCCCACCTCCCTGAGTCGATGGATTAGAATAGATAATAGGCCCACAAGACGAATAAATACTATTTAGATGATTTCATTGTTGAGGTATATTATCTATTTCATGGAGTCGGTCGTTCTAATTATTTAGAACAATTCAGAATTATACAAGATTAAACGTTCGTACAAGATGGCGGACTTGAATGTGACTTTGGAATTGATTATGCAAATCGATGTACTGAAAATTATCGAAGCTCGCAATCTTCCTTCATTCTGAACGATCGGTATTTTTTTGACACTAGATCTTTGTATATGAAGCTGTTTCTCAATATTTATTCTTCCATTTTTTCAGAGATTTCCGTTTTTGTGTGATTCGAATCAATTTCAGTTTCATGATCGGATACATTTGATTGAGGGAGGAGAATTTTCTCTCAAATTCAATAACTGATGTGAAGTATCATCTTATATCAGCTGTATATCAGAATCTCTTTTTCGGGTTCTGATTATAAAACCGGCACCTCCACCAAAAAGTGTGAAAATGATAGAAATGATTATTCTCAGTATTTTTGTGATGAGATATCTGAATTTATACACGAATAGGTACATATATTCGATCATATGATTATTGGGTGGGCGTGGGCCCGAAGGATCAATCTCGCAGTATAGTCGGAAACACAAGTGTGTTTCTTTGCGCTCCACAGGTCGAACGAAAACACGCGTGTTGATAAAACCTAGCAAGCATATGTGTCATGATTCGAGTTGTTATTGTATAGTTTCGAGGATCAGAAGATTTCACTGATATTAGAAAAGTCAGTTCGAGTTTCGGGAAAAATAATGGGAATAACCCAAAGAAATAATGGGAAAGAATAGTTTCTCCGAATGAATTCGAATTTTATTAAACTCCATTCATACAGATGATACACATCATTCAAAAGGTTCAGAATTATTGAATTGGTTGCTTTTTAAAAGAAAATCATAACATCGCGTTTTCAAATCGTAATATTAACAGCTATTGAAACGAGCAACAGGTAAATTCAAACCAATCACAGCTGAAAACTTTTGAAATGAAAAAGGGGTCATGAATAATTAGCGAAATATATATGAGGGCCGTGTGACTCGATAGTTTGAGAATAGTGATGTGTTTATAATAACTTCTACTTATAAATCCAAATGACTCGCTGATCCTGCGAAGTATATTCTGAATCTACTCGTGACTATAGGAATTGATAATAAGTTCAATCAAATCAATTGGATTTTACCAATTCAATTTCAATCAATGATGTTCGTAGAAAAAAGTCGAGGTTAGTCATGATTAATATCACATTTGATCTACATGATAATAATAAAATGGTGAAATATTTCAGGAAGTAGGCCTACAGTATAGCAGCCTTTTGAAACCTCATTGAACTAAGAGACCGCTTTAGTAATGGAAATCAACGCTGTACATGGGTTCGAGTTCCGCACAAGGCATGACCTTTTGTGAACCTTCTTCCACTGATTATCACTATATCATTTCATCATCACCTGATAATTCCCACCTCCAATAACTCAGCTGTTGGTGAAGTCATTCAACATCATCATTTAAAGTACCGTATACATAAAATCACTGAACATTGTGCACTAAATATATCACAACAATCGATATTGATACACCGTATATAACTCCAGTCTGTTTCTTTGTTATTGATGAAGAACAAGAACTACTGCATATTATCTTTGAATGAGGAGAGCTGTTTCAGTACTAATGAAAGAGTCATTGCAGCCAGCTATTTATAAAATATCGATGAAATAGTGAGACGATTGAGAAAATGGGATAGAAAAATTTGGCAAAACGAAGACGAATAAAGATAGGATGAGAAATTTTGGTAGTCAATAATAAATATACAGGATGGGAGGAATTAGGCAATAGATTTGAAAAGGGCTTACAAAGAAGTACAAGGGGAGGGGTGAGAGTTGAAGTAGAAAGAGTGGATAGAGAAGTAGGTATATATGGATTCATTCAAAGAACTACGCGGAAATGGAATGAATTGAAAGAAGATGTGAAGAATATAATGAAGATCAGTGATTTGGGAAGAGAGCAAAGAA
>OZ023334.1:23218937-23343937 GCA_964007535.1 Brachyptera risi
GCAAATAATTATTTCTTCATATTTTCCGTGGTATCAATCTGTACACTTTCTTATCTGAAGACAGCAATTTATTGCACTCTCTTCACTGTATGACTTCTCACCAGACAGATACTCATCAATAATCTGAGGGTTATGAAGATTTTATCGGAATTTATTATCAAGTTTCTTCAATTCTTGGAAAAAAACATCTTTCTAGCAACGACACACGTAACCATAATAAGACACTTATTGAGTCTTCTAAAAGTAAAGTTACTTCTACAGTTACTTCTACAGTTGATTCTACAGTTACTCCAACAGTTACTTCAATAGTTACTTCTACAGTTATCAACAGTTATTCGAGAGAGTGAAACAATTGTTCACTTAGTAATCATTATTTATGATGTGACGACACGATTTCGAAGCATGCATATATTTTTTTAAGATTCTTCCATGATTGACATCGATTCTGATGCAATTCTCGTGTTTTCGTTCGAGTTCCAGAGTTAATTTACTAGGAGTTTCTCGGAAGTATTTTTCTATCTATAGAAATAATGTTTTCCATTCAGAAGGGATGAAAAATATTTTTCTGCTCTGAAAATATAAGTCTTTTGGGCATCTGAGAAACTAATCTTATGGTTTCCGTGTATGGGAGTATATTTCACGGATACTTTTCTAATCTAGCATTGCTTACAGCATGAATCTTATAGAAACATCTGTGCTGCATTGTTATCCACTGCCTCATCCATTACTGTCATTATTATCAAGACATCTATAGAAACTGAGATGATCAAAATAATATCATTTGAACGTTTCTTATATCATATGTACGTACGTCCAACATGAACATACAGATTCACCATTCTTTCAAATTAAAATATCCACACAAATTACACTCATTCTTAATTTCAAAGACAGAAATGCAGTATACTCGCTACATAAGATGATGAACAATGAAAAATTATAAGAATAGAAAATATATATTCTGATATATAATAGAAAAATATCGGAAGAGAATAAATGTGATACTAGGCCTACTGAATAATGAAGAGATATGAGAACGGAAAATGTATCTGGAGAAAACGGGCGATACTCATTCAATTTGAAAAGCAGGCCAAATGTATAAATAATATGATAGTCATACAAACATGAAGAAAATTACAAATGGAATAATACCACTCGACTGACTTTTATTTCATTCATGCCTCAATTTTCGAAATCTCTCTCTCTCTCTCTCTCTCTCTCTCTCTCTCTCTCTCTCTCTCTCTCTTTCTCTCTCTCTCTCTCTCTCTCTCTCTATATATATATATATATATATATATATATATATATATATATATATATATATATATATATATATATATATAATATATAAATATATATTTATTTATATATATATATATATATATATATATATATATATATATATATATTCATATATATATATATATATATATATATATATATATATATATATATATATATATATATATATATATATATATATGTGTGTTATATATATATCTATATATATATATATATAAATATATATATATATATATATATATATATATATATATATATATATATATATATATATATATATATATATATATTATATATATATATATATATATATATATATGAAAAACTCTCTCATCAATACAAATATTATTCAATCAACGACTCCAACAACAAATGGACTATTCACGTAACGAATGTGTACATTATATTTGAATGATGCTCACTAAAACACATGCCGTATGCGAGACTCGAACCCACGCTCGACTCAACTATAGGGTTTCCAAGCCTGTTACTTGACTGTCAGCCAGAAGGGAGGCGTGCTGATCAATCAATGACTCACGGACTTCCAAGATCGATTCCTTGGGCGACCAACAGTTGGACGTATACGACCTGTTAACGCCATCAGTTAAATTAGCCGATCGATACAATATACCAGTGGCAGGAGTTGAGGGCTATCAGATTATTCACTCTGGAACTGCAATGAAACTATCAAAATCCATACTGTATCGTCCATACACGACAATGCGAAATGTGTAAGTAGGAAAACTTATGGACATGTAGTGTAATGTTAGATGAATGAGGATTGAAAAAATAATTGAGAATACAAAAATATATGGAAAAGTTTCTTACTTCCGAAACGATCGGACTGATTCCTATGAGGATTTTGGAATTGTGGTTCGTTAATTTTTTCTACATATTTTTCAACACTCTTTTCCACTCATCATGTTAGCATTACCGAGATTATTCCACTCTGAGAAAAAAAATAGAATTAGCCGATGAGTTATTGTTGAATTTCATACACTTTCGATTTGAGTGAGTGCGTGTGGTTAATAGAAGTTTTGTGTGGATCAATCAAATCGTCTGACCTGAAATAAAAAAATTGATATTTTTTTCTGGTTTTCACATGACTCCTTATTATTGATCACCGGCAATTTGTCATTGCGATTCAAATATATTTTCAGAGTATTTTACGGATTTGAATACTTCATGAATGTCTTAATCTGATTGATCGATATAGCAAATAATTTCGATTCAGATATTTTTTTCACAAGTTGTCAAGTTCTCAATAATCCACAAAGCCTGTAAACAGGCTCATCTGTGGTTTGCATTATAATTACAACACATGGAAAACGTAATAATATATACTGATACAAAATAATTACAGGTACCGTTTGTGAAACATTATATGAGTTCCAAAGATAGTATAATGTGCCAATAATACAGTACATATATGAGTTTTTCCATTTTCCTCGTTATTATAATTTTAGAATATATAAATTTCCATTCTACATGAAAAATTTAGAGAATATACATATGCTGATTTTATTATGAAACAATAGCAAAATTTCTTGTTGGGGAAAATATGGGAATCATTAGACATACGATTGATACTTATAACTACGAACTAATTCAGGATAATACTAGGAGATCGATTGGAACCGAAACTTCCTGACATTGTATTTGGAGTTTTGATATACTAATAGAATGAAATAAATACGCAAATGAACCTTTAGTTACAGTTGAACTTTTTTTCCATTATATATTAGGCCAAATTCATGATCAGTTAGTTACTTGAAAAGCTTAATCAATATGTCAATTTAAAACAGTTTGACCACATATAACAACCAGCTGAGTGAATCGCCATTATAGTCAATCACATCTGGGTATAAATTCAATCAAGTTCGAGTTGAAGCTAGGTAATTTATTGTCAGCAAATAAATAATAATAATAATAATATTTTTTTTATTCATTTGAATAGTTTTGTACAATGTTATATAGCATTTTACGCTCATAAAATAACAACAAAGCCTGAAAGAGGCTTGTCTGTGTCCATTATATAAATGATAATTCATACAATTATATTCAATTTCAAGATTTTCTATTTGTCAATTCAAGATTATACGTATAAGTTAACAATATTCCACAAAGGTTGTAGTAAACATGCTTATCTGTGGTTTGCACTATAATTAAAAGACATATGATAGTGATAGTCTTTATTTCCTTCAAATCACAACACAGTTAGGTATACGTAGTTACATACATAGTTGGCAAATAAAATGGTGAGGTTCGGTGGGATCCCGCTCTTTGATAACAGAAAGAATATAAGATATATAATGATATAATAGTTGTGATGAGAAAACAATAAGAATATCTTGAAATAATTAAAAATAGAGATAATTCATTTTAAAACTGAGAAAGTGAAGCTATTGACAACTAACGATATAATTGAATAACTTATAGTGAACAATCCTCTCATACGAATTGAAACTTCAAAATGCATATATCGGATAATAATTCCAGAATCTAACAAGCGTAATAATTACCAAATACTTGGGTTTAATTCAACTTTCTCATATGAGAGCTCAATTGATCACTCATTTCTTGAACATAAGCTCAACAACCCCACCGACACCACCTATTCGAGGGTACGACCATCAGGTGATAATGAAACTATGGAGTGATGGTCAGTGGAAGGAATTACATATACCCATGTGTTATATGCAGGAGTTGAAACCGACGCTCAACGTTTCAGTGTGTGAAGTGTTATACCTGACTGAGCTACGAAGAGCTGCTTGATAATTCACTCATTGATTGATTGAATAATCAATTCAATGAGGTATTGAAATATTGTAAATGGGTATATCAAATGAATATTTAAAAATCCATTTGAATCGACTTTAACGACGCTGTATTCATGAGCAAAATAGCTATGGACTGATCAGACTGGGAATATATTGAGAACTAGAATAGTCTCCTATAACCCATTTTTTTATAAATTTGATTTAGTCGAGCGAAAGTCAACAAAAGTCAATTGTACCGCGTGCAACCAGCTAAATTTATGATAATCGAAACAACTATAAGAGCAGTCGAATTAATGATGATTGAGTGTGGTCACATATCAATTTGATGAATATGGAGTGTAGACTATGCCATATCTCGATATGGTTGGTATAGTCGTGGCAGTATGATGAATTCACATTCACACATTCAATTATGTATAGTCATTCACAGTTGACCTATCACACAAAGTGACCAAATTTAATCATTTTTATCTGAATTGATACGATGGGTCAAATAGTTGCTTGAAATTTGTGTTTCCTCACTGAAATCAGTAGTGAAATGAAAATATGAGCACCAAAAAAAAAATCTGAGCAAATATTCAATCATGAACATTTGGAATAACGATCGACATTCGATCAGCAAGCAAAATATCGTGATATAGTGCCTGAATATGCATATCGTGATGTACTCACGGGAGAATAAGGTCGTCGTATACCCACGAAGGAGTGTAAAAACTAAAACAGTTAGGTATTTTCTTTGTAGCTCAACGATTTGTTTGCATTCGAAAGATGTAGTAATGTTTTTATCGCTACTCTCCTCCTGAAAAATCATGATAAAAATAAATCATGATACCCTGAAAATATCACATATATATTCCGTTAACAAATTCCGTTAACAAATTCCGTTAACAAGTGTTTTGTTATGATGATAAATGCTGAATAAATAAAAGAGAAAATGCAAAAATGATGGTGATATTCGTGTTTGTCGTCCACTTCAGTAAATACAAAATGAATAGAGTTCACGTCTAAACTACGTCTACCATGAATTACCTCTTCTATCGACTGTTATGAACCCATAACCATTATGGAAATAATCACCATCACTTTTGGGAGAATTTCCGAGTATTTACTTGTATCCATGAGAGAATAAGATCGCCCACCAACATAACTACCGAATTATCACCAGTATATTCGAATATCAGGGCCGCCCAGACTCACCAAAGGTCATAACTTTGATCGGGCTCAAAGTTACGACAATTTCTAGAAATACCATATCTGATATATTATTTTTGATTTTCTGATCTCAATTTTTGATTGAATTCTTCATTATCATCAATCTATACTTTATTAGAATTTAAAAATCTGAAATAATAGATCAAATATGGTATTATCTCTAGAAATTGTCGTAACTTTGAGCCGCATCAAAGTTATGACATTTTGTGAATTCGATTCCATTTGTAGGTGTATTTGTAGGGTATTGAGTGTGCATGGAAATTGATTCTTGAATGAAAGTCAGTATTTTAGATGACTCACTAGAATTCAAATTCCAAAACCGGGAAAAATGCAGATAATGTTTAATACATTCAAGATGATATAATTCAACATAATTGTCGGACTTATGGTATAACAGCTGATGGAAGATAACAATTAACAGCTGAAAAAAATATATTGATAACCTCTGAAAATCATTTGTTTTCACTTTTACCATTTTGAAAGTAATGCAAATACCCATAAGACCCTATTGAGAACTTGATATATCATATTGTTCAAAAGTTATCACCAAAACAACTAAACCTCGCTAAAATCAAGTCGCATGCACTCTTAATTATCTTCTCAGGACTATATTAACAATGAGAAACGCAACTGCATCTTTCAAAAGCATCAAGTATTCAAAGTGACAGCAAGATTATGAAATTTCCACAGTTTTCACAATTGAGAGATCTTCTCCTTTCATGGATTCGAGTATATATACTAAAGAATATCGATTTACTAAATAACAGTAAGTTCAGACCTACCTTTCATAAGTGGTCAATACATTATTCCATTGATTCCTAAACGATTCTATGATTATAGAGATTAAATCGCTTCCCATTATAATAAAGTGAGAATCGATTGTGTGACACCTTGTATTGTTCTCACATTCGCCGGTTCTACATCACACCATTTTGTCAGTTCTCTGACTTGTTGCTAATGTGTTGACAATGGCTACCCAACAGTTGTGTAACGACTCTCTTTGAGGTATTTGGTCTCTCTGTTATCATCATTAGTGTATATATACGGGCCCAATGCTATTAGGTCTTTGCATTGGCTGGACTTGGAGGCTATAATTGACGAGTAATATCAATTCACTGAGCACGAGTGTATTATAATCCACCCTGTATAAATGTTAATGTATGAGTATAGGATTAATTCGGAAGCTATATGAATTTTATAGGAATAAAAGAGAATGTTATGATACACAAATATGTAGGATTTCAGTGGAATTTTCGAAGTGTGGTCAATATCTTTTTGATTATTGCTTGCTTAACGACCCTACAAACAGCTAAATCATACGGGGGAATTATCTTTTTTTTTAAATGTTTCTTTGACCCCACCAACAGCTAGGTTATATGAGGGTACGGACGGGTGGTAATGAGACTATGGAGTGATGATCAGTGAAATGTCGTTCACAATAACTCATGGCTTATGCGGGACTCGAACCCACGCTCAACGAGACTCAAGATTCTAAGGCAGTGCGTCAGTTGACTGTGTCACTGAGAGTGATTTATATTTGTTCAATTATACATTTTATATGCCGTTTGTTCGATCATATTATCTCAAAATTGTGTATTGGGTCCATACATGTACCTAAATTCGTAATATCACTCTAATGGTTGTACTAGCTTCCAGAAGTATCACGAGGAATGAGGTTTGAGCGATTGGAAATTGAGGATTATTTTGAGTGGGATAATGCCTGCTGAAGCAACGCAAACTCCGATGAAACTCAATTTTCATCCTACGTGTATTCATCTATGTTTTTTTTTGTCAAATTAAATTCACAATCACAGATAGATTGGTTCCTTAATTATCTGTTAATTTAACTGAGAAAACGCAGCATATATGTTGTAAGAAGAGAGAGATTTTGAATGAATCATTATGGAATGGAATGAGAAGCTATATATACACATCTCGATTTTGAATCAATTAACTCACTCCTTCCTGATTTACCTGTTGATTATTCCATTTGTTTCGAGATAGGATGAGTTTTGTTTGCTGTTATCGTCAGTTCTTCTCACAATAGCATCAATTAATCTCTAAATCATGAATCAATGATCAATGGAAGATCAATGGATCTTGAAAGCATCTTGAAATCGGTTGATGTGAAAAATGCATGGTAGTTTTCATCTACATAATGGATCGGCCTATTGGTTTTTGTGATTGGAGTGTATCATTTTTGAGATTAAATTCCGTAAAATTTTGAATGTTTTCAGAGAGGAATTTTTTTTTAAATGTTCCCTTCTTGGTTATTCTCATGTTTTTTCCTCAAATGTTCGGAATTATTATTTCCAAAGTAGTTCAAGCGTTTTCACCCTCAAACTTCACAGTATTGAGCTGGATTATGACATATGTGCATGCAAAGTTTTATAAAAGGCAATCTTTGCTTCGACCCATGGAATGCAACCCAAAAAATACATTCGATTGTCAAGTACAGTGAAATTGGGTCTTCGCTTCGCCAATCCAATCGATTTTCTGATTACTACCCGATCCGATTATTTGATCTAATTTATCTCATCAATTTTCAACTTCATCCATTCATCAAACTTATATTCCATTGATATTGATAATGGCATCCATGGATATAAAACAGTTTGTGGAATTTCATCGGTCAGTGTATCAATTATATAATATAGGACCTATTTGTCTGTTTATGAATGATGTTTCCAAATATTCAAAGTGAATCATTTCATTTCCGGTGATGTCAATATGATCTTCGACCAACATACTACAAATACACCTGGAGGAAATAGATAGTTTCAGTTATTTTGTAAAATATTCTCGATACAAGATTTTGACTTATGGTCTGATCAAAGGGAGGTTGACATGAGGCCTACAGATAATATGAAATGTACAGAATGAATGTATGAATCATACAGAATTTGTATTAATTTGGTTGTGATCTCGATATTTTTGTTTGGATATATAATATTTTGGAGTAGATTCATATGAGTACATTTCTTATTTCCAGAATTTCCAAAATACTTGAGTCTCAGAAGAGTTAAGATCACTTCAAGCAGCAGTAGAATGAAATACAGAAACAATGGAAAAAATGTTTTGTAAGCCTTTCCATGTATAAGTATTCAAGTTTTCTGTTGGGAAATGAACACTCTTGAAATTCAAAGATCGCATATAAAATTATAGGGGAATATCCAATATCTGAATTGATAAATATAAAATAAATTGAGGTTAACCTATCAATTACTTTTATTACTATCATCTAAAAACTCAAAACGATTGGACTGACAAAAATTAGTTGATATTTCATTTTTTGGGGTGTTAGCCCTTGTGGTGCCCCGTCCAAACGATCCTATCTCTCATCCATAGCCCTAATTAGAGAAAATGGATTCTGTATCAAGTTTTGATGTTATTAAAAAAAAATATAGATATATATATATATATATTTCATCACTATGAAAGTAATGATGGATGAAGAAACATGAAACGACATAAGAATACTTACGGTTTTTTGAAAGCATTCTTCCAGCTGAAACATAAACAAATATCATATCTACGATATGATAGAGATATATGATACTGCCATGATGATACCACATCTTAACGTGGTTGAAGTTATCCAGAAGAAAATTCAGGTCAGACTCGGTTTCTCAATTTTGGACAACTTTGTCAGTTGAAAGAGGTGAGTGAATTGTGATACGCTGGATACAGACATTCATGAAAGAATACAATATCGTTAGGACATCTGAACTGTTTTTTCAGTCTCATTCATAAACACTAACACAATCACTCCATGTGACTGCATGGTCATTACATTGAAACAAACCGTTGTCAACACTGTATTACTGATGGCTACGCGTGAGACTTACTCACTTGGAGCCACCGCTGGACTAGATTTAATTAATTTATTTTTAATAATCACTCCCCAATAAGTTGATATTGTATCATAATTTATGTCTCTCATTATAATATATGATATTCCAATATGATAATCGAATATCAATTCTCAAGATTATGAGAATATACGTATATATTTATATATATATATATATATATATATATATATATATATATATATATATATATATATATATATATATATATATATATATATGTATATATGTATATATAGGGCCTTTATATATATATATATATATATATATATATATATATATATATATATATATATATATATATATATATATATATATATATACCTATATATATATATATTTATATATATATATATATATATATATATATATATATATATATATATATATATATATATATATATATAATTTTCCTAGTTGTGACATTTCTTGTTCATTATACAATATTCACAATATCTTCTTTCGTTCTTTCGAATTCATTTCCGAATGTTTTGAATATAATATGAAATATTCACTGCTCGGGAATTTCTCAGATGTGTCAGTGAGCATTGTACTAGTTCACCTGATGCCTACATTTCTTATTTTCTTTCATACAATTTCTCATAAATTCACATTTTCTCCAAACAATTTCTCGTTACACAATTGAAGCACACGTTTGTAAACAGTATTTAGCGGTCTGCGCATGAGACATGACTCCCGTGGAGCTACCACTCGACTATATTGAATATATAAATGTATTAATCCTCGAGTATATATATATATATATATATATATATATATATATATATATATATATATATATATATATATATAAATATATATATATATATATATATATATGAGAGTATACGTTGGTATACATCAATTCGGTTGATGTCAAAATTTCTAGTTTATTACAATATCGTCTTTCATTTAATTGAATTTATTTTGCATGATTCTGAATATCTGAGATTTATTGGTCCGGGTTCCGTGCTCGAATAGAGAATCTCCAAGCCCCCATATATTTCACCCACTCCGCTCGGTATGAGTACAATCTTATAATTATATTTACTTCATACACACAAGCTTATATATGTATATATAGAGATATATATACCTGATCTCATTATATCCAACCCACTTCTCAAGGCCTACTTGACTAGACTATATGAGGGAAGTAAGATTCATTAAATGAGAAATATATGCAAATTATGTATAGGGTTACAGAGAAACTTGTGATATAGGGGTAGGTTTACAGGCATCTAGTCATAAAATGTTCGAATTTATCTGTCATATAGACATGAAAGAGTATGTTTCCGATTCGGTTTGCAAACTATATATTCATAATTTGTATTCCAGTTTGATAAGTTCTGAGAAAAATCCTGATGGAAAAGTGATATCATTCACATGTTTTTCCTCACAGAATAAAGTGAGAAATATAAGAATGCTTCCAGCATTGAACATAGTTGTTGAAACTCAAAATTATATATTCATCCATACTTGATTCAATGTATCCATATTTTAGATTTTAATTATCAGATTCGTAAACTGGTTGCCATGTTGCTACGCTATCATATGTTGATTGTTTCAAATATATGCTATCCATTTTCATATTCTCCAATGAATTATAGTTCTGTGTTGATTAATCTGTAGTGGGAGACAGAATCTCCATCAAATTACTCCATATTTGGATATGTGTTTCAGAAACTAAACATCATGAATACTCTCATTGAGAGGTGGTTTCAATTTGATCCCAATGAAAAACTTGTATGGAAAATGGTAATGGAAAATATGTGGAAACAATGTAGGAGCTAGCGAGAGTAGAGGTTGAAAAAATAAATGCACAAATCGAAATACTACAATTAATCGATTTTCATGTGAAGGATGTATATACATACATATATATATATATATATATATATATATATATATATATATATATATATATATATATATATATATATATATATATATATATATATATATATATATATATATATAAAGTAGTACTCATACGTTCAGGAACATACAGGAAGTACTTCCTCCCACGTGACTAAGCTCCACGATACCGGAAGCAAGTAAGTGCAATGTGATACCCCATCGGATGTGGGACTTCGTTTTAGACCGAACACGAGCTCACACAACCACCCAAACCACGAGACGATCTCTAAAAGCATATGTGTACAGGCACACTGGTATACTGCCACCTGAAGAGCTCTCACGATGACGTCACTCAATGGACCCCTATATCGGTCTGGTTCACACAGGAATCAAACTCGTTGAGTGAATGCTAATAAATGAGTTCGTAAGAATATTGTAGCCATGAAGCAACTGAAAAGTTTGTTAGAAAAAAAGTTCATTGTCGAACACAATCGGATCGGAAAGAAGCAGCATAAACCCACTTGTACGCCACTTGCTAGAGTACAGCCTTGAGGGTACTACTCCAATTAAATTTTTTAAGGGCCAAAAGCTTGTTACGTCAAAAAAAGAAGAATCCTTTAAGATGGTGCTCCACGTGGTATAGAGGGGTAGTGTGATAAACAAGAGTGGGGGGCAATTGAACATCAGAGGGGTAGATGGGTGGAGCTATGGTTTGGACATTTATTTTTGGGGGGATGGGGTTGTGTTTTCCCCACCTATCCCTACGTTAACCACCATAAATCGCTCCTCGCCCACCCCCAACACTAGCATTGCACTATGCAATCGATGTGGCATGCGCGCGCTGTTTCTGAAGGGGTAGTAGGGGTGGAATTAGAGAGAGGGAGAGAGGGGGAATAATATGACGAGAAGTTCAGATGCAATCCCCTCTTCTCACTATGTTGGTTTTTACCACCTCCAACGGCCTAGGATCGTATATATAAAAGGCAGTGTGTTGAATTTGAGGAGATTCAACAGCCGCACAGGGGTTGGTTTGGTTTAGTTTTGCTAGGTTTGTTGTACCGGGGGGGTTTGTTTCGGTGTTGGGTTCTTCCTCCTCCCTTCCTCTTCTCCCCCTTCAGTATTGTAACGTGTGTCAGCTGCTCTATACCCGCCACGTGCTCCGTCGCTATCGTTTCGTCTCACGCTTCTCTCCGCTGGCATGCTCTGTGCCCCCACGCCGCAACGCTTCTATCACTGTCTTCTTACAAATACTCATCATTGTTACGGTAACTGCCACAAGACGGCATCGAAGAGGAAAACAACGACGGACACCTTCCAATCGTTTGTCTTCTTGTTCTCCGGATGACGACATTACAAGATCCTTCTATACAAACACAAAACAGTGCGTTTCCTTTTCTATACAAATACCGCGTCCACGCGCGGACTTACCACGAACAGTCGCCAATAAATCCAGTGTTGAGATCGAGAAGAAGGAGGCGGCGATTAAGCCAACATGCCGAGATGTTTGATGGCAAAGAAATGGAAGGGTTATCCGTGGGCAGATCGGGTGGCAGATGACAAGACAACGGTGGATACGACCACTGTGATAGAGGACGAAGAAGACGACGAGGAAGAGATTGATGTGGTCGGTGAATCGCCGGCATCTAGTCACCAAGGGACGCCGCCATCGTCGTGTTGGGGTCCCTCTAGTCCGACAGCCGGCGCCACCGCCCCAAGTCCGCCTCCCTCTCACCACGCTGACTCCAGAGTTACAGTGCTTTATAATGGTGAGTTTTACAATTGTTTGATTCATTTTTTGTGATGTTTTATTTGTTGAATAAGTACTACATATTGAAATCATCGTGAAATTCGTGGTAATTTATCGAATCAAATATTTAGTGGGACTGGTTTAATGCTGTCAGCCTATTACGCAATTGAAAAATATTTCATCACGTTTGTCTTGAAGTATTGAACTGAAAATAATTTCAAATTGCAAAATTATGAGAGAAACATATTTTCACTATACGGTTGGGTTGTGCGGAAGACATTTCGACTGCTCTATAAATATTTGAACCACGTGTCCGTTTGAAACCACATATCGTGGTTATGCATCAAGCATTAGGATTACACATGTCTATCAATTTGTATTTTTTTTTTTATGGAAATATATCTATGAAACGTTCGTCACTACAAAACTAGAGAATTCTTCACTAATGAATACGTTTGGGATTTTTCTAGTTTCAAAAACAAGAAATTGATAATAAATTACTGTAATTCCAAATCCTATCATTTTTATTTCCAACGAACATAAAATACTTCACTGCTGTTGGATTGAATGTGCCGATATTTCGTTTCCGATCAAATATATTTTAATTATATTGATGGAATGTTTTGATTACACATCTTTGAGCATGCATGCGAAAATCAAGGAAAGTCATGACAAATTGTGTCCTAATTATCGTAGAATGAATTTCAATTCCGAAAACGTGACACAACGTTCTATTTATTTGAAATGCATGGTCCAAGCTAGTAGTTTGTAGTGTAAGCTGACTGAATTAGGAGTTGGAGGTGTTGTGTATCAATTATGCTGGACTTTTCTATGCATTCATGAGTTACATTTGAAATATCAAAATGACACAACGTCACATAAGAAAGAGTTCCAACTCGAATTCGAGAACACTGCCTCAACACATTATTTGGTGATGTTGTAGGAAGAAAACTGAAAACATTTCATACAGAAATCACGTATTTCTATGGTTCAGTGTTGAAATTATCTCAAGGAATTCATAAATAATTCGTATATCAGCATTATCAATAATACAGATCATTAAAACCGATGTGACACTAACAATATTTTCACCACATGAAAATTGTGTGCAAAATTTATAATAATTGAACATTCATTCACCGTATTTTATTGTTTACACGCAAACAAATAACTTCCTGTTGCAACATCTGCTGTTAGTTTTGAGTTACTCTCTCATAAAGCCATCAGGCAGGGAATATCATTGTATTAGTTCGAGAATGTATATGCATGAATTATAATACCAAGTCGTCCAGAACCTTTTTTGAACGTATACTAGTAATTTCCTTCAACTGTCCAATGAAATAATGTGTAGGCCTAACCATAGGTATTATCCGTTTTTGAACAAAAATGTTTCTGTGAGTGCTAATAATGTTCAATATGCGAATGACACGCTATACTCAAATATACTTGGAAATTTGATTCGTATATGTAGGCCCTACAATATTCCATTTTTTATATCAAACGAATGAGAATTCATTACTAAAGGTTCATGACCTGGGTTGAAGGTCTAGATCTATGTGACCTACACAGCATCCAATGTGTCATGATAATAAATCCGTGCTGTGAAATTGATAACACAATGGTGAAATAATCATTACACTGTGATACAAAAAAAAAACGCTTGATATTTCAAAAAATACTTTGAGCCATTGCTTTATTATTTCCATTCAAATTCATCTTTTGTCTTCATCAATTAAGAATTGAATTTTAGGTATCAATCATGGATTAATCATTCAGAGTGGGAAAGATTCGGTATTTTCATCGGTAACACCTATTCGGAAAAAACCTATTACGAAACTATTTTACACTTTTTTTCTAAAATACGATATTGATTTGTATCAAAAGTTTGTATCGATTGGGGAAGTCGTTTCATGTAGCTGTCAGTGTATTTGATGGTATCAAGTTGTATGGACATGATAAGTTAGTGAGATACATTTCTTCAAGTCGTGATTCAAATAATATACCAATTTGAGCTTGGATTAAATAGCTATCGTACCAATGAATGGGAAACAGCAATCCATAGTTGTGCAAACTAGCGCTATATATTTCGCTAGTTGCACAGTTCTAGTTGCACAGTGGCACAATTCTAGTATCCAACATACTAAAAACTAGAATTGCCGTTCGATGACGAGATTTTTGATCGATTCGAGACTTTTGAACTTCGATTCGATATCTTATTGGAATATTCGATATGGAATATGGTCTATAATTATTCGATATTGAAACGATGATCGATATCGAATGAAAAAAAAATGGAATAGCTGAAATTACTTCAAGTCAAATAACCAAGAGACAAAAAAATTTAAAAAGTGATACCCAAACCAAAAGTGAATGAAATGCAAAGATAGAGCCTCCGCGCACGGCGTCTGGTTACTGTACGTGTGATGTGTAGATGTGTGTATGTGGGGGAAAGAGCTCGGCGTGCTCGTAATGTCAAATCCTGTCATATATTGTTATAAGATAGGCCTAACTACCAGATTGTCAATGACTTTCTTCTCTGCGGAGGAATCAACCATCACGAGAGTGGAATATAATCTCTCTGATTATTCTAAAATGGGTGTAAAATCATGAACAGGAAGCTAATTTACGTACGTTCGAGAATCGTGACTTTCGATTTCGGATTTTTTCCCATTTGATAATTTTCGATTCAATACGAAATTCTGATTCTATCGAATATTGATTGAACAATGAGAAAGATCGATATATGGTATTTCGATCGATATTCGATATTGGAGTTTTGATATCGCTTGCAATTTTCATATCGAACGTCATCTATTAGTCCTATATTTATCCACACATCAATGGTGACAACAATTTATCGCGCTAATTATTGCTTCTTTGACCGCGTTTCAAGGATATACCACATATGTATTGATCAAGCTGATTGTTTATTGATGTACCAAAACATCATTGGTAACCAAGGGTGATAACAATGAGATTAATCCGCTAGTTAACGAGTAATTAACAGAATAATTGTTCTTAAAACCAGACCTGATATCAATTCGTAATTCAGATCCTGCAAGCACGCCTTCTATTCCCAACAAGAATGTCAAAAATTGAAGGAAAAATGTATGTATGAACGTATATAAACGTATATAAACGTATATAACCCAATAAACGTATATTTTTCCGATAACCAAACTGAAGAAATGACTTACAGTACAGTAAATTATTGTTGAGTTCCATCTCATCAATCATTGATATACGTACTATTACGGCGTTTTCCGGTCATTATTGAATATAGGATAACAACCTATACAACCAATACGATTTATAAAGTCAATGATCATGGTATCTAACCTTCGATAATTATAATTTCTAAGCTCTTCAAACGTTTCCGTTTCACATAGTTTGGGGAAGAAGGGACTCCAAACAATAATACCACAATATACTGAATAGTTGAAAGAATTGTATTTTGATAGATGCAAAGCAATTAATTCAGGTATGCAGATATGTGGATAACTCAATCACGAAATTAGAAGCAACTGTAATAATCCGAGTACTTAAGCCTACATGATTTCACCACAAATCTGAGACTTCGACGCTTTTCAAAGATGTAGTTGTGATGTGTTCATGAAAAACCGTCCTGCAAATGCGCGATACTTTACAAGTCCAAATACTTTTTACTTCAACTACTTTATTACTTGTTTGAAAAATACGTCCGAATTTGAATTGTACTTATAATTCACTACTTTAACCCACAGTTAAGCCTTTTTTTTAGGGCTTTGTGGATGTTTTTTTGCTGTAATTGTGTTTTCATTTCTGTATCAGTGTATGTGACCAATAATAATAAAAAAAATATATATATATATATATATATATATATATATATATATATATAATATATATATATAATGATGATACTTGTTATATTGGTAACCATATCGAACTTCTTCTTTCGTGGATACAAGAGTATTATATAAGTTTAGAAAATTCAACGAATTATTGAATTACCATCGTACGTGATTGATTGTCTAAAAGTACGAAGAACCATAAACAAAGACTATAATATTGACTTTGATGAAATGCGGAGCATGTTAATGTAAGTGCATGCAGCTCATCTCTGTGTGTACGAGGGAGCTATATCAACAGGACAGGTTCGAGTTGGCAATTTAAATAAACATTTATTTAAATCTGACCGGTAATCATGAATTATGGGCCTACTCACCTCATCTCTACTGATCTAGGTTGCTTTCGCGTATTTTTCAGTAGCTTCTCTTGATTTTTGTTTGTTCATTGTGAAGAAGGTCTACTTTATATATTCTCGTTTAGCTGTAGAAGGATACTGCGAATACGTTTGAAACCGGAACCAGCGATCATGGTACCAGATTTTGACTTATTTTCAATTAACGACAAGATTTGACCACGTTTTTGTCATTTTGGAAATTTGAGTGAAAACATGAAATAGTTAATGTTGATATAATTGGCCAGTTGCCTAATAACATAGTTCATGATATATAGATCATATCACGTGATTTTTTGTATTTCAATCCATGATATTTAGCATCAGAATAGCATAATTATAATTTTGTGATATCCACGAATCAATCATGCCGGTCCATACCATCATATTCATAATTTTGTCATATATATATATATATATATATATATATATATATATATATATATATATATATATATATATATATATATATATATATATATATATATATATATATACACGAGCATTGCCGATAGATTTGTATAATTATAGTGGTCGTAGTTTGACGGTATTTTAATTTTTCAGTACCTTACGAGCTTTGCGATATAAAACGCAACCGCATCTTCCAAAAGCTTTTTCAAATATTTATGGTCAGCTAGATTATGTAATTACCCAATTTTTCACGAATATTTAGTTGGTAGGTCTTCTTCTTTGGATATAAATTTACATAATTTTCATAGGAAAATATTATGAATTTATTTCCATCCGGATCAATTTGTTGTAATCAGATCGATTTTTTTGGATTAAAATGTATTAGATCATTCATTATTGCGGTGGAGGTATGCTCGTGATCTTATAGGTATATGTGATAATCTGGATGACAAAAACACTATGCTAATGGATCAAGGACAATGGTAGCCAATATATAACTCTCAAGTACCATTTCAGTATATTTCAGAATCATTTCTGAAAAAAAAAAAAGAATTAATAAAAATCTAATTATTGGAGAGAATATCAATTCGACAATTTCGATTGGTGTTTCTGATACAAATGTGTTCAGTTTATTTATCACAGTTGGAATACTCAAGTACTCATAACTTAAGGACGAAGGAACATGCTTCCCAAATCCTCTTTCCAAATAACGATCGAGGGATCGCCATTTTGTCGTAATGGGGTTTGATGCGCCAGCCCGGTGTTTCAGTTCAGGGCTTTTTTGGGGGGCGGCATCCCCATAAACTGACGTCATAGCTGCAGTAGAACTATTTGAAACCCTCTCGACTCGAAACGATGGCGCCCCCCCAGCCCGCGCCATCAACCCCCCTCATCTCTGCCCCCCGTACCACCCCCAAGAGTTGGCCGCATGCCCAACCCGAGGAATCTCTACACTCTGCAGTCGCTTCCCGACTCTAGTAGCGGTCCTATTGAGAACTTCTTCCGATCCATGTTATCTGCTTCCCTACTTGCTGGTATCAACTCCAGTTAAACCGTCGGGAACTCTCGGGAGGCGGTATGGGGGCTGACGTCGATATCTCTATCGAGTGCGCCGAATAGGGTAAGATTGCTAGCTATAGTAACTGTTTTGTAGGCTATGTTGAAAACGGGACCGAAACGGTTCCGATGCATGATTTTCTCAAAAAACAGCAATCTGTTGATATATTTTTCAGTACAAGTGATAGTTTTTGAAACAAGTTGATTTTAGGACATTGTCTTCACTCATTGCCACCATATATTCACTATGCAAATATGTGAAAGAAAATAAAACTGATCAATAACCATGGAGAATTTAATCATTGTCTTCATTGAGTCACCTGCCTATTCATGTATGCAGTATCGAACGAATACACGAATGTTTGATTTGCATTCAATAATGTATGTTAATTTACGAATTATTCAATAAAGTGATTGGTGAAATGAAATGATACAAGATATATTGAATACATATAAATGTACCAAATACATATTTCATCCATGTGAAGTATAGACAGTCTCCAATCCCAATTTAAATTGATTTATTTGCATATTTTGAATACGATTTCAGAATTACATTCATTCTCTCTTTTGGGGCATTGAAATAATGGAAAGTGACGTATTTGTAGTAATTTATAAATATTCTGAAAATGAATTCAGTTCCGTTTCCAACAATCGCCACAGAGATTGTTTAATTTTATGACAATAATTTCACAACAATGAAAGTAAATTCCACCGACAAAATGAGAGAGATGCGGTGTTAGTTTGTTTCGATTATTGAAGAATCAAATAATGGTAATATTATTATGTTTATAATAATCATGTGAGACTCACGATACACGAATTAAATTCAAGAGAAGTGTAATGACAAATTGATCTGAAGTTTGTAATTATTCAATCCTGAGAAATCAACTTCAGATATCAGAAAATATACTCATATTATAATCCACTAGGCCGTGGGTCTGACGTCATCATTTGAAAAGTAGGCTTTCCAAAGAATCAGCTGCGATAGTTGTATGCCTGTTGAGTTGAAGCTACTGGTGTTTTTTCATACCACAGTTATTCAAATTCAAGTAGGACTCCGTTTATAGTGAAAATACTTGTTATGGCAGATACAAATCCGTCTGTAATTAGGTTTTCACTTGCCGATACTGGATCTGCCTTCAATTACACCGGTAAGCTCATACGAATCATATCATTTTGTTATTAGCTGTTGAATACAACAAATGAAGCCTACAGTTATCTTAAATATTATACATTGTTAGACATGTTCGAGTATGTGAGCTAGTTCCTAACGACACAATAACAACACATCCATTATCCAATTTTTATATCAATGTAGGCCTAGGCCCAATTCAATTAGCTTTCATCGTGGTATGCCTATCCGACCTTATATCATTATTGACGACAGTATTAAGACGACATATCCATATCCTTAATTAAGCCTCCGAGAACAAGCGATCATCGGTGCATTATTGAACTGCTTGGGCCTAGCCTATAGGAACCTATAATTATACAAGATTCTGAGATCTCTTCCATGGCAAATACACGCTCTAATCTCATTATAAGAAATGCCTTCGATGGACTTCTTTTCTATGGGTATATTGTCTTGTACCTGAGGGTGGATACCGTAGATGGTATAGCGTATACTCATAGGATTCCCAAATTGATGACGAGGCAAAAGAGCATGCAACATAATTCAATTCAAACCGCAGAGCCGACTTGATCGAGTAGGCATAACCCGAATAGGTTTGGGTGGGGGCTGGTTAAGGTGATTTGCGGGGGGGAGTGAGAGGAGAGATCGGAGGTGGTACCTCTGTCATGCCACACGTTTTCCAAATTTTGTTTCCATTCATATATCCAATCTTTTTTCGAGATTTAGATAATATGTTTCCAGCTGTATTATGATTTATGAGGATACTTGAATCAGTACGTTACAGTTTCGGTAGGCCTATAGAATTATTTCAGACTTATATCTGAAAAAAATATTTCAATTAACATCTGATGACAACGGGGTATTTAATGACCATCACGTCAAATGCAATGTCGGGCTATTTAAGAATATATATATATATAATTTGATCACCAATTCGTTTTAAAGAAAAAAATGAACTGTTACATATTTTCAATATGAGGCATATAGGCCTACTATTGGTGTGACATCATTTCTTCTGTTTTACGCATACATTGATAATGAACAATATCCTCCTGTGGATGATGTATATAAGAGAATGTTCACTTGTTGAAGCTTTTGTTCACTCAAGCCTAAGGTAACATGTCGCAATAAATTTGGAGCTATGGTCCGACATTTTAATAAACAATCCATTTTAGCCAGCTATGTTATTCCTTTCAGCTCTAAAACAGACGCGAATGAATTAATTATAGGACACATAGATCAGATATCATTTCCTAAGTAGGATAAAATATACAGTGAACAATTGGGCGTACTCATTTATGTCACTCAATTTTCAAATTATGAGTACACATGATGACATTTTGATTTTGTCAAGAGATCATTGAGATAAATGGGAGCTTGAGAAGGTTTACGTGGGCCTATATATAGATATGATCCATGATGTACGTGAAATATTAATAAACTATACAAACTATATGAACTATTCCAAACTGATGAACAACAGAAGTGATGATCATCCAAACAATTCACACACATACACACTATCTATATGTATCAACAATCTTTCACATTACAGTTATCTGGGGCAAGGCATGGGTTCTTGTACTGATACTACTATATACTAATCACTTTGAAGATTCATTATCACCTGCTCATTGGTGACTCCTAGTAATTCTGCTGTTGGTGAGGTCCATGAGCAAATCAATGACAACTATATTTTCTTTTGCTCTCTCTCTCTCTCTCTCTCTCTCTCTCTCTCTCTCTCTCTCTCTCTCTCTCTCTCACTCTCTCTCTTTATATATATATATATATATATATATATATATATATATATATATATATATATATATATATATATATATATATATATGAATATATATATATATATATATATATATATATATATATATATATATATATACATATATATATGAATATATATATATATATATATTTTTTTTCCACAACATATTTATGTGTTCATATATGGTGCGTGTGTGTTCAAAATATTACAACATTTCAGAATTCATTTCATTTCTCAGAATTGTACTGGAATTTGAAAAAGCATTTTGAATTCCAGCTTTTGATCAAATTATACAATTTCACTATTAATTTTCATATTCACAGTTCCCTCGATAACACCTCTCACTTCAACTCATTATTTCGTTAGAATGTCCTGAATTCGATCACAGTACATAGGCATAGTATACTGATTCAACAATGGTTCTCATTTTCTACTCTTGATTCATCTGACCATATTTGTTGGGCAATATTGTTGAGCGTCTACAGTTGATGAGATTCCATTTGATATAGGCATGTTAGCAGTAGGAGCTAGTGTTGTCCCTTCAATTCTTGCAACCGTTCCCCACCTCGAGGCCCACACTCTGTTTCTCTATATTTTAAGGTGAAAATCGTACCAATAATTGTGGCAATTAGCTATATCTGAGCATCGGATCGGATTCATGTGAAAACATCGATACTTTGATCATACCACCTTCTCAGTTCTTACCACGTGGAAATGGATTACACGCATGAACCTGACGTCATAAGCAATGTCCGACATGCTATCAAGTAGCTTATTTCATTCCAATTGTAGGTAAGAATGGCGCATAGGGAAATACATGCTTCGTCAACATGGATTATGGGGCCAAATGGCTATATAGGGCTACAGACTCATATATATATATATATATATATATATATATATATATATATATATATATATATATATATATATATATATATATATATATATAATATAATAAATTTATATATATATATATATATATATATATATTTATTTATATAAACATATATGAATATGAATATATATATATATATATATATATATATATATATATATATATATATATATATATATATATGAATATATATATATATATATATATATATATATATATATATATATATATGAATATATATATATATATATATATATATATATATAGGCCTATATATATATATATATACATTCATAAATATATAAATATATATATGTTGTAGCGTAGACTTTGAGGGCCGAAAGATGATGATAAAATGTCACTTTTCAGAGATTTGCCCTTCCTTGAAACAACTAGTGGCTCTGAAAAGAGCCTGGGGTTTCAACGTTTCGGCTGAAAACGTTCAGTCATCTTCAAGAGTCGTTGAAGGTATGGTAGCCGGCAATCAAGTGCTGGCTACCATACCTAGAACGACGTTACCCACAATGACGTTTTCAGCCGAAACGTCGAAACCTCAGACTCTTTTCAGAGCCACCAGTTGGTTCAAGGAAGGGCAAATCTCCGAAAAGTGACATCTCATCATATATATATATATATATATATATATATATATATATATATATATATATATATATATATATATATATATATATATATATATAAATATGTACTCATACATATACCAATCACCAATCATTACCAATTGGTAACCAATTCACTAATGATCGCCAATGATCGAATGAATCAATGAAAGGATTAATGTATGGATGAATTAATAGATAATCGAATGGATCAATAATGAGAAGAATGAATATTTAACATGAGAGCATATAGGCATTAATGCTACAGGTGCTTTGAATTCATACCATGCAAGATTACCATTCCGAGATATGAGATAGAATACATAATTCGTGGTCAATTCAGTCGGTAAAGTAATTATCAGCATTACAATTGTGGCACGCATATTCACAAATGAGGTACAAATTCAGAGAGTTGATTTTTTACAAAAAGATTTGGCATAACCCTACTCCTAGAATACACGCCACAGATTTCCACTCCCTTGATGTCACGTTGTGAGAATATTCCTGGGGTTTTTGATTCCCAAATTGAACCCTATTATTCACATCACCCAACCAACCTAACCAACCAAGTGACCTAACCGTTCCAACTCAATCTATATTGAATTGACCTGATCACAGTTTAAAGAAGCTGGGGAGTATGTATGATACATTTTTCAATGCATTCCAATATTCAGATGTCGAGATGAATTTGTCTGAACAAAATGAAGCCTGAACATTTATATATATATATATATATATATATATATATATATATATATATATATATATATATATATATATATATATATATATATATATATATCCGCAAAATCGGTGGTACAAAAACCAATCATCCAACTCGGCATGTATACCAAAAATTCGCCATCTACTGGCAATTCGAACCTGCAATATGTGGACCATCATTATTTTCTGGTTCACTTTTTTTGTTTTCAAAAGATTGAATTAAGTAAGGCTGAACGATTTCACTTTGTTCAATTCCATGTGTGTAACAATCAAACTTGGATGTACGCAGTCGCTACATTATACGAATATACCTATTGCATCTGATGTATCCAAAGTATATTGCAATAAATCATCGGTACACATAAACCAAAATTATCACATACATTACGACTATTCATATACATACTTTAACAAACTAAATGTGGCAACACATGAGACTCCATGGAGAAGAGTTGCTTTATGTATAACGAAACTCCCCACCGTTTAATTATTCCGAAGCGAACTCTAGCAAAGTGGTTATAAATTAAGAGGAAAATGTAAGTGAATGTGTTTGACTTTGTGTTCAAGGTGAAAATTTCCAGCTTCATAATAATTTGCGCAAGCATTCACCCTCTTGTGAAACTATACAACCACATCGATTTATTCAGTCTCTATGGGGGAGAACTAGAACTGCGCGTATATATATTCACCAGCATTGATTTATAGAGATTACCCATTTTTCAATGGAACTTGAACGCGTCAATATAGAAAAACCAGCAAACATGTTTTTAAATGCGCAAGAGTTTCAGTTGAGAAGGAATCTAGTCTAAAGACGCTAGTGTGTTTTCGAAGCAAATACTCCTCTTCTCATTCTATTTATATTCTATCATGCTTTCTTCAAGGAGTACTGGTGGAGTGTTTGCCAACTGGACCCTGGGGAGTCACTGCAAATCAAAGCATGCTTCTTCCTCAAAGTTCTACTGTGCATTACAATGGGGTGGACGTAGCCAAGTGGAATAAGGAACTCGAAAATTAGCTTTCCTTTTGCTCTGTCTTAATGTGGATATTTCCCAAACCACACACTCCTCTACATTTCTAGTGTACGCATCTTTCTTAACAGTTATATTATCTTGCCTTGCAGCGGCGGCTTGTTAAGCTTTCTACCCATGTACTTCATATTGCTAAACTTTACAACTTCACGTTTAGGTCTTGACGCATAGTTCATGCACGACACAAGGCGTTAAAAGCACTGGTGTGCCAACATAACTTAACCAGTATGACGTAGGCCCACACTCACAGTATGAGGAGATAATTAGAGTAAATAGGCATGTTATATGCGCTTCAGTTTATTGAGGGAAGCATCATACACAAAGTTCGAGGAAACTTCAAATTTGCCATCATTTTTACAGACAATGACTTCAGATGGCTGCATTTCAGGGATCAAAATTCATAGGCCCATTACGTACACTCCATATATTGGAATGAATTATATTCTAGTGAAGATGCCACTCAGTCAGATTCCAAAATTGAAACTTCTCATGAACATTCTGTTGAAATTTCAAACATTTTTGTTCTCAGGATATATACAAGACATCAATTCTTTCCACGTCAGCGCATTCTTGTCGAGGACCGAACGTGGTAATGAAGGAGGTACGTCTTCCACATACCCTCAACAACCGTCGTACGCCACGCTGCAGACGCCTGCCGAAGCCAGACAGTATGGCATGCAAGAGGTGGGTGATAATAGGCGTCATTGGACTGAACAGTTGCAACCCCCTCAGCTCCCCTCTCCTGCACAACCCAGAAACAAAAAGTCCTTAGCAATGTGCTTCACGAGCACCGGTGCTGCCTTATCACTGCCACCGAAGAAGAAAGACATCTACCGGCCTTATTCTCTTGATGATAAAATACCTGCCAAGCCATCTCCAGATGACGTCATTCGACGTCCTGCTGCTGAAGATCTCAGGGCAGCACACGCGATTCTTGATTTGAGCTCTTCAACTAATGGCATCACTTCTGCCAAATTTGAACCTTCAGAGTATTTGGAGATGCATTCTAGGCAAATGTCACCCTCCACGAAGCTCGGAAGTCATGACGGAAAGACTGTTGCTTACACGTACGAAGCATTCTTCGTCAGTGATGGACGCTCCAAAAGGAAAAGCCCGGTGAAATCCATTGGAATAGTCTCTCCACCAGGTCCACTATCGCCGGTGTCATCAACGGGGTCTGACTCGAGACCGCGGTACACTTGTCCTGATTGCGGCAAACAATATGCCACGTCGTCTAACCTCTCCAGGCACAAGCAAACTCACCGCAGTCTCGATTCTCAAGCAGCCAAGAAATGTCTCACATGCGGGAAAGCTTACGTCAGTATGCCTGCCCTTGCGATGCATTTACTCACGCACAAGCTATCACACGCTTGTGCTATCTGTGGAAAGCTCTTTTCGAGGCCGTGGCTTCTACAAGGTCATTTGCGTTCACATTCTGGTGAGAAACCGTTTGGTTGTGCCCACTGTGGCAAAGCCTTTGCTGATCGTTCCAATCTGCGCGCGCACATGCAGACCCATTCTTCGGATAAGAACTACACTTGCACGAGATGCCACAAGTCGTTCGCTCTCAAGTCGTACCTCAACAAACACCTCGAATCGGCCTGTTTCAAGGACGGTACGATTCCAGGTGCTGATGAGGCTTCCTCGCCAGATATGACTGCTTCGTGTCCTGCAGATTCACCGCCACCAGAGACATGCTTCCACAGCTCTCCAACGACGCCTTTCAATTGATTTGATCCAAAGAAATCAAATATTGTGACTACTTCTCTGTATTCCCATATGTAATTCAGCTTATGGATCTTGTATTTATTCTTATATAAGATTTTGACATCAGAGCATTCCTTAAGAAGAGTGAATATTGTATTTAAGTCTCTTGTATCACACGCACGTCCATGATCTGTATAGTTCTTTGAAATTAGAGATATTATGCTAGTCTACGTCACAGATGAAAGTATTGATGTAAATAGTACATTATTTATGTATTTAATTATTATTAGGAAAACTGCTAGAAATCATCCAGCTAATTAGCCAAATTTGTGAACATTGCGTATTTTTACTCATAGGCCTACTAGCGTGCCAATATGTACTAGTCTTATTGTGAGTCATATATTTGATGGCTTTATAAATGAAATATATAAGTTTTATTTGATTGAATTTCAGTTCGATTGCGATATTTATTTTCCCAAAGTCAAATTTGAGCTTGAAACAAAACCCTTACAGAAAATTGACATTTCGTGAAATATATTTTGAATTGATTGAAATCCACATCAAGTCGTCCAAATCAGTTTCGCGATTCACTGATCAATGTAGTCCAACACATAATACCACGAGAAATATAAAATTATTGAAAAAACTTTTCCGCCTGTATGTGTTGAAATTCATAACAATATAGCTCGAAACGGGCGTATATATTTTGGTACAATACAACGAATCGTTTCAAATAAATATTCGACAAATTTGTTGGGTGACGTAACTCCTAGTCCATGTAATAGTTTATATTCGAATTTAAAACAAGACGATTGTATTTAGAATGAAAAGATGTTATATGCCTTGTTCAGTATTTTAAATATTGTAATCATTCCAGTATTAGGTAGTATACTGTAATGTCACACATTGTTTTAATCATTCCATACATCGAGTCTTTAAAAATCGAAGGGTTTCATGAACAACGAATTGTTATAAATGTATAGTGTGTATCAAATTAAATATAAATAATTATAGGTGAAATTAGTAAGCAAAGACTTGAATAGTGAGTAATTGATTTCAGCTCTAAGTAATTCGACGCATTTTCCCTATTTTTCATTTCAACAGAGAAATACCAGTATTTATTATAATAAGTAACGAAACAATGTGGGCTTATATATACTTTGGGCTCGCTTTGATAGTAATCTATGGAATAATCTCAAGATTATTCGCTACACAAACTTTGTACAGGCTTTCGTTATTGTTGTGTTAATATATGGAAGTAGTTTTGTAAATATAAGTTATTATTATCGAAGTCTTACACCTAGTCAAGTTTAATGAAACGATGTTGGTATTAGTTGAGTGGTAATCGTAACACTACGTGCATCAATATGCAGCAAATTGAGTAATTGAATAGGGAAAGAGTGCAATAGAATTTATGTATTGTTTGGATGTATCAATTAACATTTCCCTTTCATTTCTCTATTGGAGAAAAACCGATTTGCTAGTTCTGAAGAATGATATTGAAAATGACCAAATATTGATAATTAATCCTCACTTCTGAACACTTCTGAGTGTATGCCCGTTGTGAATTTTATTCCGATCGATTGAGATCCAGAATGGTTTTCCAAATAAGACAAACATCCTCAGTGATACTATTACTAATTGCTGCACGTTTTATATCTTCTCTTTTCAGCTGATAACATTTTCCTCACGTTGTTTTAGATTCTCACCATATATTTATCTATTTCAAATATTCGCACTTTCAAGCTGCATAAATATATATATATATATATATATATATATATATATATATATATATATATATATATATATATATATATATATATATATTAACAGCATAAATTCCATCCATCTTTTTCTCAAATATTATTCATATTCACAATCACTCTCTCTCTCTCCTTCTGTGTATTAATCTTTTTTCTCTCTTCATCTCTCTCTCTCTCTCTCTCTCTCTCTCTCTCTCTCACACTCCTTTTTTCTAATACCCATGCATGTCAATCAATCTAATGTAAAACTCATTTTCAAAGTTTCGAGTTACAAGCTTTCCTTCCATTTTCCTTCCATTTCAAAAGATTTCTGCAATATTTTCATTTCTCTACTTTTGATGGGTTCACAAAAGAAAAGCGAATTCGTGATTCGATGTTATTCGCGGATTCCATAAATCATTCGAAATCCACAGAACGCTTCTGTCTATTGTGATCCAACACTTCAGTTTACACTCTATTGTTACATGCCAGTCTCTAACAAATAGTATTTACACATTATGGATGGACCTTTTATCCTCTTGTATATTGTATTTCAAGAAGCGGGGAATTCTCTCCCTTCTACGCACGATTCTTCAAAGCTAGCTATCTGCCTCCTTGACTTGTACATTTGCTTGTAGTTTCTTCGCTGTTTGCTTCATTCTTATCTTTCTATTCTCATTGATCTCGGAAAAAATATTTATCTTCCTTTCATCTTTTTCAATGTCCAGAATATTGACTGTTTCTCGTCTGTAGGTCGCTTTATATGTTTAATGTCTCTTGAAAATCTCATGATCTATTTATAAAGGTCCCTTTATGAGTCAGTAGTCGTTGCATCCTTCATGCATCTCTTCCAGACTATATGCTATGCATGGCAAAAGTAGTGTGTTTCATGGCTCAAGTGTTTTACTTGTTGCTGCAACTATGTCTTCTATGAAATCGCCTTCTACTTATATGCGTACACCACTAAACTATCCCTAGTTGCATGAACTATTTACATGTACTTACTTTCAAGTGTGACGTCTCTCCCTTAGACTCTCTCAACTGTACTAATGCACACGAAACTATCTATGATAATTATACTCTACCTCCAATCTCTTGCATCCGTCCAAAACTCCAATCTAGTCTCTCTGAAATCTCGATGTGCTCTATCTTTCACCTATTAATGTTTTCACGTGAACCGTTAATTCATTTCATGGCTCACTCGTCTGATTTATGTGTGTACGCACAACTTGTGCGGCGTGTTTTTTTTTTATCATCACTCTCAGTAAATATGTACCATTGTTTGAGACTGTGAAGTAAATATCGACTCATTATATCAATATTTCAAGTAAAAATTATTGAGATCGTTGAAATTTCTGGTTTCGTTCGCTCAAATACGTATTTGAACTACTCTAGTCACACAATTAAACACTATCGAAGCAGTTGCAATTGTGTTGCTCTTTTCGAACTTTCGTTAGCCAGAGAAATATTCAATTCATTCAATATGAGTCGAGTCAGAATTGTTCTACTGCATTCTATCATAGCACGGTTATATGATTCCGAACACGCACTCCGGAGAGCAAAGTCCTTTTGTAAACAATCCATTGGTTGATAAAATTATACAACCTAGGAGCAAAGCAATGGAAGACGAAAACCTCACATCGCTTTGTTTTCTTAGCTACAACGACTGAGGACATATAATAATGGCACCATTGGGATTTTCTAACCCTATAGGAAAATCAGACGAGTCCTGGCGTCCATCCCACAAGATATGCTTTTGGCTTTTCCTTTCAGCGATGGACAAACAAACGTTAGAACCCATAAAACCAGATATTGGAAAAGTTAAACCACATTTTATTAAAGTGGTTGAACGTCAAAACACAGGAACCAGACGCAAAAGCAATGATGAATCGATATGTGGTCTGATGTATACGTTGAATAAATGTGTTCACGTTGGGAAGTGAGGACTTCAGTCATCTATTTGGATATTATTTCACATGAACTAGCAACTTAAGGTATAATACGAGTGAATTATCTAGTCATAAAGACACATTCCATTGCGGCTCCCATCTACTTGAATAAGTATAAATGCTAGAGAAATATTGAGAAATATACCGCAGATGTATGAGTAACTTCTTGTACAAATCAAATACCTATGCATATAGTCAGGTTAACATTGTTATAGTGATGTAATTTTAATATTTATTAAGTATGATGATCTGTGTTGTGAGGGTATTTTCTGTTCTGTGTGTATGAAATTCTGAGTGTCGAGTATTTATTCAAAAGTGAAACATGTAACTGCTTTTTATATCGGGTAAAATTTCATGAGTTGAAAAGGAAATTCATGATTATATTACACTGAGTGTATGAAATTAATTCTGATATCAAATAACATGATTCGATGGTGTTATTAGCTTACAGCAATACATTTAATACGATCTTAATTCGATGTGAAAATAGCAATATTATTGGAATTGTGAGAAATAACCATGACAACTGAATTCATAGCAATAATGACTCAGCAAATAATTCGAAATTATGATTTCGAGAGCAATAATTTTTCTCCTGTTATATATTATCTTTGAGAATTGAATGAGATGAATGTAAATTGGAAGAGTGAGTGATAATAATAAAGGTAGTCATAAGCAATAAATAGTATGAATGTTTTTTTTTATCATTCAATTGGCAATAACTGGGATACACGAAATTCACGAGAGAACGATTGAATCCAACAATACAATTTTTTTATATTATATCATTGTTCAATTTGATGCAATAAAATTTCCAATCGGAATCCCCATTGGATGGAATAAGTTGATTTCGTTCCTCATCGAATACATTTAAATTTCCGAGTATTTTATCTGAAAAAAATGAATATGTAAGAGTATGATTGATTTTATTATTAATTTGGAAAAAATCGACGTTAATAATTCCACATCTCTGCGGCACTCCCAGGAAAATGCCGGGTATTCAGAAGCAATAAACAAAGTAGGCGGGCACTGATGAAACAATCGTATTCCATCCATAAGATTATTCATTGAAAATAATTTGCATTTATGCAATGGCCCAGGTATAATAATAATAATTGTAATAATAATGATAGCAATAGTTTAAATTATAATGAAAGAGTATGACTAGTTATTTAATATAGAAAACCACGAATATGAATACAAAATACATAATATTATATACATTTTAAGCTTATTTTGAACAAAATGTGGTAGATGATAAAGGCTGAACATTCATCAATAAATGTGTTATTCACACCATAGCCTCATTTTACAGAATATTCATTTCAGAAGCATTTTTTTCATTGGTATCAGCAAATTATTTGTATATTTTATGATTGAAAAGAATAAGTGTACATTCTTTCATTACCGTTATGCTTGTATATTATTCATGCATAGATGGATTATGATATACAACACCAGTCAACACTAAATAATGTATATCTGTAAAATTTATTATATCGCTTCTGTAGGTATTTTAATTTATTACCATATAATCTGAAGAGCATTGAAACAGCCCAAAACCGAACAACAGCTATGATTGGTATCTAGTTATTGTAATTTGCTATATAATACACCATAGTAATTTTTGTATTATATTTTCATAATAAATAGTGTAGAAAAGCACTTTGAGAGAGTATTCATTGATTTTAAACCCTCATTCATCAATCCACATATCATTCCTCATCATTATTCTTCCCACTTCTTATATTTCAGCCAATTATAGATCACTGCATGGGAAGTGATAATGAAAATGAAAACGGTGACGGTCAATGAATTACATGTGAATAATATTGTATTTTCATGATGTTTGTTTTGTTTTCTTTTTAATGATCGAAATGCTGAATGTTTTTTTTCTCATATGTATATACTATAGCATCGACGTATCTTATATCATATTATGATTATGCAAGAATGAATGAATATTATCATTACCATCATTATATAAAAAAATATGGTCCCGAATGAACAATTTTGATGCCAGAATGCGAGTGTTGTGAAAGAAAATGCGGTTCATAAATTTACGATGTGAATCATTATTAATTTATTTGAGAACCTCAAGAGGAGACAAGTCTGATATTTCAGTTACAAAAGTTGGGAAGAGTGCCATTTGTATTGACTATCATCAATGTATTTCCTCCTTGTTATGGAATAAGCATCAATATATGAATATAACATATACATATATATATATATATAAATATAGATGAATATAAGAATAAAAATTAAAAAAAAAAATACATATATATATATATATATATATATATATATATATATATATATATATATATATATATATATATATATATATATGTGTGTGTGTATGGTTTCACGTGAGCGAAAACAACTCATAGTTTGGGGAAACATTATATTCAAGAGGGTTTCAGTCATTTTCCAAAATAATTTGATAATTACTCAATATTTCGACGGCGTTTGTTGTCAATTCAATTGATTTTGCTCGTGAGGAGAGCAGCCGTAACGCTGTCGAAATGTCGAGCGATTATTAAATAAATTGATATATATATATATATATATATTGTTAGGATTTACCTAACTGTTTAAAGAAGGCAGTTCTTATAACTATAATATTATATAGATGGCCATGACAGGCAGTCATGGCAACATTGTATTGTTGGATTGTGTTATTAGGGGAGAGTTTTTTATTGGAAAAACATTGTGATTGACTTCTTACAAATACAGATATAATTATGTTCTACAACGTTTTATTCTATATTAATTGTCCTTGTTACCCCTAAACGTAGCAAGTGGGGGCTCGTCCTTTTAATTCGCATACCGTAAGTGATATTGCCGTGAAGTTGTTTAGAAAGTGTTGTGAAAGTGTTTAGAAGTGTGTAGTGCAGTTTCGTGTTTACATGTGGTTATTTTCTAAAGTACAGACAATATTATGAATAAATATAGTGTGGAAAGTGATAATGCAGCCAGGGAGTTCGATGAAGAGACCATACCGTTAGACTTATTACGTATGATGGGAAGGTGCCAAGAGATAGACAATACAGGTTTTATAACTGCATTGAGGGTGACATGTGAATCATTGTCTGAGGTGCGATTTGAGCCACCAAGTTTTTCACCACCACCACTTCCACTTTCACCACCGCCGTCAATCCCTGCTCGTTCACGACCAGAGGTCCTCCTGGGTGGTCAAGGAACACAGTGTAGTGTAGTTCAAGCACTGAAACTGGAACTACCGACATTTAGTGGTTCGTCAGACCGACTCTCTCCGATGAAATTCCTGGAGGAGATAGAACGCTACGCGGGCGCTGCGAGGAAAAACCACCAGTGGCTTCTCAGTGAGGTACTACCATTAAATTTAGTGGGTGACGCGGGAAGGTGGTGGCAGTGCCGTGGAGGCTACTCCATGTGGGAAGTTTTTCAGAGAGATTTTGAAAAAACATTTGGAGAACCAGATAGAATACGCCGTCTGTGCCGGGAGTTGGACTCGAGGACCCAGCACGTTGACGAGGAGTTCGGGTCCTTCGTAAGGGTCATAGCTGCGTACTATGACCGAATAGGGAAATTAGTCCCGGAAGAAGAGAAGGTACAGAGGGTACTTGCACAAGCCAACCCCTTCACACGCCACCTGCTGCTAGGCCGGACTTTCAGGTCAATTCGTGATCTAGAGGATAGTGGGCCCGAGATCAGAGAATTAAATTGGAGGAACAACAGCTGTGTTCCACCTCCTCTTCCTACATATACCATGGAAAGTGATCTAGCCTACTGGCCTGCGTATAACACACCTCCTCCCTTGAATCAGTACACCAGTCCACCTACTACAAACCACAAGATTTCGGGTCATGTTCCTGATTCAGCTGGCACAATAAATCCCAACGATGTCTGTAACCGATGCAAAGGATCCGGACATTGGTCACGTCAATGCCCAACTCCAAAAGCATCTCCGCCATCATCGTCTCCAGCAGTGTCGGGAAACGGGCGACGGTGAGCCCTAATCCTGCGGGGTCTCACGTTCGATCCGTTTGGCAGGACAAATTACCATTATCTAAGTTCCCCTTCATTCTTATCACGGTTGGGAATCGACAACTAAGGGCACTTTTGGACACTGGATCATGCATCAGTTTAATGGGAGAATCAGGAATGCATGCAGCGGCAGCAGTGGGAGTTAAGCCTTGCAACATCAACAGAATTCTTCGCATGGCTTCCGGTGAAGAAGTGATAGCTTCAGCCCAGTTACGTGTTCCCATTTCTTGGTCAGGAGGTCAAAGGCGACACCGATTCTTATACTTACCAAACTTGTCGGAGACCGTTATTCTTGGGTGTGATTTTTTGGAGGTAACAGGAATCTCCATCCACACCAAAGAAGGTGATTGGTCTGTAGGTTCCTCCAGCCAGCAAGTAATACCGTTTGTGACTGCAAGACGTCAGGTTAACGACAGAGACTTTACCCACAACAGGGATATTCAGAGTCTAAACCTCAATACCTTGTTTTCTGATGCAGACACAGCCTCTCCCACCCGTTATCCAGCACCTCCCTGTACACAACCGTGTATTCTTATCACCCCAACACTTTCAGTGAAGCCCTCGCGTGACAGTCAAATTGAGGATATCGTCGAGGCTTGGCGATTTATCCTTCAAAGTTCGCGGCCGACAGCTCCAGTTGATTCCAGACCGTACACTGAGGTAAGAGAGCTACAGCTTCACGATGCAGTTGCAGATGTAGGAGCACACCTTGATTGCAACTCACCTGTCGTAATACCAAATGTGCTAAATGTTGCTTCCACTGAATCATCTTCTGCTACTCTAACTTCAATAGGTAGTCAGTGTCCAGAATTAGCACGTTCTTCTGTTGCAAAGATTTTGGATAAATTCTCAGCCATTTTCACCCCCAAACCGGGTGCTACTTCTTTAGTTCAACACCAGATTGACACTTCTGATAATGCTCCATATAGAAGTAAACTTCGCCCAGTAAATAAGAAAAAAAGAGAAATAATGGACGAACTTATTGATTCCCTTCTTGCTGACGGTATTATCGAACCTTCACAAAGTAATTGGGCATCGGCACCGGTTTTAGTTCCTAAGAAAAACGGAAGTTATCGATTAGCGGTAGATTATAGGGAAGTTAACAAACGGACTAAGGTTCCAGTGTACCCAATGCCTACGACTAAATGGATATTAGCACAATTAGGAACCTCGCAGTGGTTTTCTTCAGTAGACTTATTCCAAGGCTTTCATCAAATCCAAATGCACCCAGATGATTGCTACAAAACTGCTTTTGTATGTCATAGAGGTTCATTCCAATATACCCACATGCCCTTTGGTCTAGCAGGAAGCCCAGCTCGATTCCAGGAACTTATGGACAAGGTGCTAGGAGATCTGAAATATAAGTGTGCCATGCCCTTTATGGACGATGTTGTCATCTTCTCGCCTACGGCGCAGAAACATGTTCATGATATTGAGGCTGTACTAGCCAAATTACAAGGTGCGGGGCTAACCATCAATCCTAAAAAAGTTCAACTGTTTCAACAATCACTTAAATTCTTAGGACATGTTATTAGTCCAGGAGCGTGTAGTCCTGATCCAGACAAGGTAAAATCAGTTAGGGAATATCCCCGTCCCACAAAGATAAAGGAATTACAAAGCTTTCTTGGACTTGTTGGGTATTATCGCCCTTTTCTACCTGGTATGGCACAAGACTCGCTTCCTCTCACCAATCTTACCCGGAAGAACACTCGTTGGCATTGGGGTGAAAAACAGGAGTCGGCATTTACTTCACTTATCGAGGGTTTAGTGAATGCGACTTCTCTAGCTTTGCCAAATCTTACTAAACCATTTTCAGTGGAAACGGACGCTAGTGGTTTGGGAATTGGAGCAGTTCTTCTACAGGATTTTAAAGGGTCTCCAAGACCAGTCGAGTACATAAGTAGGCAACTTACCGCACACGAGAAGAACTATACGGTACAAGAGATGGAATGTCTAGCAGTTGTTTGGGCATTGGATAAATTTAGGCCGTATTTGGAATATACGCACTTTGACGTGTTTTGTGATCATTCATCACTATCATGGATGTTTCGTACTGACCTAGCATCAAGTCGAGTACGAAGATGGGTGCTTCGTTTGCAAGGGTACGACTGTACAATAAAATTTCGTAAGGGAAGCACTAATTTACCAGCAGATGCCCTTAGCAGAGCACCGGTTTCAGATATTTCGACACCAAACCTATCTTATGCTGAGTTGCTTTTTCCAATCTCGGTTGTAGATCCCATACACTCAGTTTGTTTTGAAGAGAATGAAACAAATGTTATGGTCGGGGCAATCGAAGAGCTGGATATATCAGTTCTTACTGATACACCGATGCTAATAGACTTACAAAAGGGTGACGAAGACCTAAACTGTTTAGTGAAGTTTCTACAGGAAGAGGTAACACCTGCAGACCCTCGCATCGCTTCGTGGGTGAAGGCGGTTTCTAATAGTAGTTATTTGACTGAAACAGGTCTACTCGTGCGTCGTGTTGGAGGTAAACCTGGCACAGATGAGTCAACTTATACCAGAATCTGGTTGCCGAAGAGTCTTAGGGAGTTGGTGTTGAAAGTGGAACATGACCATCCTCTTAGCGGTCATGGGGGATTCTTCCGTACGTTGAAAAAGGTTCAACAGACCTATGTCTGGATGGGTATGCGTACTGACATCGCAAGATATGTGCGTTCATGTGTGTCATGCCAAACAGTAAAACCGAATCGTCTGAAGCCAACTGGAAAAATGGACAGCAGACTCCCTGGCGATCCATTTTCAGAATTAAGTGCTGACTTAGTAGGACCACTTCCAACGTCACGAAACCACAATAAATATCTCCTTGTGGTCGTGGACAAGTTCACCAAGTATGTAGAAGCTTTCCCACTACGCAATGCTACAGCTTCATCCATTGTTCCTCGTATGGTCGAACTGTTCTCCCGACATGGTTTTCCATTAAGTATCTCTTCAGATAATGGCAAACCTTTCGTGAGCGACATTTGGAAAGGTGTGTTGTCAGCAATGAGCATAGTAGAACGTCATTCGGTGCCATATCGTCCTTGTGGGCAGGCTGTGGAAAGGTACAACGGTACTTTGAAGGATTCCCTCAAAGCTTACTGCCAAGACCATCGCGACTGGGACACGCATCTCCAGGAAATCCTGTTCGCTCTTCGTTCTTCAGAAAGCGCAGTGACTGGATACACTCCCTCATTTTTAACCTACGGACGTGAACTCCGAACTCCATGGAAAATCAATAACGAAGAAGAAAGAGACGTCAAGGATGACGATGTTCACGAATTTGCAGCCAACCTACACAATAGATTGTCAGAAGCGCGTGATTTTGCCAGGACCACCATGCAAAAACATCACGAGGTAGCAAAAATGACGTACGACGCACACCGCAATGAAACTAACTTTTCAGTGAACGAGCTGGTGTGGAGAGAGAAACATGTCCTCAGTAATGCTGGTATGGGCATTGCAGGTAGTCTGGCTCCGAAACGCAATGGACCATTTCGCATCGTACGCTGCATTGGCAACAACGTTTTCGACCTGGTAGACCAGGAATCAGGCCAACCTGCAGGACGAGCCAATGCAGATCAGCTTCTTCGTTGGGAGCCTCGACCAGACTGGGCGAAAGGACCGGGTCCAGGTTCAGCGCCAGCTGTACGACCTGCTCCACCGTGTACGAGGACAGACCATCCGTACAACCTCCGAAACTGTGTACTTAACGTTAAGGGGGGGAGAATGTTAGGATTTACCTAACTGTTTAAAGAAGGCAGTTCTTATAACTATAATATTATATAGATGGCCATGACAGGCAGTCATGGCAACATTGTATTGTTGGATTGTGTTATTAGGGGAGAGTTTTTTATTGGAAAAACATTGTGATTGACTTCTTACAAATACAGATATAATTATGTTCTACAACGTTTTATTCTATATTAATTGTCCTTGTTACCCCTAAACGTAGCAATATATATATATATATATATATATATATATATATATATATATATATATATATATATATATATATTTATATATATATATACATATATATATATATATATATATATATTTATATATATATATACATATATATATATATATATATATATATATATATATATATATATATGAATATATATATATATATATATATATATATATATATATATATATATAATATATATATATATGTGTATATATATATATATATATATATATATATATATATATATATATATAAAAATGTATATATATATATATATATATATATATATATATATATATATATCCATTTATATTAGTAAATATCTGAATATATGAATTCATTCCTTGAACCGAGTTTTGAAAATGTGTACGAATCGCTTTCACACGAAGAAGAATATGGCATTGTTTCCTACAACCTTCATGTTACATATCACTCCTTCAATTGGAACCATCTTTCTACACAATCCACATAAAGAATAAATCCTCACCAAAAATAAAACTGATTCATTATTGGGTAGCGAAAAAAATAATATGAAATGAAAAACTTCACAATAGTCTTTTGATCTCTACTGTGACGTAATCAACTAAAAACTCCTGACATCCGAAATAATAAGCATTCATAGTCTATTCACACAGAAATGATTCCATATTTTATCATTGTGCTTTAGAAATTGGAACAGCAGTGGCCTGCCACCCTACCTATTCTACCCCCTCCCCCCCCTCCCCACACACCCCCTAATATCCATCAGCTGCATGAAGCTGCGTGATATTAATTACTTAAATAATTAATAAATCAGTTTCATTAATCCGGAAGGGATAGGCCAATAGGGATGGGTAATCCGGGAATCGTTGGAAGGTGGGAGGGGGGAGGAGAAGTGAGATAGCAACACGCAAGATTGACAATGATTGTAGATTCATTGAAAATAGTATGGAATCGTAAGATTATATTGCATTGATTTGAAATAGGTGGGTCTGGATTAATAAAAAATCATAGTGAGGTGATATTATTATTAACAATTGAAGAGTCTTACCATCTATTATAGTGCCAACCAATCTTCATATTTTCCTGGATTCTGATTTGTCCTTGAAATTTCAGATAACTCAGCGTGTACTTCACCTATGAATCTGTCTCGAACAGAAATTTGCTATGGGAGTCATTGAGTTATTAAGTGATCCGAAATAGTTTTAATTCTCAGACGGACCAGTTTGACTCTGGAATATTATGAATCGTTGCAACAGTTTGATCGCTACTACCTGTCAATAGGTACACGATGGGTAGGACATATATATATATATATATATATATATATATATATATATATATATATATATATATATATATATATATATATATATATATATATACATTTATATATATATATATATATATATATATATATATATATATATATATATATATATATATATATATAATACATATATATATATATATATATATATAAATATATATATATATATGTATACATATATAAATATATATATATATATATATATATATATATATATATATATATATATATATATAAATATATATGTATATATATATATATATATATATATATATATATATATATATATATATATATATATATACTACCATCTGGAGTTATGACTCATTCATTTTCCAAATGAATTGGTATATTTTAACTCGATCCACGGGTCGAAAAGCTTTCGTATAGCTAACTTCAACTCTATTTTCGTCTACAAACCACATCTAAAGGGTAGCATCTGGCGATGACCATTGGGCTTAGAGTGTGTTCTTCATATATATATATATATATATATATATATATATATATATATATATATATATATATATATATATATATATATATATATATATATATATATAATGATATAATATACACCCCGTCCCATAGGAGAGTGAATATTTTATGCTGAGCTCATATGCGTGGTATAGATGGGCTTACATGGAGAAGGTAAGCTTGATTATCCCATATGTTTAGTACGAAAATAAACCAACATTTAAATAATTCAGTATTAGTGTAGAGATACTTCATTAGAGCTCTCAAGAGCCATATACATGCCTGTCCGACTTAAATATATGAATATGTATATATTTATATATGTTTATATATATATATATATATATATATATATCTATATATATATATATATATATATATATAATATATATATATATATATATATATATATATATATATATATATATATCCATATATACGTCATTCGTGATACATTATGTGATATGTAATACAATATCGTTCGGTATTTTTGTCACGTCTCCAAAGCTGGTCTGAATTATTCGGCTAATAAGAGTTCCTGGTTCAGATTCTGGTTCAGATATAACTTTTGTGATCTGACAAATCCATCTCACACTCATTTCTCTCTCTCTCTCCCTACGTGTAACGTGTCAATATGTAAATTTGTCGATATGAATATATATATATATATATATATATATATATATATATATATATATATATATATATATATACTTATATCCATATCTATATATATATATATATATATATATTCATATATATATTCATATATATATATATATATATATATATATATATATATATATATATTTATATATATACATATATTCATACCATCGTCATTATTTGTCTCATTATTTTATTCTCCCTATTCTGTTCACTGTTTCTCTCAATAATCTATTTCACCGTGGAGCTCACACAACAGGAAATAAATATACAAATAAAATACCTTCAGACTACAAAGTTTTCGGGTTTCACTACCCCAAATGATCTCAAATATTGATCCTTCACGTTTTCAAATCTCTAGCTTCACGAATTATCACAATGTTTGATAAACTCACTGATCATATGAATGATGAGTCTGTAGCTGAGTAGAACTTGGATTGAGCTGGTGACGTCACAGGAGTCTCACTTGTCGCCTCTCCTTCATTCATCAGGATTAATTGTCTTTCGTCATCGTCATAATTTGCACCCGAAAAGCGTCGTTGTCGGCACATAATTTCAATTAGTGTTTCATAACAATCTTTCAACGGATTAAGTATTGATCACAGCTTGGATTAAACTTTGATGTCATGCATATTTGAAAGGGAATATTGTTAGGGTTGAGAATAATAATTATGTGATTTTAAAAGCCAGATTTTTGCATATATTACTCATTTATATCGTTTCATCCATTCATTCCACTCGATGTTGTCCATGTTTCAAAATTCTCTTCTCTTTCATGTTCTCTTATGCAATCTTCCCCTTCAATATTTTCTTAAATGTTTGATATATTCATATTTACTATTCTACGAAATATTACATCACCAGATTGAATTGATTTAGATACTGGATTTAGATTTCATTTAATAATGACAACTTTAGGTTAGGCCTACTATACACAATAATGAATTTACTCGAATCGTTCACTGAAAAAATGGATTATTCATATATTGATTAAAACTTGTATATAATTAATTGAGTCATGGAAAGATAGAATGTAGTTTTTCTGATACAAATATTCAATAGAAGAACCAAGGTATTTTCGAATCCTGCACACCAACATGGAGATTTCTTAGGCCTCCTTATACGCATGTGTGTTCATCTGACCGATGAAAATTGAGCTATCGATGTGGGATATGGGAGACGGTCGATCGGAACCTTCATATCTCGTAGATAATATATAGTATGCTCTATACTTAATTGACCAAAGTATGGGCGTGACTTATACGAATCAGGGGAAATTTTAGATACCTTGGTTGGCCATTTCCCCATTTTCCCCTGCTTCACTGTCCACTTGATTGGTTTTTATATTCTGCGACATCACGAGGGCGGACGATCTACAATGGTCAATTAGGCTAGTAATTGTTTTCATTCTATCGACGAATTTACCCAAACTACTCATGATTGTAATTTCTAACCTCATAGAATTTTAGTTATGGAATATGTATTGTTGAATGTATGAATATATTGTAATTGATCAATCCGAGGACGAAAAATATATTGTTATTATAATTATAATTATCATCATTCTCATAACTAATTAGGATGATGAAGCTCAGTGGGCTTTTGAAGGTAAGTACACTTGCTTTACCGGTGAGTAAAACATTTTAACGATATGTCATATGACAGTTATCGCCATCAATCGATTGGGAAGAACGAATCACAATATTGTCGATGACAAACGCAACATATGCGTTGTAAGAAGAGCGAGGTATTTGTATGAAGTCCTCTCGAAATCTCTACACATTTTGATTGATATGAAAAATATTCGAGAACTCTACTGTCAACTGTGTGATGTAAACTGTCGAGTCTATGAAACCGTGAAACGCCGTGCGCAAAACAGAATGAAGAAACTTCTCCTCACTTTTCTAGCCATTTTTGGTGATAATGTGTTGATCGAGTGTTCTTATTTTGAAACCTTCATGTGAATCACATCTGCATTTGAATCCGGTGAAAATTAGATTCATTTTCAAGAGAGAATTTCAAAAAATTCTCCACTTTTCTTGCCATTTTTTGGTGATAATGTTGTGTTGATTGAGTGTTCTTTTTTTGAAACCCCAATGTGAATCACATCTATATTTGAGTCGGGTGAAAATTTTTCAATTCATTTTCAAGAGAGCATATTTTCAAAAATTCTCGATCCAACCGGCCCACTCTTATAAGGTCATGTGTAAATTATTGATGTGCTTTCTAAAAAATAGTGAAACCGATTTTGCTCCGAATCTATACAGTTCCAACTTGGATGAGTGCGCATAGCCAAAAAAGTTTTATGTTGATCAGCCAAATAGAGCGACCTGTGCAGTGTGATGGACATAAAACACAAAGAGCTCCATAAGTGTGGAATGGAAAGTAATTCACCATCACTTATCCAATTGGCTTTTTATGAAATTGAAATTTTCCATTTTCGAATTGATTTATTTGATTGGATGAGCGAAGCGACGACTCAATTTCACCATACCCGAAAAAAGATTTTTTTTTCGCGCTCCACAGGTCAGACGAAAATTCAAAATGAGTTGAAACTTGGCACACACAAGTATCCTTATCCAATTCGATACTGTATGGTTTTGAGGCGCGATCGGTTGAACTTCTTCTGAGAAAACTCATTTCAAAGTTTTCAAAAATCCCATAAGAATAACCCAGAGAAAATAATTCGGGAAAAATATTTCATCAGAGAGAATTCAAATTCTCAAAAATTTCAATCTAATGATGATTCACACTGTACCGAACTTTCATTCAAATCGAATCAGCCGTTTTGATGTAAAAATATATATATAATGTAATTTTTATGAATCATTCAAAGCTATTAAGATACCTATTAAAACCAAGCTACAGGTGACACCACTTAATTGTAAACGATTAAACAAAGCCTTCTTCATTATCATAGAAATTAATAATGGAAAATAAGATTGCAGTGTTGTTATGGTTTGGATCTCAAGGTATATATATATAATAACCAATCCAAAAATAAGTTGTTATGTTCCAGCTCATCCATCAACGCGGCAACACATAACGCGTTTGCCTAGTAATTGATTAATTTCGAATGAGTTCTACTGAATTCACGGATCACTATGGAGCCAGGTACACAAAACAATAATATTCAATATCTTCCTGAAATATTCCCAAAACCGATGGACATTTCCTTCATTATTCATATTTTTCAACCCTGTCCAAAACTTTTAATATACAATGAAAAATTTATCGTGATATACTCCCTTTCGGTGTATCCCATCACAATGAGGGAAGAAAATAATAACAATAGGAAATGAGATCGGCAGCTGTAATAATTGTACTACGTGGCATAAGCAACAAGCGGTTCCATATCGAACAGCCGTTCATCATCATCAAATGGACCGCATCTGTTCATAGTCTGGCCACGTGTGTGCGTGCACGGTATGCGTGCGTGCGTGCGTGCGCCAACGGAGGGGCACGCGTCACACTGTTTGTTACGCAGGTAGCAAGACTATAATAGGTGCACAGGTAGGTGCTATATGATTGGATGAAACCCATCATTCATTGTAACGTCATTAACACCTGGTGAAATTGTATGGGAGATATTGTCAACAGCGTGATGGTAAGGCCTACGCCTCTAATTCAAAATTACATTTATACTTTTATTTTTGTTCTGTGCTCTGATATGTTATTTATATTGAGTTTAACGACGCATTGTGATGACTACAATTTTTATTCCTATTTGATTGTAGTTTATAGATCGATGTAGGAATGGTTGTTGGAATGATAAGAAGGGATTCATTTACAGTGCGTCGTTAAAACCCAATATAAAAAAAAGATAAGAAGGAAGATTGACGGACAAAGTCTGATATTATAGTAATAATTCATTCATTATAAACAGCTTTGAATAAACATGTTATAAAAATATCAATACAGTTATGAGTAGAGATTACATGCTGTCAATATTCGGTGGCTGAGTTTCTCCAACACAATATTAAGAATCCATCCCAGTATTCACCTGGAAGAATTAAGGGAAACCACGAAAAACTTCTGTCGGGAAGGTCAATCATGGCGGGAATCGAACCTCAGACTCCAAAGAGACGGTTCAGTTTTCTATCCACCAATGATGAGTTGTGATGACTGAGCACAATTGGCGTCGGTGACTGAATGCGTGAGAGGCTGTGACAATGAGACAAATGGTCATTTCATTCAATGCTTTTGATAGCAGGGAAGAAAATGGTCGTGAACGAAGCCGTACCAGTTTTCCCTGAATGACATGGGGAACCACGGCAACAGCAGTCAGGATAGCCGACGACCATGACTGGAATCGAAACCCAATCTCCTGATTCCTGAGACTAAGGTTTTCCAATCATCTACTAGAATGAGTTTTGAGCGCTGCGGCGCTTCCAGTTCTGTAACGATGAATCCAGTTTTTGATTTCCCTCTCAACCCACCCCCCCCCCCACTCCCCCTCCAACCCCATTTCACCATTCGCCCCACAAACAACGAGCCTAAAACTTTCCAAATCCAGTTAGCATGTGTATCCCCTATAGAGTATGCGATGCGGCCAGAGTATTCCAAACAATATTATTAGAAGAATGACAAAGAGCAACAGCTAGCCGATGCTATACGCACATCTGCTGCGAAGAGAAATTACACAAACTGATAAATTTTATATTAGATTGATTAATTTATGATTTAATAATATTTTTTAGTGCTGCGATTGTACCAAGCTGTTGGTTAGGCAGCATAAGAAAATTACCGGCTGTTGGATAAGCAAATATATATATATATATATATATATATATATATATATATATATAAATATATATATATGTATATATATATATATATATATATATATATATATATATATATATATGTATGTAAATATATATATATATATATATATATATATATATATATATATATATATATATATATGTATATAAATATATATATATATATATATATATATATATATATATATATATATATATATATATATGTATATATATGAATATATTTATTTATATGTATATATATATATATATATATATATATATATATATATATATATATATATATATATATGTATATATATATTTATATATATATATAGACCTATATATATATATATATATATATATATATATATATATATATATATATATATATATATATATATATATATATGTATATATATATATATATATATATATATATATATATATATATGTATATATATATATATATATATATATATATATATATATATATATATATATATATATATATATATATATACATATATCACGGGATGCTCGGACCCCTTGTCTTGCTTGATACGCAACTGCTCTTTCTATTTGAGCTAGCGAGGAGGATGCATCCTCTAATAATGATACATTATACTGCCTCATCTGTACCATTCACATAATAACTATCAGGTGAGTGCATGCCAATGAAGTATTATCGACGACTTTTTCCGATTTCTTTCAGTTCTCATAAAAATAACTCGAGGGAGAAAATCTGAGGAAAAATGATCGAATAATTTAAAATGTCCACTGGATTTGATTATTTAAAAGTTTAGCATGGATGGGATCAGCTGATTCCATAGATGATGATCATATTGTAGTTTTTTCCCGATCAACTAAGAAGCCAAGATCTAAAGGTGGAAACTGCGAGATCTGCAATTGTCAACGCAACCCTCAATACATGTCACATATATACTGAATACACTCAATACATATACACTCCACACTATCATTAAATTCATTATTCATCACTGTATATCATCATAAGTCTGATTATTCATTGGTGTTGGTTCACTATGTATAAGAAAGCAAGAATAAAAATATTTGAAATTGATTGAATTGGTATTAATTGGATAAGAACCATTTTAATCGTCAATTGATTTGAAAAATGAGCAACAAGTAGAATTTGTGAACGCCGTGCATCAATGGTTTCGAAATCAAGGTGTGTATCAAGCTTTTCACTACATTTCACATTAATTGACCGAAATCGCGTACAACGTGTATGATGCGTTCTCCTAATGATTCATAATTATTTCCAAGTTGAAATCGCATTAATTAATGTGGATATAGTGAAAACACAAGTGAACAAATCACCAGAATCATTCATCAAGGTTCGGTATTACAAAGTCTAGTTAGCCTTTACCCGACAGTTTTTACTGGTTATCACCATGGTTACCCATGCTATTTGTTTTTACCAAATCTTAGATAAATAATTACTAACTTGAGTTGGTAATACTGGGCCTAAATATAATAGTATAGTTAGATAAACTTGAATGCTTGATTGAGAATTATATCTTCTGATAGTATATTCTCTGAGAAATAAAAAAAGACAAAATCCATAAGAAATAGCACGCAATGAATGAGATTGAGTCTTGCTATTCTAATTTTGAAAACCATTTACCGATAACCATTCAATACCTGTACAATTTTGGTACACCACTACATCGTATAGAAATAATTCGTTCGAATGTTTTTTTTATTAAGTGAACTAAAAAAATGCTTCCAGCTCGTTTGCATAACCTTTATGAAGGGGACATATTCTAATAAGTAGTATCAAATTAACTTGATGCCAACATCTCGTCGTTCTGCATTCTACATCTGCTACAAACAGCTGATCTCGTCATCAAAAGGGTAGGGAAAGAAGGAGTGGGGTGGGGGTAGAGGGTGATTTAGTTTGTGTATTTTAACAACAGCTATGCACCGTCCATCTCCCCCCCCCCTCATCCAAACTAACCCATTCATTATAACTTATAATTTTGTTCAAACAAGTATAACATAACTGTTGCTGACTAGTTGCTGTTATGATATCACATGTTGGAGACATGGGTTTATAATGGGATGAAGTCGTATGTGACAGCATGTATAGTTTTGACGAGGAAGATAGAATACTTGACCGATTTTAAGAATCATGTAATGATATCATGAATTGTCATTGACATCATTTGTTTTGGTATCATTTGTAATCGATCATTATCAATTATGAATAAATGTGTATTATGATGATGATGAATGTTTGCTCAACGACCCCACCAACAGCTAGGTTATACGGGGTCACGAATGAGCAGATGATTATGAGATTAGGAAGTGATGATGAGTGAAAGGACGTTTACAAAAACCGCATGCTTTATGCGGTACTCGAACCCACGCCGAAAGGTGACTTCAGTCTCAGAAGCGGTGCCTCAGCTGACCGAGCTACCGAAGGTGGCATTTGTGTTATCAAACCATCATCACAAGAATATATAAATTGAATGTTGAACTTTCAATAATTCAACAACCTTACTATTGATTAACCCAAATATCTACATGTTCAATGTATTATTATTATTATCATTATTATTCTATTATCATTATCATTTTTCATGTAACTGATTTAATTGTGAGTCTGTAACAAATTGATTCAAACCAAGCATTAGTATTGAATAAAATGAAATAAATGAATTGTATTGATTTTCATTCAGTTTGCCAATTGACTAGAATTATGAATTATTTGGTGAATTATTCAATGACAGAGCTGAACAAAATTTTGTTAGCTGTTTCGACAGAAAAATATGACCTTACAACAAAATAATTGTATTTACCGTTTTCAAAAACAGTCATCTTGTGTGTGCGGCAACGAGAACTCGCAGACAACATTGAGCAGTGGAGATATTTTGGGGATTGCAATCGTCTGCATCCACATGTCTGGGTTTATATATAGGTCAATTGAATGACAGTTTGAATGAATAATTGAATGATATTGAATCATCACATATTCCATATTCATTTATCTAATTGGATTAAAGAGTTATGAGTGAATCGTTATTCTACAATAAGGTATCTGGCAAGACAATAAGTTGCCCACATTCATTAGGCTACAAATGAGATGATTTTAGAACTCAATTATTGAGGTATCTAAATTATGCACTACACGAATATACTCAAGATTAGTTTTAATATACGATTATGTTTAAACTGTTCTTATATTGTGATATTTATGAAAGCAAAATGTATACCATATATCTGTAAATTGGAATAGCTCCAGTAGCGAATACAGAGAGTTTAGTAATAATAAGAAGGAGAATAATGACATGAAATTCAACTCTGTGTTTTCAAGCTTCTATCTGATGTTATCAACATTTGTAATAATACATTTCGGCCGAATTGAAATGTTACTTCGAAAGTTATTTGAAAGTTGAAGTTTTTCGAACTGATTTTCGAATGTATGTCAGTCAGATAATTATAATCATTTCAAACTATCGGATCATCGAACTTCATTATTATTATGACTTCATTATATTATGTACTTGACTCAAATTCGTTGGTTTTCAGTTTTCATTTCCTCATTGTCCATATGCATCCACCAAATAAGTATAATTTACACTATACTATTGTAACGTGGATTTTGTATGATAATAAATATTTCAATTATTTACTATTCTATGAATAGTATTGATACTCTGAAACTAGACTCGATTGATTCGAAATGAGAATCTCTCAACGAAACTAGAAATACATTTCACTGTCATTATTATTAATTTTTGTCTGTATTGATGAATTTCAACTTCTTCAGTTATAAAATATAAGATTGAGGAAAGGAAGGAAATAATAAGAAATGAGAAGAATTAGAAAAGAATAATATTGAATGCAAATTTGAATCTCTCAACGAAAAAAAAATACATTTCACTGTCATAAATTATTATTCTATTGTACACATCATTCAAAGCATTTGATACGCCCCCCTGGCTAGAAGCTAATAAACTGCTCCATAAACCTGAAGCCAAGTCAGATGTATAGGTTCGATTTCCACATGAGGTAAGCATTTTAGAAAACGTTAGTTAACCGCTCATTCGTACTCCCATGAAACCTAGCTGTTGGTGGGGTCAAGCATCATACAAATTCGCGTGAGTGAATGCAGGTGATAAGTTGGCTACTGAACACATTCGTTGCACACGTCTCTCACCATTCATACCTACGTCATAGGCTAGTTCAAGCACTCATTCAACAATGCAGGGCTACAACTGAGCTCACCCTCACAAGCCTATATGGGGCAGACTTGTTGCGTAGACATTGTTAAATATCTCTCGTCAGCTGTTCACGGATCGCTTAGGAAAACATGTCACCTGGTCTTGGAGGGGAAGGTGATAAGGTAAAGGGAGGTATAGAGTGGGGTGGATAAGTGAGGGTTAGGGACCCCTTTTACAAACATCCAGTTATGTTTACTACTCTCCGAGAACAGAGGGGAAATACCAGCAAACACCTGTTTTTTATGTTAGGAGTGGTTCAAGTTTTTGACACAGTCAATTAAAGAGAGTTTAATTTCGGAAAATTGAACTCATTGAATTTTATAGTTTGCATGGAAAAGTATTGATCAAAATTATTTCATAGAATCTGAGAAATCAATAAATCAATATAAATTAATGAATTGATATAAATGAATGAAACATGATTCATTTTCTCAATTTATTCAGCTTTTACACTCGTACAGTCTATTTATTGGAATACAGTTTCTGAGAATTGGTATGTAACTAACAGTAGGCCATAACTACAATTCTTTCACTCTAATTGATTACTTGTTGATTGATTATTCGCCACTTTTCATTGGTTCCTTTTATTAACTGTGAATTTGGAGTAATTGATACCTGAACTGGCGAAATGTGAACATTTTGATGACAAATTTCAGAGTGACAGAAGAACATACAAATTTGATGAAGGATTATGTGAGAATACAGATCTTCGTGATATTTTCGAAATTATGATAATATAGTAGATAGTGACTTTTCAGTAATTGAATCATCACTATTCTCGATGATGATTTTTTTTCGATAATTCTCGATTATTATTAATTCAATAATTTTAATTGTCTTAATAATTGTCATGATATTTCTCGTATATATACCTTTGTTGTAGATATTTGAGGGATATCATTGTACTAAATCAGACCGTTGGTATCATGATATCGTGACAATCATCCACACTCCAATATTATCATGAAAACACCGATATTTCACTCGAACAATATCTATTCGCTCTCAACAAGCATTACTTGAATCAATAAAATTATTCCCATTATCATTTTTTCGAGTCATTAATCGATGATATTTCAAACGGATGAGAAATAGTGAAACACTATGGGATGTTATTCTGGAACTGAACAAGTTCATAGGCCTAAACAATTATCAATTTCATGAGTTGATAAGATTAACCGTCAGAAATTGAAGTAGAATTATCTGACTTGATTGTTTTCTCGATGACCATTTTATCACCAACGTAATCATCTTCATCACCTTCATTATCACTCTCCACTTCTTCACCAGGTCCAGATCGCAGCATCATACCATTCACTCGAGAAGCCGGGCACGTAATCGTGTACGGGTATACCTTACTTCTCACACATCCTTGAGGGACTGGCATCGGTCCCGGTTGCGGATAAGACGATACAGGTTTATTGGCGCCATTAGTATTCGCTACATAAGTGTCGTTATTATGATCTGGATAATAGCCATACAAACCATATGTACCGGCGGGAATCACGCCCGATGAGGCTGGAGCATATCCTGCGGGTATAGCGCCATATGAGCCTGGAACATACCCTGCGGGTATAACGCCCGACGTGGCTGGAGAATATCCTGCGGGTATAGCGCCATATGAGCCTGGAACATATCCTGCGGGAATCACGCCTGATGATGCTGGAGCATATCCTGCTGGTATAGCGCCATATGAGCCTGGAACATAGCCTGCGGGTCTAATACCCGATGTGGCTGGAGCATATCCTGCGGGTTCAACATTTGACATGGCTGGAGCATATCCTGCGGGCTCAACGCCCAACGTAACTGGAGCATTTTCTGTGGGTTCAACGCCCAATGAGACTGGAGCATTTTCTGCATGTGTAACACCCGGTGTTTCCGGAGAATAATCTGCGGGTTTAACGCCCGACGTGACTGGAGCATTTTCTGCAGTTATAACACCTGACGTGCCTGGAGAATATCCTGCGGGTTCAACGCCTGACGTGGCTGGAGCAAATCCTGCAGGGATACCACCCAACGTGGCTGGCGCATATTCACCAAGACTGACGCCCATTGCGGCTCGACCATATCTAGCAGGAATAATGCCCGATGACACCGGAGTATATCCAGCAGGAATGCCTCCTGACGCTGATGGGCAACCATACCACGAACACTGCAAAGGTAGTGGCGCTATCGGCGCTTGTACGCCATTGGGAACTGCACAACGTGATCCGCATACCGAACTACGTCCCAAGTAGCATGCGTTGTTGACGCATCTGTTCTCGGGAACGTCACAACATGGCTGAGCTGGTGGTGGAACTGGCCAATTTACGGGCAATTGCGGAGCTACAGGATTTGTCATATACATTATTGGTCGCTGAGTTGTTTGGACAGTTGGTGGGACGCATACCGCTGGTGGACCGGGATAGTACGTGTGGTATGGTGGACATTGAATTTGAATGGGTGGAGGCGATGGTGGAGGGAGTGTTGGTGGAGGATAGCAATAACCATTATATAATGTGTACCCTGGTGAACATGTTGGTGGAGGACTCGGGAGTGTGGGAGCTGGTTGTATTATTGGGGGGTAACAATAACCATTTTTGTAGGTATGACCTGGTTCACAAGTCACTGGGAGAGGTGTTGATGTTGGCCTTGGCGTGGTAGTCGGAAGCACACAGTAGGCGGGTGGACCATGATAGTATTCGTATGGAGGACGGCATGTTCTGATCGGTGAAGGAGTTGTAGTTGGTTCTCGGCTGGCATTGTAATGCATTGTCAAGTTGTTTTCAATGCGAATAGGACCAACGTTTACCGGCCCTTGATGTATATTGATAGTTATTTTTGGCATGGTTATATTTGGCATAGAAATGTTGAACATGGGTTGTATAGAGATGGGTTGGGCTGGCGCAATTGTGGGATAGTTACATGGAGTTTCTCTGCATCGGCTCTGGCAATTCGATCTACATTCGTTAGTCTGGCAACTGCTCTGACAGGTGTTCTGACAGGTATTTTGACATTGATTTGTCTGGCACGTATTCTGGCATGTATTCTGGCAATTCGAGTGACATTCGTTCGTTTGACATCGGAATCCGCACGTGTTCTTGCACGAATTCTGACAGGTGTTTGTCTGGCAACTTGTTCTACATTCATTTGTGATGCAGTTGCTTTGGCATCTATTAATCTGACAGCTGTTTGTTTGACAGTTATCAGTTTGACAACAGTTCTGGTAGCACTGATTGGATGATCCTTGGTTGCTGTCACAGTCGATGTTGTTGCAGTTGTTGCAGTTGGGGTAACTTTCGGTGACGGGAGCGAGGACCAGTCCCAGGCCACACATCAACACAAAAGAGCAGAGTTGCATCTGGAAAGGAGAATAATTAGAAACATGTCAGTAAGGAGCATTGTGCATTGAATGATTGTGTATTTTCATTCCATTCCACAGCTTCAATCTTAGCCCAAAAGCTGGGGGGAAGGCCCAGTTAGAAAATGTTCACAGATTTGAATGATCATAAGACTTCAACAGTGCAAGATAAGAATGTGACAGCCACATCAGAATCAGACAATCATTGTCCAGAATGCCAATGCATCAAATTGAGTAATAATATTTGCGAATGACAATTTTATGTAACAGTAAAACTCAATATTCTTACCATATTTCTCTACATCATCACCAACCGTTCTAAATAAATAACACAACCTATTGGTTATCATGAATGAACATTATTTCATAAGATATTTTTATGGAAGATTTGAAGCAGTTTCAATAAAATATGTTCAAACAGAATGTCACTACGATCGCCCATATTTCAAGTAGACACATGGAAACGCTACGTGTTCAGTATATATCCCCCTAGAGGTACGTTCACCCTTCTGCCTTACGCTACGTGCAACATGTTTTGAGCAACTTGCAACAATCATCGGCAAATCAGAGAATCACGAGTCCTCTTGCTAGACGTATTAAGAGTCCATGGGAGTCGATTTATCAAAATAACAGTTGTTTGATGATGACTCTTGAACGGCTTGAAATATCAAAATTTTAATACGCGAGAAACACAGATAATCATAATAACTTCAAGATCGAATAAGTTTTGACTATTTAAGTCACGTCGCATAACTGTCGAGAGTCGACAGCTAAAAAATGTGTTTTTTAGCTGTCGACTCTCGACAGTTATGCGACATGGCTTGAATAGTTATAACTCATATTATCTCAAAGCTATCATAATTATCTGTGTGTCTGGCTTGTTAGAATTTTGATGTCTCATACCGTTCAGAAGTAATCACCAAGAAACTGATATTTATCTGAATCGACTCCCGTGGACTCTTAAGAGAAGGAATAGGTTTATCTTATCATTCCACAACTTGCGTTGTGGCCCAGAATGCAACAATGATTTCGAACTGTCAAGCCTAACTTGTCGAATTATATTCACAACCCCGTCTGCAGGAGATATTTCATCAGTTTTGACACTGGACTTATGTAATTGTTTGTCCAGCAATATTAAGAGCCCGCATCTTAGCTGAGCATGTTTCTCTTCGAAATGTTCGACCCAAGTTCGATGTGTGCTCAGAAGTTTGGTTGTGGGTTGAAAAGTGAAAAGGGTATAATATTGAAAGAGTTCCAGTAATCACCGCTAGATGGGGGAGTTTTTCATTTCATAATTTGGACAAAATCTAGTTACATCACACATTTTGGCCAAGGAAATTGTGAAAACTGTGGAATAAAAAGCAAGACAAATTTTAAATGAAAATAAGCAGAGTTTAACTTAAGGATGTGCGTTTGTGATTTATTTCTACTATCATGCGGAGAACGAGAATTAAGCAATGAAAACCATCAAATTAGGCACTTTTTGATTGAATTATTGCTCCATAATGAAATTATTCTTCAATTTTTGACTAAGCATATCTAATTGTGAGAGTATTACTTATTCATTGCATTTTACCGTAAGTCCATAGTATTTGTAGTTCTTGAGATATTTGTGGCGAAAGTGCACCCTGTAAATCTGTCTAAGATGCGGGCTCTTAACCGGAGCTCACGAAGTCTGATCAGAGACATTTAATGGAAGTTTAAAGAATTGTTCGCAGTAGAATAACCATGATTTTAAGTCCAAGTTTGGAATCGTAGTTTGACAAAGCGCCCAACAGTAAACCGATTTGTGTGCTGAGCGCATGTTGCCACTTTCTCAAAGCATGTTGCAGTGGCACAAAGCAAAAGAGTCGCGTACAAGTCTCAAGTTTGGATGTCTTCTATATATTATATATTTTCACCAAGCGCAGATCAACAGAGAGAGAAAAATTCAAATGCTAATTATTTTTTAAGGAGTAATATCTTATCAGATGAGCGTAGCGAAGATTATATTCCACATACCGAAAAAAATGGGCTTCGTTTTCATGTATTTTTTTTTTCGTGATTTTGTGTGCGGCATACAGGTCAGGAAAAAATACCTATCGACTTGAAACTTTTTTACATATTTTTTTTATACCAAAATAGGTTGATATTGTTTTTCAGAGAAACCGGCCGGAAGTTTTTTTGGGGGAAAAAATTCGGAAAGTTTGAGAAGTGGTCATAAGAATAACATGGATGGAAAATACTTGAAATGTGTAAAATTTTCAAAATCTTCCAAATTTTCACTGAATATGAGAAACATAATCACAGATAATTTCAGTGACTTTCACAACATTCATATGAGAAATAACAAAGAAAACGTAATAAAAGTATCTATTGTATTGAAGGTTGGGATCAATTGGTTTTGCAAAGTGTATATGCGACTTGTTGCAGCATTGTGAATATCAACAAGTTGCAGGTGAGGTTTTTGAACGTTTGAAGTAATCCAAAGTACGTAGATGTGGATTGATTTGACAGAATATTTTCCATTCTAGATTTCCATACTTCTGAGCTCATCTCACAACGCAAATCCCGCGTTTTCCTAGTTATATCTGATGGACGTATAGCTCTAGCAGCAGCGTACAATTTTAATCGTCAACATTACAAAGAAGCGACCTCTTTTAAAACATGTTGAAGAGAGATTGCTCGCTCATATGATTGTATTCTCAGATGATTTTTTCTCAAGTACATTTGAAACATAGTTTCCATTAGTTGGATTTCAATCCGCGGCGGTGTAGAGATAATTTGGCATGAATATTCTGTATACCAGTAGGAATGAACCTTCGATCTTCCCACGTGTGTATGTATAGATTCGACTCATTCCTATTTCTTTATCTGATTCTTATCTGTATCTTCTAATTTACGGTTGCGGTCACATAAAGCGGTGAGTGGTCGATCAAACGATGAAATGTATCTCAAATGAAATATACTGCTGTAACATTCAATAAGACTAGGACAGTGTGCATACGCACTCTACTTACGATATGTGTAACAATTGCGATCAAATTTTTTTCTTAGATTTCATTCGAATCGATCATTTGATTCCGGATCAAACCATTTCATGTGACTGCAAATGTAAATCAATCGATTCTGAATTTGAACTGATAATGATGATTGATATTTTGATGGGGACTTTCTCATTTGTTTTTTATGTATTCCGTATTGGAACAGAATATAATACATTATCAGTTTGTCGATTGTAAAGGCATTCTATTTTGTAGAGAAAAATACAGGATACATATTACCACTGTACGTAATCCACACTTGCGGAAAAAAATTTGATACTCGGTATATTTCACTGGATAATGTTTCTTGTGGAACAAAATATTAATTGATCACACATATTTTAACTTCGTGAAATTTCTACTTGTTGAAAAAATATGATACTAGACTTCAGAAGTCCAGTTGATTCCTCCAATGTGTGTAGCTGGGGATCACCTAATAAATTTGTATCTTTCGTATGAAAAGAAACTTGTCTTGTGAAATACTGTAGGTAAATTGATTGTAAACTCACGAACATGTTGCTATAATGACATCCTAACATACTGACAAGGCCGATACTATGCTATACTTGTATACTTCCATCCTGACGTGGTTTTTCGTGGTTTCCCACAGTCCTCGAAGCAAATGCTTGGATGAAGTACTAATTGGCCACGACCATTAATTAGTAGAGCGATAGGCCTAATTATAACATTATAGGCCTATCACTAATTTAATTTGTGCTTTTTGTATAATGATCAATTTTACATCTGCTGTCAAGGGAAAGAAGTAATCATTGCCCAAGAGACTTAGTTCAAAGTGGAAGATATCAACATTCGTGTTTATACTGAAAGACTTTTATCTACTGTGAAAAATTATGGTCACAGACAGCGCAGTCCTGGTGTTGAAGACCATTAGTTTTAAATAATCAAAATGGGGTGGTAAGATCGCCCTTGTGGTGCCCCGTCCAAACGATCCTATCTTTCATCCATAGCCTTAATTGGGGAACAATGATTTTGTATCAAGTTTCGATGTTATTAAAAAAAAAAACTTGTATCCACGAAATCTTCAAAACTGACTACTTATATAACGAAATAATTGGAAAAACTTCACTGCTCACAAAATTTCGTCCACACCATAGAGCTATTCCTTCCAAAATATCGGACAAAATACAGTATGCCAACTTTTTTTGAAAGGTCGATGCGCTTGTGGACGCGAACCCGCACGAGAAGATGGGAACAAACCGTAATCTCAAGACTTTCAGCAAAATGCTATTAGAGAAACTGAATGAAAATGAAGATGAATGAAAATGAATGAAAAAAAATCTGTAAAATTAATCGGCTACTGGTAGAGTGAGACTTGACATTAAGAACATCCCTCAATTAATAAAATGTATTCAATAATGTAGGAGTTCTGAAGCTGTTATTTTCAAAATGACAATGAATAGAAAAAAACATGATTATATCCGAAATAAAATGGTAACCTAGAGAAAATGCGTCCCTATACATTCTCAACTGGATCGCCACATACTGTATGATATAATGATTTGAATATTCATATCTGAACTCGAAATGTGAACTATGAATTAATCATAATGTCATACATCAGGCAGCACTTTGAAGCGGTTTCCTACCTTGGTAACATCAAACGGCGATGAAAATGTAATAACTGAACAAAATAAACGAAATTTAAATCGCAAATCACAAATCACAATCACAATTAATCGAAAATCATCAAATCATAAATTGATCGTGGAAATGTTTCAAAGTATTTTGATTATATCAACAAATTGAGCATTCAGTGATTTTTGGTGTATTTTTTCAACCACATGCATTTATTTGGCACCATTGAGTACAATAATCGCATAAGGGCATTCGAAAGTTATTACCAATAGATTGATTCTCACATCAAGGGTCGGAATCACCAAAATAGGAATAGCTCTAACCGGTGGTTAATTGTGTTCTTCGCCATTGTTACCCATGTTATTCGTTCTCACTAAATCCCAACATGACATATAACTGAATTTCGTGAAACAGGCATAACAAAAGTGTTGATCAAATGATCAGCAATATAAGTATGTATACTTATTGAGAATAACTTTGATTATGAACTGAACACCCTCTATACTCTAGAGAGTTAATTTATATTCCGTGAAATCACGCCCAATTTGATTTAAAATCTCTTGATCAATCTAACACCATTGATAAAATGATATGTCATAATCTAGATACTGAAATAGCATGAGCCATATTTCTGGTGGTACTACAAATAATTTTCCCTCACAGTCACAAAATGATCATATGTAAATTCCGGATGAATGTTCGTATTCACTCATCCACTTATTCGTCACTTGGAGATTTGTATCTTGGCGGTTTACAACAAAAATATCCAAAAATATCCAAAAATCAAAGTACAATCTATTTACGCACAGTATGAAAAAAAATATTTCTCTTACCGTATTCTCACTTTCTGAACATTTCAACCAACAACATCGATAAATTTTCGGACACTGATATCATTGTAACTATATTTCAGTTTTTAAGAGGTCAAACACGTGGGGAAGGCGGTCCTAGTTACGCATTCTAGCTCAGAATAGTTCGAAAAATAACCTTCGTATCTAATCATGAGCATTTTTTATTCACATTCATGATAAAATATTTCCAAATGATGTTCAGTGGACCGGAAGATGATTACAATGATTCAGAGCACTCGTATTCTTATTCGATGTTTCAAGAGCAAGATTAATGAACGAAAAATATGTTTGCTTTCACGAGAGGAAAGGATCAAGCAACAGCAATGAAAAGTTGGAGAATCTTCGGTAAACTCATAGTCTGATGAATCCATGGCTTCAAATTTTACGATCTAACGCTTCTTGAGAGATAAAGTTGCATTTCGATCTGTGAGCCTCGTCCTGAGAAATTATGATAATCGTGAAAATACCACAGCCATATAAATTCAACAATGACATTTGTGTTTTTAATGTTAGAAGACAACAGCTGTTTTCTTTCGGGAAAATAATTGTATTGAGACGTGTTACCGAGTGGTTAATACACTGAACCGTCATCCAGGAGGCCGGGGTTCGATTCCCATCACGGTCAACCATCTTGACAGGGTTTTTTTCGTGGTTTCCCTCTCATGTTCAGGTCAATACTGATGTGGTTGCTTAACAACAGACCACGATCTACTCCTCTCCATTTGCCCCAAAAAATGATAGAATAACCTTTCATCTAATCATCCCATCACCTCATATATCATTCATCGACTCCAATATATTGTATGGTCATCAGTAGAGTACATCGTTAAACGCAATATAAACAAATGAGTGAGTTCATATATATATATATATATTTATATATATATATATATATATATATATATATATATATATATATATATATATATATATATATATATATATATATATATATATATATTTCCATTGATAAAGTATACCAACAACATAATTATGTATTTGTTGAGAGTATTGATAAGAAGTGAGTAGATACATGTTCATCTCCAACAGTAATGTGGAAGATTTTCTCACTGAAACTATTAATTGAATCACTCTTATTAAGTACTGTTTCCATCTGTTTCGAAATTGTGAACTGTTAATCATGTTTCATAATTGAAAATTGATGAGTCCTACATGGATGTGTTTTCATTTACTGTACGTGATGTTATGGTAAAATAAACTACGATCACAATTATAATTACAATCTCAAGATAGTCAAAATGTTTATAATTTCTTCCAGAAACACAATACAATTAGAGATTTGTTTTATTCGTCCATTTAATTAATTCGTCACAGATTTTCCACATCTGGGTGTAATGTGAACCCTTGTTTACAGATGGTTTAAAGTACAATCGGTTCAGGTGACTTCTGAGGAAAACCATTTCCAAATTGAAACTATTTCATAAGAATGACTCGGACGGTGAAATGGAAAAAAAACATTTTAAAATTTCCATTTGTCCTCCAAATTGAACACGAGAATGATATACATTGGAATGTGGTGTTTCAGATTCATGAATACATGAAAACAATAATGTAGTATCAATTGAGGATACATTACGGATGAAATAAGTGACAAACACCTAGTTTTAAAATCAAGATGTTCAGAGATTTTCAGTATATCCAAACAAATACAACGCATTTGATGCGTTTGCCTCATATTATCGGTCTCATTATTCGAACTCTTAAAGATTGTTTTCAAAATGATCCGTGTTGGTATGGAAACAAAAACAACAACAAAAACGATGAATATTCACCACCAGCAATTATTTATAGTCGGGTACATTAGATTAAATTTATAAGGAACAATAAAGAGTTTGGTGACCCAGAATTGTATAGATTCTACCATTTTCTCAGAACGAATAAGTCAACAAAATTAAAGTTTGTCGATGAATATCCACATGGTCAAAAGACTATATGAATTCAACTGTGAAAACCCAGTACATGTGTTATGTGTTGTGAGAAATAAGCCTATATAGAAGTATGGAAATCCAGATCGTTGAATATTTCGGCAGCTCAATCCACATCTACATACTTGGATTACCTTGAACATTTAAAAACCTCACCCGCATAGTTGTTGATGTTTATTATTGCAATCTTTTGCATAATATGTAATCCAATTGATCCTGATATTCAATAATACTTTTATTGCGTTTTCCTTTTTATTTCTCAAACGATTGTTGTGAAAATCAGTGAAAATATATATGATAGCTTTTCCATGTACAGTGATGATTTTGAAGTTTTGAAAAAAAAATTCAAGTATTGTTCTTTCGGGTTATTTTCATATCGATTCTCTAAACTTTCCGATTTTTTGGGGAAAACCATTGGAATCAATTGTTTTAAAAAACAATCCCAGCCTTTTCATGATGTGACATCAATATGCAGAAAGAGTTTCAAATTGATTGATATATTTTCCTGAAGTGTATGCCACGCAAAAAATTGAAAAAAATGAAAAAAAAATGGAAACGAAGCCCATTTTTTCGGTATATGGAATGGAAATATTCGCTACGCTCATATGATGACATAAATAAGAGAATGGAGATAAAAGACTCAGAAATTTGGGAAACAACCTTTGTGAATAGTTTTCCAGTACATTCTCTACGAAGAGAGTCAATATATAATAGGTCAATATCAATCGATTAGTAATTTTACGGTACCGGTAATATACCAGTAATAAATTTTTTCACAGAATACAATATTTTCACGCTACATTTATAGCACATTACAAGAAATATAAACTGTTTTCAGCCAACCACTCCGCCAATAAAAAAAACATAATGATTAAGGCTCTCTCCCCAATTGCCACCCCCACCACCCCCAAAACAATTGTGAAATTCGCCGTTCTCCGTAACCTACTTCACTATGCCATATATTTTTCTGTGCATGTGATAGAACTCATACGTATCTATCACCAAACTCCAGAGAGTGAAAGGTCAAACTGTCAAAAGCCAATGATCAATCAAGTGGTTATTTTCCGGACCAGTATTTTTTTTTGCCATAAATTATTCCATTCGAATACATTTGTAGTATATTCTGGGAAAATGAATATGAAATTGCTGAACAATTTTACAAACCGAAAAAACTGACCAAAAATAAACAGGGATCATTTTCAAATTTACATCCCCACCAGTCACCACCCCCAAGTGTTTCCAAAATTTGCCGTCCTCCGTAGCCCATTTTATTGAGTCATTTTCATGAGCATGTGGAAGAATTCACAATTCCATCACTGTTCCCTAATTCATCACTGAACATCAACATCACTGAGCCCACACATGTTTGTGTCTATATCGTTCAAGTGATGCGGGTTCCAATTAACGCCACCTGCTTTTACGCCACTCCCGATTGATTGTCATCAACACAGAATTATGTTTTATCGCTTAAATGCATTTTCACACTCCTTCAACAATAATGATACGAATAAGAAGTGTGACTTTTGTGCAAGTAAGTTGCCAAGGTTCACTTTCATAAAAATGATTATAAAAGTGAGATATTCAGTTGATACTAAATGGATTGAAGTAGAAGACGGATTTTGAAGTATTTTAGAACCTGATTGGTACCTAATTCATTGTACACTCCATTCATATTCAGTGTACGCGTGAAGCTACATTATTACATCGCACCACAGATGAGAAGAACCCAGCTGTTGGTGAGGTCGTTAAGCGAACAATAATCGTTATGATGAAGATATTGTTCACCTTATCTTAGCTATCATATCTTATATATACTTATATAACCTTATGTGTGATGTAAAATAAGAACATACTACTTGGCTCATGTGTTGATATATGAACTTAATTCATATACTATCATAAAGAGATTGATTATTTCGGAGATTTCGGAGATTTTCTCGATGGAACTGCCAGAACGGTTATTATTATAATCATATTGGGCAAGAAAATTCGAAAAATATAATCTCTCCAATAAAAAGATCCGATTTTTCCTGAATGTGAACCCACGAATGATACACGCTAAAGCAAAGTTGTACGCAATTCAGAACAGCCGTTTCGAAGTAAATATTCTAATGCATGATGTTGGTTCATCAAATAGATAGAAATGGTAGCAGTATTATGTTGCCGAGATTCACTGTTTCCTAGATTCAATATATTTACCTGATGAAGTACATTTGATGGGTTTGTAGTTTTCAATTAAAATTCATACAGATCACTTGCTCATTTTACAATACATATGTTGCGTTTGCCTAGTAATTATACAATTGTGTGGAATGGGCAACATGCATGCATTGTGAATATACCTCTAACTCACATTCGACGAATAATAATTTCAACATATTATCACAGTCATAAAAGTTATGAAAAATCGATATTTTTTTTTCAATTTTTTTCAATTTCAACATGTTTTTTATTCACATTAAACAATCACATGACAAATATGAAATAGAATAACAAACACATGAGGATAATAACAAATAAATTGACATTGAAAAAGTGTGAACCATTCAAAACCTGTTGACTCGATTGAAACACGTGCTTTTAAGAGGCTCTACATTTATTGATAACGACTGTGACGGCCCATAAGGTCCTGCGCAATCCTCCTGCGTGATGACCTATAATGGCGTACTTCACGATGTCATGCAAAACCGATACATGGCGCCTGCGCATGCCGGAGGACCTGGTGACGATCACAGAGGGCTGTCGATCGCTTCTGAAAGACTCTCAACTTTTCAATCTGGATGATCTAAAAAGATCTCCATTGTTGATGCAATCATAATTTTCAAGTATATTGTCATTTGACGTTTGATACTGATTCTTGATGTCGATCTCTTGTAATATATACATCATGAATATTTTAAATCAAACCATATTTTAATATCATGATTTTTCGTTCCTATTCACTCCTATTTGAGCGCGAGTTTGAACTGAGAACAAGTAATAAAACTTTCTCCTTCTAGTCCGATGGGTTCTCCTTCAGTCCCTTTAGAGCACACACATGTTCGGTTTTAACAAATTAGTGTATAACGTCTTAGTGAATAATTTAGGCTTAGTTTCATATATATCGAGGTATTTTCATCCAAATTTCACTCGCACCTTTATATCACAGTACTTATACCCTCTTGTTTAGCAACTCATTTTTACAGGCGCTAAATGACCTCGCTGTCGATGCGCTTTAAAACCCCAAAATTCAATTTATGGCCAATATTGAAATGGGGCATATATCTAATAATTAATCGAGCAATTGATTTTCATCTGGACAGAAGAAAGGAATGTATCCACTGACATCCACGTGTTTATCAACATTTGGAATTGAATCGGGAAAACGCAACATATGCGTTCTTGGATGAGCGATACATATTCATACGAAATATGCTGGAAAGGTATATATGCACCTTGAGTTGAAAACCATTATGTCAGTGCCTTCCTGTTTTTTTCATTACCCATTTGAATCGTTCTGAATCAATTGGTGACACTTGTTGCTTGTCTCTTCGATAGGTCTATTAATAGCTTTGATTGGTGTGAAAAAATTATATTCTAATTTTTTCGTATCAAAACGGCTGATACGATTCATGTGAAACTACGGAATAATGTGTATTATCATTTAATGAAATTCGTGAAAATTTTGATTCATTAGTGGGAAATATTTGCTCAGAATTTTCTCATATGGAATATTCTTATATAACAATCAAATTCGAAATAGGTTCTATCAAGAGCAGTGCAACCAAATTCGTCTCAAAAGTATCGAATCAGATTATATGTATGTTAAGTTTCAACTGAATGTGTAGGGCCTACTATCGTTTGACCTGTGGAGTGCGAGCAAAAAAAAAGAAAAAAACAAAAATTATCCCCATCATTTTTTTTTTAGAGTACGGTGGAATTGATTATTTGCTACCATCATCCAATGAAAATAAATAATAAATATGAGAACAAATTTAAAAAATATATTGCATTCTTGTGGCTCATTGATAAATTGTGGTTGGAATTCATTTCATTTTCACCTTTTTAACCATTGTGCAGCGGTCTTTAAAATTGCATCGATGGATAAAAAATGATACAGTAATTATACCTTCAAGAAATTTCGTGTTTACTGATGTGGTCAGCAGATATTGTTATAAATTATAGAGACGGCCGGTACGTTACACGGTTTCCCTTAGGTTGCGTATATTACAGCTTGGCATGAAGCCATAGCAAAAGGCAATGCATTATTCTAGCTAATTTACGACTAGCCATTCGTGAGCGCACTAGATCGACGTTATATTTCATATCTTCACCTCCCTGAATAAGGGCAGAATGCACATTAGTTGAAAGTAAGGAATAGACATTTCTTCACATTCATAGTTTATCCATTTTTCATTGATTTGATGATGATAATTTTCCCAATGATTATAGTTGATGAAAATATCATAATACTTTGATACTATAACAACAACAATGAAATTTATGAGTATGGTTATTTTTGTATGTAGGTGTAACATTGGCGGAAATGAGATGATTGCCTCTTATGATAAATGCTGGTTGAGTGAGTCGATTTTCGAACATTAATCGTAGTCGAGTATTTTGAGAGAGTGTTGTCGTTTTATTCTGATGAGAAAAAAAAATGTTTCACCGTATTTTACAACGCGTTATTCTTCATTCACTTCCACACTCCACAGGTGGAACCGAACGAAAAGAAATGAATGAAACCTATTCCTGAAAGATGTCACTAAGTGACATGAGTCATTTTTCTTCTCATCTCACTTTTATCACTACACTAAAATCTGGAGAAAGTGACTCACATTAGTAAATCGGGAATACAAATCGGCCATTTTAGTGAGATAAACCGAAAAGTAAGTCATGTCACCAAGTGACATCTTTCAGGTATAAGGGCCCTGGCATGCTCATACGTCATCAATAACCGATGTTGTACTACATCGTTTCGTTCAATGTCGCTCGGTTGTATGACTGAAGTGGTGGACTTGTATCCAGCATTCGACTTCAAACGATTAACGAATAGAATGTGTGGGCCTTTTATATCATATGCATATTTTTTTTAAATAACTTTTTCAAATATTTTTTCCTTTTTTCGCAATATTTCATTCAATATCCCATATTTTATCCCTCTTCTTCTTCTTAATGAGTAATCAATTATAATATTGAATTTTATAGTCTATAACCCAATATTAATTATCATTGATTTTTGTATCAAAAACTATTGTTTTGTCCTTTTTGCTCTCTTTATTAATCTGATATTTTCATTTTCATATATATTATTCTGTGTCTGATAGGCAACCTCCTGTAAGGCAGAGTCTTCCTTTTTTTTTAATAATGAAGAACTTATATATTTCAGGCTATATTTTCATTGCATTCTTTTTGTACATTTTTAATGTGATTTGACGATTCTTAATGATTATTCAACGTAATTATATCATGTTTCGTCTGATGGTAATACAGAATTTACTCAATCAAAACGATGGATGAGCGAACCACGCATGCATAATAATGTGGAATAGAAACGACAATCGATCATGATTTCCTTATTTTCGTGTATACAAGTATAAGAATATATTCTATAGAAACATCTTCAAAATAATTCTTTCCAAGTTGTGAAAGTTATTGCCACGTCTTATCATTTTTTCACAAATTCACATAATTCAATGTGAACTTTAACGTCTAATTGAAACAATGGAATAGTTTTGACAAACTGATAAAAGTATTTGTGAATTGCTAAGCCAACTCATTGAACAAGCACATGCAAGTCTAAGTTGGTTCTTCAGATTGAAGTGTGTCGATCTCTGAATGGAACTGGTGCACATGGAAGGACTTCTTCGCACAATGTCGCTATGACGACGAGTAATTAAGATTCGGAACATGTTTCAAACGGCGAAGTTCAAGTTCGTGTGTTCGTACACTATGAACAGAGAGACAATGGAATCTAAATAATAGGGGTGCACGTTGTCGTTGTCGTTGTCGTTGTCATTGTAGTTTATTTCGGAAGAACGTAGCTGAGCTTCTGATTGGAATCAAGGTGGGTGTAGATATAATTATGTACTCAAATGAAAACGAAATTAATTTTTATTTCTTGAGGTACCGAGTGAAATAGCTATAGAAAAATGTAGAGTAGCTTTACAACATGAGCTAGATTCATTTCTGGAATTATTTATCAATCTTCATGGCTTTTTTTTCACTCGTTCAATTTTCAAAAATGTGTGGAATCAATACATCTTTGCTTTCATTACAATATGTTATAATTAATTTCCTTTCTTTAGAGAAAAACATATTCCACTTCTCCTATTTGTTATTATTTTGAGTATTTTCTGAATTGTATGAATCAATTCTAAAAATATTACTGATGAATAATTGTCCAAAACTAAGCAGATCTATGCTCAAAGAAGACTACGACGCACAGAAAGTTCCATCAAAACTGGTACTGTCTTGTGATATGTAGGGCACGCACGAAAACATATGAAAAAAACAGACAAGATAATCCAATGTGGAATGAATGATTGTCTTGGCTATCGCCTTCCAATTAATTATATGTTCATTTCATTAATGATAAAAATACTCTGTTGTGCCAACTGATAATTAAATATCACTTAGTTCATTAGTTTATCAGTTTATCAGTTAGTTGATAGTTATCAGTGGATTATTAGTCAGGGGTCACAAAATTATCCAAGTGATCCGTAATAAATAATTCAAGGTAACAAGTGAATTCGCTGATGTTTGTCCAATTTACTAACCATAGTACAAAATTCTCTGACGTTACTTATTTTGTTACTTTTGCAACATTTTTCTATGATTTGGACGAATCTCCCTGTGTCTTTTTGAAATAACATCGGGACAATATCCTTGTACTTTTCAAAAAAAACCATACGCATATTATACCATCAAATCCTACATTTCGCTTATCATTCGAATTATTATTGATAACAAACCAAATATAGATTTATAATAGATGAAAAAAACACGATAACTCATCAGTGAAGATGATAATAATGTAGTATCAATGTATTATGTAATATAATCAATTATAGAACTGAAAGTTATCAAGCAATGTACTCAAAACTTCTCTCATGGAATAGCTTTCACACGCAACTATTATATTCACTTTCATCATGATGTTTTTATTTATTTACATCAAAATTTTGACATACAATCAATGATTCCCAAAAACTTGGGATGAGTTGGTTGGACCGTTTAGAAGAGACACCTGATTGTTTCAATACTATAGGGTGGTTCCGTTACCACTGGATAATTATCTATATACTATTTCAAATTGAAAGCAATGAACTCTGACACCATGACGGCGTTATCTGTTGGAAAGAATTCTCTCTCCTATACGCTATTATATATAATTATTGATGACACAGATTTAAATATGAGAAAAATGCTACATTACCCTTTAAAAATTACCAGTGAGGAGAAATGTGAAGAACGATATCACAATGCAAGCTGATATAAACAACCTTTATTGGTCCCTGGCTTATAAAAAGTTTACAGGATAACAATCAGTATAAAATACAATTTTGATATCAATATATAAAGAAATGAAATATAGTTAAGTAATTGAAAAAAGTAAAAAATTAAAAATTGGAATGAGTAATAATAACATTGCGCTTAAAAAATGACCTAATAATAAAAATTGAGAATATAACTGGATAAAATTAATGAAAGTAAAAATATTTGAGGTTCTTGGAGGTGATAAAGAAATTGAAAAAGAAGAAAATTAATTATTACAAAAATAATTGAACATTTAAACATTGTAAAGATGGTTTCATAGAATATTGATTGAAACTCAGCTAAGATTACAATAGCAAAAACAAGTTATTTCTTCAGCTTGAACCTTAATCTAAATTCATTGAAAAAATTCGGTATGACGTACCTCGCGCTCCATTGAACAGCCCAATGAACACGATGTTGAGGAGATCGTATTTGCTTCTGAAGAAGTCAACAGTAGGCTGTACCCAAATAGTTAATATCATTTTTTGCACTTTCTTTTCCGATAAAATGAATGTTCGTAAGAATCTGACTTTTGAGTCAAAAAAAGGTTTGGGAAAAGGTTTTCTACCAAATTAATTATCATCAAAACTTGGATGGTTCAAGATGAACTTGCTGCTACTTTGAATGGTGTTGGAATAATGATGTTTTTGTGCTTCTTGTAATCTTTTGCTTCAAAATTATTGACTTTCAAAATACTAGAGTTATAAAAATATGGCGGTGATATTTATGTTCGACGTGTTGATAAACTATCTCCTCATTTCATAGATACAGACATTATGTCGGAACTCATTCGATTACAGAAATAAAATTACCCAAATGCCTCAAAATATATCTACTCGAAGTATATGTTTGTGTAATAAGTGGTACAATGACACATGCAGTTGCATCATGTTCACTCTATGTAGTATATTAATACTTGCCTACAGACAAGTATCATTAGAGGCTGTGTAGGATATTTCGAAGCAGAAATCTTTGTTTTGAATTTGTACTTAAAATGTGTGAATGAAATATATATATATATATATATATATATATATATATATATATATATATATATATATATATATATATATATATATATTTATATATATATATATATATACATATATATATGTGGGACAAATTTCTCGGACCAAAATAGTGCGTACAATTGAAAGATTTCACCATGATTTCACCGAGTTCTGGATATTCAGATCACAGTCCTTTTCATTCAGCTTATTCTGAAAGAATGATCCGAATAAAGAAGGCTGTGATTTATATACATGCTCAGAAAGTGCATTCCTCTATCAGTTTTCTACTCCAATTGCACTGGTCATCCAGCTCAAATTGATTTTAACAGTGAATCATTTCAATCGTTATACAGATATAACTGTTTCTGAAGTAGATATATATTCAATTAATACGTTATTAAATAGTACATTCATTTTGAAATAAAAATCCTCGCAACAAACGTATCTGAACTTTGTCGATACATGCAATGCACCGTGCACGTATTAACAAAGTACTGGCATTGAGATCTTCCGTAGGCCTATATTTTTCATCCCAATCAGATCAAATTAAGAATTTGAAATATTAATTTCTCATCGACAGATAGGCCAATGATTCACCGCTGCAATTTTTCGAGTTTTGTCAGAGTTTCGATCTTCTCTCAACTTTCTGAAAGTGTCCCAAAAATATTCTGCTTTGCGCGAATTTCTTCTATTCAAATACCTCATGATCTCAAGCTTATAGATGAAAAGATAAATACGAAGATCGTCGAGTCATTCGTCATTAGCTAATGGCACTAATGACTTTCTGAATGGTGAAGATATATTTATGTAACGTGAAGTCAAAAGAATTTGAATGTGAGTCTACAAGTATTTATGGTTATAGCCGGTATTACGAATATTTCGTTGGAATGAAAGCGTTGATGTATTTTCTGAATGATAACATGACTTCAAACCTTTGAAAGGAAAATCTACAGAAACTCATTCAGAGTTGGTATTCGAGAAGTTGGAATTTTATCATCATTCTTGGTAACTTTGATTAGCGTACAAACTCTTAGAGAATGTAGTTAGCAGTAGGTCTTACTGCTTAATAATCAAGCTCTCGTAATATCTCACATATTTTCAGCGATAACTAGCATAAACGAATGATCAATTTTACTGTACGGGACTAAGAAATGTGATCAATTGATGAACAATTTTATTTCGTTTTCTTTGTTTTGTTCACGCTCGATAAAAAAAAAATAGAATGAAACGTGACTCGCACAAAAAATCGTTATCTTACTTGAGCGTGGTTTTATGAATTGATGGTTAGTGGATTGGGAAATAGTCAACTTATCAACTTGTTATCGCCCTTGGGCCCAGTATTACCACGGCCAGTTAGTATTTATCTGAGAGTTGGTGAAAACAAATAGCATAAGTAACCATGGTGATAACAAGTTTGAACTGTCAGATAAAGGCTAACTGGACTTAGTAATACCGGGCCTTAGTTACATATTTTATTTTCGTGCTTAACCAATAGTTAGCGGATTAGTACTCGATTGATATTCGTAAAACTGACTCGTGGTAGGCCTACTCCAAATAGTTCCAGTATTTAACTGATAATACTTATTTGATTTCAATAATGATTCGGAAAATAATTCACTAATCAGCCTACCTGTAGTATTCCCAAACTAGAATTTGATTTACTAAGATTTTTTCTGTGGAAATGAATACTTTACTGGTACGTTGAAAGTATGTCAAATCGTAGGGGGAGAAATATGTTCCTATCTTACATTTGATACAAAATAACCTCACTCTCTGCTTACCTGATCAAGCCCATCTTATCAACTATAGTATCTTATTTTTCCGTATCACACTCAATCTAACCGATCGAATCTGAATGTCTTGTTTATTCAATCAGATTGAATGAATCAAATTAAATTGAATTCAATGTACGGTGATATCTTGAATGCCATATTATTACAATCTCACATTCATATGTTGTATTGCTGATATTTCATTCGGACGCTGTATGTTCTTATATGTTCTCCTTCGCTACGAGAAACGAATGACCTACAATGACGAGCCAAGATCTGCCTGAAGAGTTTTCAGGCCTCAAGATATGCATGGCGTGTCATCCACACTTCTGGGTCTACATGACGAGTCAACCGCAATTTTGAGTCTGCATGGTGAGTTGCCCACACTTCTGGGCTGGGTCTACATGTCGAGTCGTCCACACTTCTGGGTCTACTTAGGTGTCGTCCACACTTCTGGGTCCATGGCAAGCCGTCCACAATACCAACTCTGAATGGCGAGCCGTCTACACTTTTGTTTCTTCACTACGGATCAACCACAATTCTGGGTCCACATGTGTACTGTATGACACTTCTGGGTCCACATGTGTGCTATCTCACTTCTGGGTCTACATGTGTGCTGTCTCACACTTCTGGGTCCACATGTGTGCTGTATCACACTTCTGAATCCACATGTGAGCTATCTCACACTTCTGGGTCTACATGTGTGCTGTCTCACACTTCTGGGTCCACATGTGTGCTGTATCACACTTCTGAGTCCACATGTGAGCTATCTCACACTTCTGGGTCTACAAGTGTGCTGTCTTACACTTCTGAGTCTACATGTGTGCTATCTCACTTTTGGGTCCACATGTGTGCTGTCTCACACTTCTGGGTCCACATGACGAGTCATCCACATTTCTACCGCATATTTTGATCACATCATATGAAAATACCTCGCTCATCTCACAACAAATATGCTGCGTTTTCCCACTTGATTGGGAGACTATATTGAGGAGATGTTGATTTTTCCAGCGACATTAATTATGTAGAGTTCATTTATTTTCGTACACATGTCAATCGATTTTAATCGCATCACAACCGAACCAAAGATGACGTTCTTATTCACCTTCCAACACAAACAACTATAACCCCTTCCCCCCTTCCCCCATCAGTGTTATCAATGCACATCTCAGCAATTACTCAAGGCTTGTCAATTCCTGCAGTTCCCTGTGTGGAAGCTGATCTCGAATAAAGCGTCGCGACGCCAAGTTGAAGCGTCTCGAGTAGCTGTTCAAGAACGGTCTCTTGACATCTGACGGAATTGGCGTCTGTACGTGACCAAATGAACATCCCCCACCCACCCATCACCGCCACTAACCACCCATCGCTATCACAGACTGCTGAATTGGTGACTGCCAAGTGGCTTCGGCGGAGGGGATTTTACAATTGACGAGATTTTCAAGTAGAATTGTCTCTTACTGGTGAGAAGCTACATATTTCTCGTATATATATATATATATATATATATATATATATATATATATATATATATATATATATATATATATATATATATATATATATATATGATGTTCTATCATAATATATGTGAACTATTTCATATTATATATGTCAAGGATATATTTATATTTGAAATTGAATACACTATAACTTTTTTTGCATGTAAAATAAAAACAGCAGAGCAAAAATATTCGTAATCCCTCTCTCACGAGCATTAGTTCTTCTCATATGTCCACATTGCAGTCTCCTTTGTGGTCGAGGGTAACAATCATCCAATGTGTGATATGAGTTGAACTTTATTTACCATGCAGAGCTGACAGATCCAACAGTTCACCCTCAGGTTGCTTAGCTGCGGATAAAGTGCGCATCAGAGAAAAGCAATTTAATCAATATAATCTATATAGCTATGATCAAAGATCTGAATGAGTTGCTTGAGATTTTTTTTTCAAAACAACAATGATCACACACACACACACACGTTCAACGAGGTGAATTCCTCGAAGTGATTCAACGTACTCAATAAAAATTGTGAGGAAATTTATATTTTATCGTTGTGAATAATCACCCTCATCATTCTGCTTGGAAGAGAATTCATTTCTAATTCTCATCATCGAATTTGAAGAAAACGAAATGAGACAATAATGTTTTTTGTCTCAATTTCAAAACTAGAGAAATGTGTATGAATGAATAATCCATTTTTGTATTGAAAAACAGATCATTCATCAGGCTCACTTTCGATTTTGAAGAGTGATAGACACGAGCATATAAGGAGTAAATATGATCCCAACGTAGAAAAGAGAGTATTCATCTTGGAAAATATGAAGACAATGTTTTGAATTCGTTTTTGTTCATATCACTATAAAATATGTTGATAATATCATCATGATCTTCATATGCAATTCGAAAGGGCGCTGGAATTTGATCAGCTGTGTGTTATTTTTCCTCAACAATGTATGTAGTTTGCTATGAAATGCTTCACAGAGCTGAGAATGCTATCCACATTCTCATCCATCTTAAACTTTGAATCATAAAGTTCTTGTCTTTATATTATTATCTGTATTTGTGTATTAGAATCATATTCAAACAACAAAATAAACTGTAAAGATACATGAACATTATTTTCTTCATCACGGAGCCACTTCATGAGTCCCACTCTTTAATGAATTAATTGAATTATGAGAAGGCCATAGTCCTATACCTTATTTGTATCCAAATTCTCCTTACGGGTTCAACGTATCAAACTTTTCGCCTAATTGCCACTCAATAATGATGTAGTCAACTAATAGTGAATCGGGACCCATATTCCTGTCTACAAAAATTCCTGGAAACTTGACTTTCAAATTCTTAAATATCGTTAGTCATGATGACGATAATCAATGTTCACCTAACGACCCCAACAACAGCTGAGATCTTCAGGGGTACGAATGATCGAGTAATGGCTACATGAAACTTTGCTCTGGCGGGACTCAAACGTAAGACTCAAATCCCATTCGACTTATTTTCTACAGCAGCGACTTAGTTGACTGAGGCAGGGATTCGATTTTCGTAGATCGTGTGAGGAGCTCTGACATAAGACATTGTTGCATTTCGAAAACTGTGATTGAATGAAGTTTGTCAGAATCATCGCACGAGTTGAATTATCTTTTTAAGACAACATTGAAAATGGAAAGAATTCTAGTAGAGTACTATAGAAGCCCGTCTCTCGAATACTGATTCTGAGTTGAGACGTATTTTATATGAGAACACGCCAAGAAATAGCAAGGTATAAAAGTATGAAGAGACCGTTTGGATAAAGACGGAGGACGTGTCATCAACAATATGCCGTCAGGAGACATGACAAAGATGAAGGAACAAATTTCAAAGAGAATAAGGAAACCTGTTCAACTTGGTATAGTAGTATCGCGCTTGTATTTTCAAGATCTGAAGGCAAGAAATCATAGTCAAAATATCCAACTTGATTTTCTATATCAAATGTATGTATTTATTCATTTCAATGTTGCTTAACGATCCCACCAACAGTCAATGAGCGAGTGATAATGAAATGATGAAGTGATGACAGGTGAAAAGTCGCTTGTAAAATGATGCATTATGTGAGACTCGAACCCACGCTTGACATAACTTATGTGGGAAGAATTGTATGTGTTATCCATCAATACGATTCATCCAATTTGAATATTACATAAATTATGATATAGGCCTAACGCAATTGAATGCATATGTGCAGGTAATACTGCTGTCAATTTCATGTTTTCAATTTTGAAGCAGTCAGAGCATGTTGAATACTTCATTGGATGTACGGTATGCGTTATGGATTCACGGACGCCCATTATTGATGGACGTTCACGTGAATAATTGGCTGAGCGTAAAGAGAAACTCAAATAAACCGTGCGTGAGAAAAAGTGAATGTGTGCCTTTGCGCTCCAGAAATCAAGCGACCATTTGAATTATGATGACACTTGGAATGCATATTATTATTCAACTTGAAACTGTATAGTTGGGAGAGCAATCGGTTCAACCGCTCATCAAAAATACTCCACAAAATTCTGAAAAGCACCATAACAAACACCAGGAAGGGAAATATTGTTGAAATAATTCACGAGAAAAATATATTTCTCCATATAATTTGAATACAAGAATTATATAAGATTACACGTTTTTCAATTTTGTGAATGAATTAAATCTCCGTTGTGATAAAAATCGGGATGTAATTTTCCCTGGAAAATGAATTGATTCCATTCAAGTCATCGACAAAAAAAAATGAACCAGATCTGCCTAATAATCGAAATTGAAAATGTGTAAAACATATTGAAGCTGTAATTTGAATACAAGAATTATATAAGATTACACGTTTTTCAATTCTGTGAATGATTTAAATCTCCGTTGTGATAAAAATCGGAATGTAATTTTCCCTGGAAAATGAATTGATTCCATTCAAGTCATCGACAAAAAAAAATGAACCAGATCTGCCTAATAATTGAAATTGAAAATGTGTAAAACATATTGAAGCTGTAATTTGAATACAAGAATTATATAAGATTACACGTTTTTCAATTTTATAAATGAATTAAATCTCCGTTGTGATAAAAATCGGAATGTAATTTTCCCTGGAAAATGAATTGATTCTATTCAAGTCATCGACAAAAAAAATGAACCAGATCTGCCTAATAATTGAAATAGAAAATGTGTGAAACATATTGAAGCTGCATAGCGACCATAGCAAATAGTTTCAGAATATAAACATGAGTAGCTTTCGATTGAATTTTTCATTCCAATATCGTTTATCTTACAACGCATGTGCTGCTTCTACCTAATGGGAATATTATCGACTCATTCTCATACTTTTTACAACTCTCATCAGGTATTTTATAGATTATTCATAAGTACTTGCATGGTTGCGGATTATTACGTTTTCTCAATTCGACATGAAGGAAACACAAAAATAGGAATATTGTGAATTATATTCATGAATATACGAGATATCTTGGAAATATATTACGGAAATAAATAGAAATGTGAGGATATATTAGAAATGGTAATTTCACCATACCATTCTGAATGGGAAATTTGTGTATAATCATTATAAAAAGTAATATGATAATCGAAGAGAAAACTCGCTTCAAAATGATATTGAAACTTATAATAATATTATATTGACAGAATTTCATTGTGAGAGATAGGATAGTGAATTCAAAGAGTGATTTCTGTCATGGTTCTAGGCAATTGAATGATATTTTGGATTTGTACAGCTGATAATAGAATGTGAGTTAGAGGTAGGGCAACAACAACGTAACTGTTATACAGTTCACTTTTCTTTCAAACCATATACAGTTTCTCTGAACTGACATTATTGAAAAAAGTCACACATTTTTCACTCAATAGTGATCAAAATTGAATATATAAATGTATGAGCGTAAAGCGGATACTGACACAAATCGTTTCTCTACGTCTATCTAATCTCACATATCGTGAACAAATCAAAGTAGGTCACCAATTAACTTGAAGTCATGATACATTTTCTTGATTATAGGTCCAGAATAGATCTTGACTATTTTCCAGAAAAAATGAGTTGTGGATTTTTTTGGGGAGAAATGGAAAGGTTATTGAATTCATCATAATAATGAGAATTTAATTGGGTGAGATATTCAATCATAAAATTAAACCAGATTGAAAAGAATGGTTTCACTGCATGCTAATGGTGTGATCTGGTATAACGAGTGTATACCGAGTGTATACCTATTGCCCTATATATCGTTGATAATCCATATCTAAAGACCTTGTCCTTGACCTTCGTTCTACTTTGACCTTCAATCGTCTGAAAATCACACCTGTCACCTGTTTATATTCAGCCAATGGATATTTTCCTCTTTGCGATACCTTTATTCAGCCTATAATATGTAGTCGAATGTATGATTTGTATGCGTTTTCTTCGATATTTATCCTCTGATTTATGCAAAGATTGAACAAAATGTGTGTAAATAACTAAATACATACCATATTCATATCCATATTCAGTGAAAATTTCAGAATTTAAAAAAAAAATAAAAACCCGAATATTATTCCTCTGAGTTATTCAAACGGGAGCGCTAAATGACCTCGTTGTCGATGCGCCTCAAAACCCTAATATTCATTCATTCATTCAAACGGGAATTATCCAAGTTTTTTGAAATTTTATGAGAAATTTGTCGAACCATCTCAACCAACCAACTCTAGTATGAGAGATTGAAGTCAATTGGTTACACTGCCTGAAATCTATGTCGCACATAAAATCACAAAAAAGCCCGATTTGATTCGATGAGTGAATTTGAAGTCTCCGCTACGCTCATATGATGAACATATGATTGAGGATGTCTATTTAATTTATTTATTTATGTATTCATTTATTCATCGTTTACACTTACAGTTGCACAAGAGCGCGATGGCAAGGCCTTAAACTAAATAGCAAATTAAACAATCATAATGAAAAATACTAATTTATAATTTAAAAAAATACTGACACTAATTGAAAACCAATCCACAAAAAAACTCTCAAATTCCCTCTCTCGAACGCTCCTCTATGCACTACAACGTTTTTTATGGTCAGATTCCCCTTCACAATCCGCCCTAAGCCATTTCAGTCTCCACAGGTTTTGAAATTTCGTCCAATATTCTTCTGATTTTGAAATAGAACTTTATTGTTTTTGGGGCCGAGTTGGGCCAGAAAAATGAGGTGGTAATTGTGAAGAACCATCGAAGATGTGTATATAACGTTTATATATTACGCACACTTTTTTTCACGAATCAATAGCTGAAATGTCATTGTGTGAATAGATAATGGAGAGCGTTTCGAGGAACTAGAGCAGTCTGAAAATCAGGCAACGGACTTTCATTCATGACCTTTAATATCTGATGTCATCAAGGGGTTATCAATAGTTTAGTCATGTGTCGGTTCAACTAACAGCCATCAGAAGAATGGCAAAACATGTATTCTATTATGAATATTTTATGAATGTATAATTTTATGAATTTTATGAATGTAGGCCTATATCAAATATCAATTTTGAACAATAGAATATAACCTAATGATGGAAATACAATATAATATAAATAACCGAAAATAAATACTGAATGAATATTCAAATGAGGAAAAACATTCATCAAGAATATTTTTCCTGATATTGATCCTATACATTCATTTATTCATAATAATTGTTTCAAATATAGTGAGAAACACTTTGTAGAGTTGATGAGCCTCCACTACCTTCATGATGATTTAATCGCACAGTTGACAGAAAGAAATAGCAAATTGGATAAAAATGAGAATGATGAAAATATAGAATATGAATATCCGAATGTTATATATGAATGTATAGCATATTACACAACCTGACCTTTATAAGGTAAACCTCATGAAGCCCATCAAGTTTTTCATTCGTAAAGAAGCCAAGATTTATCTAATATGGTCATGTTGCCGAAAGAGTTCGTCTCGTTTTTCCAAATCTTTTCGACGCCGATACCCATTCAGCCCCACCAACAACAAGCCCATCGTGTTTACAAGATGGTTGCAGTTATCGCTTTCCCCAAGTGCCCAAAAGATGAAGGTAGATCAGGACTAGATTTGAACCCCTACCCCGAGCATATTTCCAGAGGTTTTTTTGTGGTTTCCCTCTGCTGGCATGCTTCTCACTTCTCACTCTGAAAGCCACGACCACCTTATACGTTACCTTCTCACTGCAGATAAGAAATATTCATCTCATCAACCTATCACCTCATTATTCATTCTACCGACGCCAATAGATCTATGTCATCATCATAGTGCGTCCGCTGAACTTGATTCACACCATCTCTCTCTCTCTTTCTCTTCCTCTCTCTCTTTCTCTCTCTCTCTCTCTCCATATGAATATACATATATATATATATATATATATATATATATATATATATATATATATATATATATATATATATATATATATATATATATATATATATATATATCAGAGGATATGAATTACATATGGGAAAAACAACAGACAAAATTGAGAGAGAAAAAGGAAAACAATGTAAGTAAAGAGCATGAGGAAATTTGAGAGAGAGAGAGAGAGAGAGAGAGAGATTGGAGACGACAGAGGGAGATAGCGCCAGGGAGAGATAGAGAACATTGAAAGAAATAGAGGGAAATAAGAGGGAACAATGAGAGAGAAACAGCAGAGGAAAGTTGAGAGAAAGATAGAGGAGACAAGAGAGAGAGAGCGAGCAAGATAAAGGATATAGGAGAGATAGAGAACACAGGGGGGTAGGAGACACACTGACGTCGATGCCCAGTCAGCACAACGTCCCATGTGATTGAAGAGCACTATAACTTGAGGGTATCCATGCTTCACTTGTAAGCCTATTGCTTACGACTGCTCATTTCGAGGGTTGTTCATTCCCCTCATTTCTTGCCACGGGCCATCTCTTTATCTTTCTCCTAGCTGCTTGTTGCATTCCAAAGCTATATCGCGAAATACACTTTCAATTCCTGAAATTGAATGGATGATAATTCGTTATGCGAGGTGTACTTGCATCAACGGAAGAAGACGGTTCTCTACCAATCTGAGCAAGTGTAATAACCACTGTAATAACATAATTTTGAAGCAACTACAAGGATGCAACGTTTTTGAAATATGCAGTGACGTTTCTTATCGTGAATCTCGTCCGAAAAAATCGAAATAATATAACTCCATCACAGATATATGAATTAAACGAAGATGTTTGTCTTCGTTATTCTGGTAGATGACCTCCTGCTTCCGGATACAAGTGTATTCATGAGAATATTTGACTCAACTACTTCCGGCAGAGAAATAGATTCCTACTCGAATATTCATTCAATACATTTTGTTCTTATTCGACCCTCAAAGTTTAACTTATATTGCCAGTCGCCATCACATACATTTTAGTGTTACATCGTTCATATAAGGTGTATTTCCATTTCAGTTATTTCAGTATATTTCAGTATATATTTCAGTATTTCAAAAAAAAGTCCAAAATGGCGTCCGTGTGAAAGTGTAGTGATGTAGCAGTGGTGAAAATTGAGCGATCTACGGCAAATTTCTGATTTAATCTTAACGTCTATAACATTAACCAATAGCCTGATCAAATTGACATATTCGATACCGATAATCTAGCCCAGTAATTAGTTGATTCGTCGGCAAATCGTTCGTATTCATCTTCAACATTCCAGCGCTTCTGTGTGAAGGTAGCGTTTTCCACCACAACACATCAGCGGCACCAGCATCACGTTTACCAACCGACTACACCACAATCTTGTGTGAATTCACATAGCTTCACATGCGTGAAGCTACCACCGGACCAAGTATACCAACCTAACCTCAAGTCCACTAACCCTATTGTTACTAGTTGCTTTTTTCTATTGTTAACCACCGCATCATAATGGTGAAACAATCAATCACGAAGGATGAACTGTCTTCCCTACAGACTCGGGTCACAGACTTCGAATCGTCAATTAACCAATCATTGGATAACTTCCGCAAACTGTTGAGTGACCCTGTCAATCACCAGCAACAACAGAATCAGCAAGAAGGCCTAGATTTGAATAGTAAATTTGGAGAGTTGGAGACACTTGTTTCAACCAGCCTTCGGCTTATGAAATTGGAATTAAAGTCTGTTTCTGAGAAATTGAGCGAGCATGATTCCAAGATTGATTCTCTGGAACAGTATAGCCGTCGTAATTGTTTACTTGTTCATGGTGCTACTGAACAGCAAAACGAAGACACGTATGCAGTAGTCTCCGACTTTTTCATGAAAAAACTTGACATGAAGATAGATAGAGACGACATAGATCGTTGCCACCGTCTCGGGGTACCTAACGGGAAGACCAATAGCAAACGTCCGATCATCATCAAGTTCCTAGCTTACCAGACGCGAGAAGTAGCTTGGAAAAGGAAGAAAGCTCTAAAGGATTCGGGCATGCTGATTACTGAGTCGCTAACAAGGGCCAGACACGATCTACTAGTCGCAGTGCAGAAAATCGTCGGTCCGCGGCGCTGCTGGTCGCAAGACGGAACTATCATCGCCATCAAGAATGATAAACGTCATCGCATCAACTCCGCCAATGACCTCATGTTACTAGCCAACGATGGGTTGTGATTATATATTATATCACTGCTTCTACCCTCACTTGTTATATTTCAGTACTCATATTTTATATTTCAGTCATTCTTGTGATCTTGACACTTTACCATTAGACTGATAGTTTTAGACCTTTTAGGCCCAGTGTTACCACGGCCAGTTAGTATTTATCTGTGAGTTGGTGAAAACAAATAGCATAAGTAACCATGGTGATAACAAGTTTGAACTGCCAGATAAAGGCTAACTGGACTTGGTAATACCGGGCCTTAGTTAACTTCTGAGCGTTTATAACCTTCGAAATAACTTTTCCACCATTATAGCACACTATAGGTATATTATTAGTATTAATCATAATTATAAGATAGTATTAGTCAGAGCTCATTACCCATATGACCTGCTGCAATGATCGATCTCTTGAGTGCTACAACTATGATTTTGTACAAGGTGAATTAAATAATATTAGTAGGCCTACTGCCACAACGAAAGAGCTATACACAGTTTACGAAACATTCACTGGTTTAATAATTTTTCATCTTAATATTCGTGGCATTAATACTCATTTCGATGAATTAGTTGCCCTCATTCAAGACATAAATATTGATTTTGATATAATTGTTCTGACCGAAACTCATCTGAAACTTGACACGAACTCGTTTAAATCAAATAACTATACAACCTTCAATTTCACCAATCAACTCACCTCCTGTGACGGTATAACAATATTTATCAGAGAAACATCACTAGACTTGACTAATATAAACCAAAATTCAAAATTCTCTCAAGCGAATGTAATAAATATTGACTTTACAAAGGACAATGAATCCTTCTCTGTTTGGGCTGCCTATCGATCACCATCTGGAGATATCAACACTTTCATCAATGAACTTGACAACGAAATTAAAACTATGAAAAGAGCCAATAAACTAATACTAGGTGATATCAACATAAATACTCTTGACAGTTCTCGTAGCACAGAGATGTACCTCAACTCTCTCTCAGCTCACGGTTTCAAGCAATGTATTAGCGATCCTACTAGAATAACCCAATCTTCTCGAACATGCATTGACCACATATTTTCAAATACAAACAAATCTTCTATCAGCACTATCCTGACGACAGCAATCACTGACCATCACGCAACTTGCATAGGACTCCGCAAAGACCACATCAATAAAACCAAAAGTAACACTTTATCTTCGAATGAATCCAAACGAATTAATTACGAATTACTCACTCTCTCTTTCAATAATCAAAATTGGGACAAGATACTAAATGAACTAAACCCCAACCTGGCAGCTTTAGAACTAATCAACATCATCCAAATTCATACAAATCAAGCAACCAAGACTGTCACAACCAGACCTAGAACTCAACGTAAATTGAAACCATGGATCACTCTAGGCATTATCAAATCTATAAGAAATCGCGATAAGCTACACAAAAAAGTGCTCCGCAGTCCAGATAATGAGCCTCTCCTACAATATTATAAACTATACAGAAAATATCTAACAAACCTAATTCGAAGCACTAAAATCAATTATTATAAACTGAAAATCGATGATGCCAATGGTAATCCCAAAAAAGTTTGGAATGTAATAAACGAGATTGCTAACAAAAATTCCAAAAAACGTGACATTTCAAAAATAATTACTCACGAAGGAGTAACTACCATAGAAAAAAACCCAGCGTTAGTGGCAAACACATTTGTCGATTACTTCAGTGATGTAGGGGAAAAAATGGCGGAAAATATTTTGAACGATCTTAATAACTCCCAAATAACTCAACTTCCTCCTATCCCCTCTAATGATTCTTCGATATTTATGACTCCCGTCACCACCACTGAAATCTTGGGTTACGTAGACGGAATGAATCCCTACACTGCCACTGGGCCTGACCACATTAGTATTCAAGTTATCAAAGTCCTCAAATTCAATCTAGCAATACCTCTTGCCCACATCATCAACCAAAGTTTTTTGACCGGGATTTATCCTGAACCTTTTAAACACGCTTTAATCAAACCAATTTACAAAAAAGGAAATCATGAACTGGTATCAAACTATAGACCCATCTCTATCTTATCAAACATTTCGAAAATTCATGAAAAGTGTATTAAAAGTCGTTTATCTAATTTCCTAGAGCAAAATAATCTGTTATCTCAAAATCAATTTGGCTTCCGCACAGACACTAGCACCGAGGATGCAATTGCCAAACTCACCTCTCTAATTCACTCTCAGATTGACAACAACGAGAAACCCCTCGCCATATTTCTAGACCTTGCAAAGGCATTTGACACCGTCGACCACAAAATTTTATTTCGCAAGCTTTACCAATTGGGTGTCAGGGGTTCAACCCTGGCCCTGCTAATCGACTATTTATCTAATCGCGAACAAAAAGTGTATATTAATGAAACCTTGAGCAAGCCTCGTAGTATCAAATATGGTGTTCCACAAGGTACGGTTCTTGGACCCATTCTCTTTCTTATCTATATAAATGATCTATGCTCCCTAGATGCCAACTGCCAAATAATTACCTTTGCAGATGACACTGTATTGTTATTTTCCTCTAAAAACTGGCATGATACACACGTTCTTGCTTCATTAGGTCTTGTAAAAGTTCAGCATTGGCTAAACACCAACTTACTCTCTTTAAATATTTTAAAAACAACATACATCACCTTTTCCCCTCGAATCAATTCTCAACCTACATCTCCCGCTTTGAAACTTCATGCAAATACTTGTTCAACATCCAACCAACCTTGCACCTGCCACATTGTCACTAAATCTACATCCACGACCTATCTAGGCATAATAATTGACCAACATCTCGAATGGGCTAGTCATATACAATCAATACTTAATAAACTGAGATTCACCATGGCCAATCTTTACAACCTGCGAGACATACTTTCGTTCCACACTCTGAAAACAGTCTACTTCGCACTAGTACAATCCGTCTTCCAATACGGCATTGCAAGTTGGGGAGCCGCATATGATTCACATATACAACCTCTAATCACATTTCAGAACTCAATAATGAAAATAATCATGAGAAAAGATCAGCGATACCCAACCGCACAAATCTATGAAACAACAAAAGTTCTCCAAATTCGAAAACTCTACGCTCTGACCATCTTTAGACTCATTCATTCAAAGAAAATTCAACTGCCAAAACCTCCTGAGCCATTATCCAACTCAAATATTATTACCCGTTTCAAATCATCCAACAAACTTCCCCAAGTTAGAGTCAACAAGGGCATCTCTCAACGTGGTCTGAATTTTCTTGGCAGTAAGCTATATAATGCTCTTCCAAACGCTATTCGTGATACTAGATCAAAATACAGTTTCAAATTTCAAGCCAAAAAGTGGCTCTTATCTCTTCCCATTTTTGAACTTGATGCATTAATTAACATTTGATTTCGTTGTCAACTGTCTTCAATTAAACCTGTAAGCCTTCATGTATGTATGTATTTGGGCCCATATATTTATTTATTGAATGATGAATTACAATATTCAGATGAGAAATGATGATGATAAATAATTATCATATGATTTTATGGATGAATAGAAATTCATTTAATTCACCTTCTAGTTTTAGTTTTAGTTGAAGTTCTCGACTTTAGTCCTAGTTTATATTTTCAGCTTAATAATTTCATTAATTTGTATCATTAAATAATTATATAACAATTACTGTTCAATCAGTTAGAATCAATGCGCCTAGCATTATCAAAAAAAAAAAAAAAACATATATACATATATAATAATAATAATTTCCAGCTGCTTTACATTTTAAATTTAGGCTGCATTTACTTCATACTTTCAATGTTCACTTCAAATATAAACCTGATCATGTTCATTTTAATAATTTCCCAGCACAAGATTACTCTCATTGGGGAGTTCACATTTTTATACCTTCATTTCCTGTATACCATGTGAAGAACAAATGAAGAAAAAAAAAAAAAAAAAAAAAAAAGTTCGGAATATAATTTCAGGAAGTGGATTACAAGAAATGGTGGGCCAGTGGCAAGCAAACTCGAGCATCATTCGAGAGGCCTTGGTTTGATTTCTGTCATATCCTTCTATATGAGAGGATTTCTATTCTTTTTCTCTGTCCCAAAGGTGACACAGGCATGATGAAGTGACACCAAGAACTATAGCTATAGATATTGTCCTAGATGATACTAATTAACTTTATCATAGAATATAGGAGTGTCAACTCCCATAACATTACCGTTATTTGTGCTTGTTTGCGGTCATACCAGAGCCAAAGGTCCCATTTGCCTGTCGCGATTCAGCGGATTCCCTCGTGAACCAGATATAGATTAGTGGCTTTATAGAATACCAGTGGCATTGCATAAAATTGTTGATTGTGTATGGTTTGATATAAAAGCGATAGTTTCGCTACGAGAAAATGGGACCCGCTGGACTTAGATTCAGACCCAGAATTTAATTCACTTTGAAAACGCGAGTTGGTACACCTTCTTCATATTATGTTGAGGTACGTTGGTATCAGCTTACATCGAAAGTCACTACAGTTTCCGTTCCACTGTCAAACCCTGAATAAATTAACTTTTCAACTTATCCTTGCATCAACTCATTAATCATTCACCGACGCCAATGGATCTCAGCCCTCGGTATACTGCGTCAAAGAACCCAATTTGGAACACAAAATTGAGATAACTAGTCAAACGCGGAATATGCGTTGTAAGATGAGCGAGATATCTGAATAAGGTATAAAAGTCCTTGAAGTAGTTCTACCCTTGCTACTTTATCGACTCTGGTATTCTACACACCTTGATATCTGAATAAGCCATAAAAATTGTTAAAGTAGTTCTAATCTTGCCACTTCATTGACTCTGGTATTCTACACACCTTGATGTATATAAAAAATACTTTATTGTTGGTCAAATCTTGAATCTAGAAAGCAGTGAATCTCGACAACTTTATTCCGTCACAATTTTTATGATATATTTGATGAATATTATCAGTTATTTTTTTTTACTTCAAAACGGCTGATTGGAATTGCATACAAAATCGTTAAAATGTGTAAAATCTATGTATACACATTTAGAGAAAATTTCATCCCATTTGGAGAGATTGTATTTTTCAACATTTTCCGCCCAGCCAAATCTTATGGTGTTTTTAGAAACTTTGAGATGATTTTTCTCAAAATCGGTCAGAACGATTTATTCCAAAAACTATACAGTTCTAAGTTGGATGAGTTTGCGTGTACGAAAAAAGTTTCTTGTTCATCAATCAACCCTTGCGACCTCTGGAGTGCTTACAAAAAAAAAACACACAGACAAAGCCCAATAAGAGTGGGATGGAGATTTCGCTACGCTCATCAATTAAATGGACGTTAAGTGGATGTTTGATATTTGTTGGATGAGCGAAGCGAGACTCAATTCGAGCCTACCCGAAAAAAGTATTTTTGTATCTTTTTTTTTGTTCGCGCTCCACATGTCAAATGAGAATCCAAAATCAATTGAAACTTGACATACACATGTTTCCTTATCTAACTCGATACTGTACAGTTTTGAGGCACAATCGGTTGAACCACTTCTGAGAAAACTTATTTCAAAGTTTTCAAAAATCTCATCAGAATAACCCAGGAGAAAATATTCGTGAAAAATATTCCATCCGAGAGAATTCAAATTCTCAGGTAATTTTAATATAATAATGATTCAAATCATTCCGAACTTTCACTCAAATCCGATCAGCCATTTTGATGTGAAGAAATATATAATGTTATTTATGTAAATCATTCAAAGCTATCAGGATTCCAATTAAATTCAAGCAGCAAGTGTCACCCTCCTTGGTGTCACCACTTGGTCGTAAACGATTAAAACAAAGCTTTCTTTATCAACATATCATATAATATAAATTATTGAGGAAAAATAAGATGGCAGTCACATAATGGTTTGGATCTCAAGGTGTATATATAAATATATATATATATATATACATATATATATATATATATATATATATATATATATATATATATATATATATATATATATATATATATATATATATATATATATATGTATATATATATATATATATATATATATATATATATATATATATATATATATATATATATATTTATATATACATATATATATATATATATATACATACATATATATATATATATATACATATATATATATATATATATATATATATATATATATATATATATATATATATATATATATATATATATATATATATATATATAAATATATAAATATATAATAACCAATCCAAAGATAAGTTGATATGTTCCAGGTCATCCATCAACGCGGCAACACATAACGCGTTTGCCAATAGTAATCTACAACAATCAAATTTGACCAACGAAAATGTACCAGAACATTTTTATTATTTTTTTTTGGGGGGGGGGGGAGGGGGTGAAAGATGTTGAAAAATGTATTTTCACTAAAATCTATATCGTATTCTGAAGTTATAATCATTCTTCATAGGTACGTGTCACATTGAGTTGTTGGAACATCTTGAAATTTGAAGTTGTTTCTGATGATTATTGTTTGCTCAACGGGCCCACTAACAGCTAGATCATACGGGGGTACGAATGAGCAGATGATTGATGAGCGTAGCGAAGTCTCCATCCCACTCTTATAGGGCTTTGTCTGTGTGTTTTTTTTTTTTTTTTTTTTGTAAGCACTCCACAGGTCGCAGGGGTTGACTGATCAACATGAAACTTTTTTTGTAGACTCAAACTTATCCAACTTAGAACTGTATAGTTTTTGAGATGAATCGGTCGGACCGATTTTGAGAATCATCATCTCAAAGTTTCCAAAAACCCCATAAGATTTGGCTGGGCGGAAAATGTTGAAAAATAAAATCTCTCCAAATGGGATGAAATTCTCTCTAATTGTGTATACATGGATTTTACACATTATTACGATTTTTTGAGCAATTCTGATCAGTCGTTTTGAAGAAAAAAAATAAAATAACTGATAATATTCATAAAATATATCATAAAAATTGTGACAGAATTAAGTTGTGGAGATTCACTGCTTTCTAGATTGAAGAGTTGACCAACAATGAAGTATTTTTTATATCCGTCAAGGTGTGTAGAATACCAGAGTCAATGAAGTGGCAAGAGTAGAACTACTTTAACGACTTTAATAGCTTATTCAGATATCAAGGTGTGTAGAATACCAGAGTCGATAAAGTAGCAAGGGTACAACTACTTCAAGGACTTTTATACCTTATTATGATATCTCGCTCATCTTACAACGCATATTTCGCGTTTGACTAGTAAGTAGTGTACGGTATACTCTTGTTACACGGCAAATAAGTGAATCAATGTTAAGGTTTATAGAGGAATTTTGCCCCTATTAATTTTTTTTGTGTTGTTGATCAGAGATCACAATATTAGAATACCTTGATGTAATAAATATATTCCAAAACAATTGAAATATGTGTATGATGTAAAATGCCAAATACATATAAAATAATAGTAGGACAACTTAATATCATATTCCCAGTGAATATAATATTTTATTCATTATTATATACATTTGTGATTTGTCTATGTATTGTTTGATATATACATGCAATTGTCTAAATAAGTCGCATTGGAATTAACTATTTATTTTGAGGTGGTGATATTTTTTTGTGGTGCCCCTTCCGAACGATCCTAACATGTCTATTAACTGGGAAACAACGACTTTGTATCAAGTTTGAAGTTGATTATTGAAAATTAGTTGGTTATACTTATTAAAAATTATACATCATTGATAAATTAATTGGGAAGCAACGATTTTGTTCAAGTTCGAATTTAATTATTAATAAATTAATAAATTATGTAAAATTGAAAATTATTCATAAATTAGTCGAATTAATTCAAAAAAAGTATGGAGGGAGAAATTTCAAAAGGACTTTTTCTGAAATTTTGTTTCAATTGAACTTGAATCTTTCTCGTAACTGAGAATGCAGACAAAAATACCGAAACGCTTAGGTAGGAATTGCATATTCTATTTTGTGTGAAAAGTTGGAAAAACAATTGGCTCATGGGGGGATCGAACCCACGACCTTCGCGTTATTAGCACGACGCTCTAACCAACTGAGCTAATGGGCCAGATGACGACATTGAGATAGAAGAGTGACTAGAAACTAACTCAAGTCGATATAATTGAGATAATAACACTGATTGTGATTATTCAGATAAATTCTCTGATTAGTTTCAGATAAGAAACTAGAGAATATAAATGTGAATTTTAATCGAATAACATGAAGCGTGGATAAAGCGTAAATAAATAATAAACTTATAACTTACTTCAAGCCGAAATTAAAAATATCAAATCATCGAATCTATTTTCTCTTCAGACCAGAAAATGGCTGAATTCCACACCACTAAATTGCATGGATCACATCATAAACCCTCCGTAATGTCACAACTCTCTCTTGTACTACAGTACCGACTAACGATAATAATAATAGTAAATAAATAAGCAACCGACATAAATCAACGAAGTATCTTAGTTGCATAGATTCATTAGATGAGCGTAGCGAAGCTTTCCATTTCACACCCTGAAAAAAATGGGCTTCGTTTTTATGTTTTTTTTTTAAATTATGTACGCGGCATACAGGTCAGAGAAATGAATCAATCAACTTGAAACTTTTTCTGAACGTTGGTGTCATACCAGAATAGATTGAGATTGTTTTTCAGAGAAATCGGTTCGACGGTTTTTCCGGAAAATAATCGGAAAGTTTGAAAAATCCTCGTGAGAATAGCCCAGAGGAAAAATACTTGAAAAATAAGAATTTTCCAAAAGCTCTCAAATTCTCACCAAATATGAACAATACTATTATACACCTTTCCAGAGATTTTTGCAACAATCGAATGAGAAATAACAAAAAAAACGCATTAAAGGTGTACATTTTATTGAATATTTGGATCAATTGGATTTGCCAAGTGTTTATGCGACAGGTTGCAGCATTATAAATATCAATCAACAAGTTGCAGGTGAGGTTTTTAGGCGTTTGAAGTAATCCAAGGTCCGTAGATGTAAATTGAGCTGACAAGTTATTTTTCATTCTAGATTTCCATACTTCTAAGCTCATCTCACAACGCGCATCCCGCGTTTTCCTAGTTATGAACATCGTATGAACTGATTATAATCGAAAGGACATTCACAAAAATCCATGCCTTATGCGGGACTCGAAACCACTCCCAACCGTGACTCTAATTTCTGAAGCGGTGCCTCAGCTGACTGTGGTACTGGGGACGGCAATTTGAAGTGTTGGTATTACATTTTTCCAGTTAGAGCAGCGTTGTATCTCATTTTCCATATCTCATATCTGTAGGGTACATCAACCTATTTGTAATTTACAGTCAAAACAACTTGACAAATCAATAAGACGAATATATAATGTTATGTGAACTATATTTGATTAACCTTATCACATTTGGATATGTTCACTTGGAAAAATATATATTTATTTATTTATTTGATATTTGTCCTATATTATATTGCCTGATGAAGCTAGAGTAGTTCTGGACAAAATTTGAGAAATCATCATAGAGAATATATAATGAACAAAATTTCGACTGTTCAAATATTCACATTTTTACTTAATTCGTGAAACGTTGTAAGTCGGACAACAATTGGACTTTATCAAAACATTTCCATCTGATTCCACGATTTGCTCGTGTTTCGACCACGAAACAACGATATTTTCAGGACAGAAATTTTCATCACAGTTTGTGAATACATTTCGAAATAATTTCATCTTTCCATTTTATGCATACATATTATTATGTCGGACGGACGAATTGATGAAGAACAATTTCGAATACATTTCGAGCTCAATTTCGAATTTATAGTCGGCTCTGCCCAGATAATATGGTTTGAGAGTAGACAAACCAGATTATCCAGGCAGATTCGCACATAAATTCAGAATCAGGCTCAGAAAAGCTGCAAGAAAATCGGTGGAAAATTCTCATTTCCGAACAGGACGATTGGAGAATGGAATGGAAGCAAGAAGTTGCAACACAAACTGCTTCCAAAATCATCAAATTCTCTGTGGTAGAGGTTGTAAAAAGATGAGATGTTATAAATTAATCTATTATTAGTAATGAGAACGCCACCACATGTGATTGAATTCAAGAACTGTGAAGAAATGACAAACTAAACTGAAGTGGACGATGAACAAAGATCAATATACAAATACACAATGTCGATTCAGTAACGATCATACAATCGAATGAAGCTAATATGGTTGGTTCAATTAGAAGATTTCAAATATATCAAATTTTCATGTAAATGCCAAGTTTCGTTTGACATATCACTATCCAAATCGCGAAAAGTATATATCATGGCCCTTCTATTTATTCCTAATGGATTTAACGACGCACTGTTAAGACGAATAAAATCTAGTGGCGTCGGTAAACAATCGTTGGTGAAAATAAACGACGAAGATATTCATGAATTTATCAGAACTACTCAATTGCAATATGTTTCCTCAAGCTCGTTGGCTCTACTACTAATTAGTTGAGTATTCATTCATTCATGCATTCATTCATTCATCCATTCATCCATTCATTCATTCATTCATTCATTCATTCATTCATCATTCGTGCATTCTTTCATTAATTCATTCATTCATTTATTCATTCAATAATTCATTCATTCGTGCATTCTTTCATTAATTCATTAATTCATTCGTGCATTCTTTCATTGATTCATTAATTCATTAATTCATTCATTCATTCATTCATTCACTCAATAGATATTTGGGAGCCTCTTCAACTCCGCAGAAATCGAGCTGCCCTTAGGTGCCTGTACAAGACTACTTCGGGCCATCCGGCTTGGAGCGACATAATGGGTCTCATCACACCAGCTACATTCCATTATGATCGACAAGACCGCACCAACATAATAGCCTGTTCACACAAGGCATTGCAATGCTAGATGGAATTCATTCTTGGGTCCGACCATCAGGCTCTGGAATGACCTGCCCCAAGACCAGATGGAAGTATATCCCAAAGATCTCTTTCACTTCAATACGATTATAAATACTATTTGTTTGTGATTCATATATCCCCTTCTTCTTGCCATACTTTACCAATTTGTACCTATAGTAATCTACAACCACCGGGTTTTCATAATGCAAAGTTCTATGTACAAAAACACAAATAATAATATTATGGATTGCGAATTTTCACTTGTTTGCTAGCTGTAGTTCGTATTGTGACAGTAATTTTTTCTCAAAAGTCGTTCCATTTTGAGGGGTGATAAGATCGCCGTTGTGATACCACGTCCAAACGATCCTACTTTTCATCCACAGCTTTGACTGGGGAAAAATGATTTTGTATCAAGTTTCGATGGTATTAAAAAAAATTTTAAAAAATGTTGTTATGGACCATTTTATGTGACCACAAGCATACTGTACGTGAGAGTTGGTGGATTGTCACTGCCTAATGTGAATGTTACAGGCAATGAAGTAGATAGTTGAAGTGGAAGAAACGAGATGAAAAATGGAGTGCGGCACGACGGAGAGCTGGAAGAACTCCATGACTTAATCCATCCTATAGATACTGTAGCTTCCTCGACCCCAGCCGTGCCACGCGTAAGCATTAATCAAACGTAACGGGGATTCACAAACTTCCTTGCGTTTGTTTTTTTACAACTTAGAAAATATGCATCGTGTGCTCAAAATGGTTATTTAATTTCATACATAAATCGAGTGATATATTTTTCATCTTGAGAATATGAATATTGAGAATATTTGATTCTGGATTATTATTTTGTAAATATTATGAAAATATTCGATTACAACAGATTATTCAGAGTTCACTCAATATATAATAATACATTTTGCGAAAATATGAATTATGTCGTCATGTTTCTTTTATTGTTGAGTGTATAGGATACTTCATTTAATATTTTGGGAATAAATCGGGCATATATTCATATTTGAACTTTGATGTCATTGTGACGGAATGAAGCATGAGGATAATTCCATTGTATCGATGGGAACCTTGCGTGAAGGAGTCCTTATATAGTCTCATTTCCACGATTAGACGGAAAATTTCCATCGGGGTGATTTCACATATTAATTTTTTTTTTCTTCTTATAACATCGAAACTTGATACATAATCATTGTTTCCCAATAAGGCTGTGGATGAAAGATAGGATCGTTTGGACGGGGCACCACAAGGCCGATCTTACCACCCCATTTTGAAAGTGTATAACCAATGAACTTCAACACCAGGACTGTGCTGTTGGTGACCATGAATTTCCGAATTATTAATTATGATGCACCTTCAAGATTGCAAGATGGAAAATAACCGAGCGATATTTGTCGAGAATGTTTATAATCGACTCAAATTTCTATGATAACGAAGGAAAATATCGGTTACATATGCAACAGTAACACTCGATATTTTTGTCATCGATTTTAATCTCACCACATACCATTTTATACGAATAACATATAACTTATTTTGAATATTCATCATGGATCGACAGTATTTCATAAGATACTACTCTCAATGTTGAGATTCACTCAAATATGTTTGAATAGAAAGTCACTGCGATCGTTCGTATGTTGCATTGATTCTGCGAATGTGGCGCTATGGGTAGATACCCCTTAATATTTCTCATTCATTTCCTCATGGAAATTTGAGAATCCACAAATAATTTTTCCAAATACCGAAAAATTTCGTCTCATCGTTTGTATTGAATTGTAGAAACCGTTGGTATTGAGATTGACGTACGCCAGACTCTATTTTTTTCGAAAACAAGATGACATACTTTGGAGAACTTCATATCTCGCTCATCCCGCAACGAATATGCTGCGTTTTCTGATTACAGATGCAACCGGTGTATAGTCGATTCTACACACTCGAAATTATCTGGTTGTAATATCTTTTATTTGTGTGTGTGTACGACAAGGCTCACAAGCCATATAGGCCCAGACAAAAGTCAGGAGGAGTAACCAACCGTCTTGTGAATTTCTTTAGACATTTGGTGTCATACCGGAATTGTTTGGGATCGTTTTCGATCGAAATTGGATCGGAACCTGCAGTTGCGAACATTCTGCGAGTGCAGCCATGACATTTTGTGATTTTTGCTTCAATAAAATATAATATAGTTATGATTATTAATAAATATCGGATATGATTGGAACACTTTTCCCTGAGATGTATGCTTGCAACAAAATATATGGAAGTACTGCTTTCAACGATGATGAAATTGACTGAATTGTCCATCACAACCAGTTGAAACGTCAGAAGCTACTTAATTCCTGGATCCCCATTCCTGAGATTGTCAGAATCTGGAATGAGATTTTGAGTATTTTCAAAAACAATGGACGGAAACTGGGAGAGAAAATTGTGGCTTACTTGAAGTGAGACTTGAGAATTTGAATGGGTAGCATATTCGTATATCAGGCTCCAAACTTTGAATCAAACATAAATATATATATATATATATATATATATATATATATATATATATATATATATAAATATATAATTATATACATATATATATATATATATATATATATATATATATATATATATATATATATATATATATATAATATATATGTATTCATATATATATATATATATATATATATATATATATATATATATATATATAAATATATATATATGTATATATATATATATATATATATATATATATATATATATATATATATGTATATATATATATACACATAAATATTTATATATAGGCCCATTATCAATTGGCTGCGAGAGTGAAGCATAGACTGGAGCATCAAATAATTTCACGTATACCAGAAGATGCCTTGTGTTGTGTCTTTAATCTATCTCCTCATTTTTGTCTGCGTAACTTCAACCCTTCTCTTCCCTCTCCCTCCCTCTCTCAACCCTCCTCCGCTACCCACCCCACGTCTCCTCCCACGAGAGACTTGTCACTGACGTAATTAGCCCCAGACAGGGATACGTACTCTAGCTATTATGAGTAGCGGTAACTAGATACATATATACTCACACTGGTGTAGTGAAATATGCCAGCCGCAGTCTATAATGTCACATATACCACCCCAAGTTAGAGTCACGGTGAAATGTTCCATGTATCTCTTTTTTACATTTTAACCTAAATGTCGTGGATTGAAGTGTTAGAATGATTTGTGGGAGAAACGCACATTAGTTCAGAAAGATATATATATATATATATATATATATATATATATATATATATATATATATATATATATATATAAATATATATATATATAAATATATATATATATATATATATATATATATATATATATATATATATATATATATATATATATATATGTATATATATATATATATATATATATATATATATATATATATATACATATATATATATATATATATATATATAGATTCATATGTATATATATATATATATATATATATATATATATATATATATATATATACATGAATATATATATATATATATATATATATATATATATATATATACATGATGTGTTCAACGATGCACCATAATGATATCTGAGAACTGAATTTGCGTCGGATGAATGATTGATGAAATGATGGGATGGAAGAGATGGAAGTTTCTTAGGTATTGGGAAAGATAATGGAAAGGAAGCAGTCGCGGCCTATATTGTAGGAATCATCTCAGCATTAGTCTGGAATATGGAGGCAAACCACGAAGAGCCCATGTATAGATGAACGGTTTCGGGGATCGAACCAGGTCCGAAATGCCCCTTCACCTCCCGGATCAGATGAAGCTAGCGCGTTAACCACTCCGCTGCATGTGCCGGTCAGATATTCGATTCTGAAATGGAAATGTATCATACTTGTGTATTATTGATTGAAATTGTACTGATTCAGTGAGAACAATTGACAATAATATTGAAAGTCTGATAATATAGCAATTTCATGTCAGTCAATGACTAAAGAGCTGAGATGACTAACATGAGTACTGTTCAAATATGACGGGCAAATAGAAGCAGATCACCGCATATGCAAATTGATCAAATTAATTTGTTTTCTAAATTTTGAACCTATATCGTCAGTGTATACAAACATGATGCTCATTCGATATGCAGATAGAAATTGTATAATATTTCAGTTATTAAAATCTTGTTGAAACAACCAAGTAAATTGTAGAGCAATTAATTATGTGTTTGTTTCTTATGTTATGTTGGTATGTTTGTTTATCATTAATTTTCTTTGTTCTGTCACTAATTTGAAATAAGTACTCAATGTTTTTGTATCGCTTCACTGATTTGGTTCTCAATATTTGAATTCTCATATCACTATTCTTATCAAAACCTAAACATTCGAGGTCATTATTTGTTGTTTGATTCATACTCATTTATTCTCCTTTCCCACACACAAGCTTCGGCTTATCTGGGTATCATTATTTTCCAAAAAGATCAAATAATCAACTTATTTTATTCTCATTATTCAAACTGATTATTTTTCATTATTTCCGCTCATTGTACTTTTTATATTTGAGTGTCAATGTGATAGAAGAATCTTCCTTGTTTAGTTGATACTATTCGTCATTCTGATAATAACAAGCGTTTTTTTATAATGATAAATGTTGAATTAAAATAAGCATACTTTGAAATCACTATTACCACATTGAATATCACTGTAATTGGTATTTTCATAGGTGCGAGAAGCAATATTACAAGTTTTTCAAGTAGAATCTGTAAATAAGTAGGCCTATGAGTTGAGATGAATCACAAGTTATTCAATCAAATTCGTTTCTATATAAGCTATCATCGCTCATACAATCAACATTATCACAGGACAAATTCACAGACCAAATGTTTTCTATGTTATCAATTTCCATATTCAACATAAGTAGGATTCATTCAATCAACTTTTGATTATGAGTCATTCGAATGAAATCATGGAATTAGCACATCACTATATTTGCAATCTATATAAATGGATCGCTACAAGGACTCCAATTGGACCGGCACAGTAGCTGAGTAGTTAGCTCACTTGCTTCGTGATCCGGGAGGTGAAGGGACATATCGGACCCGGTTCGATCCCCGTCACCGTCCATCTTTACAGGGGTTTTTCGTGGTTTCCCTCTGTAGTCTAGGCTAATGCCGGGATGGTTCCTACAATATAGGCCACGACCGCTTCCTTCCCACTATCCTTCTCAATTCCCATAAAAACCTTCATCTCATCATCCCATCATCTCATTAATCATTCATCCGACGCCAATAGATCTTAGTAATCATTACAGTGCATCGTTAAGACCCAATAAAAAAAAAAAAAGACTCCAATTGGTTCAACATTGAATATCGACAAGAAGTCAAGGCACCCTCATGTGTATACGCACATATCCAAGGTTGAAATATTCACATGAAGCAAGAGCCAACCCTCACGCATGGTATGGGAGATTTATATCGTGCATTAATATCCATGAAATTGAAAGCTCTTACCAACTGAATCATCGTGAAAAATACGTTATATAACTAGGCAAGCCCGTTATGTGTTTCCGCGTTGGTGGATGAGCTACTTATATCAACTTATATCTTTGGATTGGTTATTTATATATATATATATATATATATATATATATATATATATATATATATATATATATATATATATATATATATATATATATGAATATATATATATGTTTTGTTGAAAGCTTTCACGACTCATTATGTAATTAATAATCAAATCTTTATGGATAATTGAAAGTCGCGTTGACGAATAAATATTTATTTAATTGCCCGACGTTTCGACTACAATATAGTGGTCATTTTCGAGGGCTAAAAATGAAAATAATTATATAAATGATAAATAATAGGAACCAAAAAACAGATTTCAAAGAACACCTTACAAGACATTCATTGAAGATGTGTTTTTCTGCATAAGAATCTGTTTTTTGGTTCCTATTATTTATCATTTATATGATTATTTTCATTTTTAGCCCTCGAAAATGACCACTATATTGTAGTCGAAACGTCGGGCAATTAAATAAATATTTATTCGTCAACGCGACTTTTATTTATCCATAAAGATTTGATTATTAATTATATATATATATATATATATATATATATATATATATATATATATATATATATATATATATATATATATATATATATATAAATATATATATATATATGAATATATATATATATATATATATGAATATATATATATATATATATATATATATATATATATATACACCTTTAGATACAAACAATTATGTCACTGCCATCATATTTCCTGATCAATTTCTATGATAATGAAGAAGGCTTTGTTTCAATCGTTTTCAATTGATGGTGACACCTGTTGCTTGGATTCAATTGTTTTCCTAAAAGGTTTGAATGATTTAAAAAAATTTAATTATATATTTTTTTACATCAAAACGGCTGATCTGATTGGACTTGAAACTCGGAATAAGGTGTATATTATTATTATATTGAGATTCCCCGAGAATTTAAATTCTCTCGAAGGAAACTTTTTGACGAATTTTTTCCTCTGAGTTATTCTCATGGGATTTTTGAAAATTTTGAAATGAGTTTTCTCAGAAGTGGTTCAACCGATTGCGCCTCAAAACTATACAATGTCAATTCAGATAAGGACACTTGTGTATGCTTCAAGTTTCAACTGATTTCGAATTTTGTTTGACCTGTGGAGCGCGAAAAAAAGGCACTTTTTTCGGGTATGGTGAAATTGAGTCTTCGCTTCGCTCATCCAATTACAAATGACTTCACTGTAAAATTAGGGACATATATTTTCTGAAGAATAGTTTCAATCTTGAATCCCATCATGAAGAATTACACCTTGAGTTTCTACCATATAAATTAGACAGCGATATGAGAATAAAACGATGGTCTTTAAATTCATAATTTTGGTGAAAATTTGTTTTTATTTCTCGTTGACAAAAGTTGAGGACTTGTCAGGTATTAAAATGAGCTGAATGAAGAGTTTGCGAAAACAAAACGAAAACACACATCTACATTTCCAACGCACGTTGTTCGGCTCGTTATAAACTCAATGTTGATAGCTTAGCGTCGTACGTGGTAGCGACGTCTTCTGGGAAGCGACGTCGGCGACGCCGACGCCGGTAACTGCTTCGGCGACGCGTGTTGCATAACGGAGCAGCACAAGCAATTGGGTACGAGTTGGGGGAAGAAGAATGACATTATAAAGGAGCTGATGAATCAGTTTGTGAAGATTGTGTAGATGCGAGGTGAACAGCAGTCGTCGTCAAGAACAAAAAATGAAATCTCCATCTGTTATCTTTCCAGAATAATCAGATGATGTATATATATGAATATATATGTATATATAAATAAATATATATATATATATATATATATATATATATATATATATATATATATATATATATATATATATATTTCAAAACATCGAGAGTCGATAGCCGGTACGAATAATGAAATTGATGGAAGTGCCATGTTTTGTGTATTCATTTTTTCATCTGATCAGGTAGCCAATAACTGATCATTTTTCCGCTCAATTGAAAATTGATTGATTGATTTTCTCATACATTGAACCATTCATCTTATTGTGTTCAAGTATGCACTGTATCTATGGCCAAGACCTATTGGCGTCAAATTGAGATTGATAAGATGAAGGGATGATGAAATAAAGGCTTCTTGGGTAAGGCAAAGCTGCCGTGGCTTATATCATAGGAACTATTCCAACAATCACTCAGGAAGACGAATAACTTACGTGTGGATGGACGGAGACAGGAATTGTACCGAGGTCTGAACTATATTCTACTAATTTCCGCCCATATGTGGTAAGCACACTACCATTGAGTCTCAAGTGCAGATGTGTGTCCAGCTACCAACTTTACAACAAATGGGTTCCATCATTAATGTACCAAATGTCCCATAATTGCAATGAGAATTCAGCTTTCCATTTGTTCAATTGTTGGATGAGCGAAGCGAAGACTCAATTTTGCCATACCCGAAAAAAAATGCCCGTTTTTTTTTTTTAGTTTTTTTGTTCGCGCTCCACAGGTCACACAAAAATTCAAAATCAGTTGAAACTTGGCACACACAAGTACCCTCATCCAATTCGATACTTTAAAGTTCTGAGGCGCGATCGGTTCAACCACTTCTGAGAAAACTCATTCCAAAGTTTGCCATTATCTCATTACAATAACCCGGGGGAAAAAATTCGTAATAAATATTTCATTTGAGAGGATTCAAATTCTCAGGGAATTTTAATCTGATAATGATACACATTTCACGAACTTTCAATCAAATCGGATCAGCCGTTTCGATGTAAAAAAAATATAATGTAATTTGTTGTAATTATTCAAAGCTATTAAGATACCTATTAAATCAAAGCAACAAGTGTCACCACTTGATTGTGAACGATTAAAACAAAGCCTTCTTTATTATCATATAAATCAATAATGGAAAATAAGCCATATAACTTGTTATATAAGCCATATTGTTCAATCTAAAAATTAGATCTCTTACTTATGCTTTCATAGTTGCCACTCAATTCATCATCATATTTACATTTTCTTGATCACCTTCTTCATAAATTCTTCATAAATTCAACATTAAAATTAAAAAAATATACAGATTATAATATTCTTTGTTTCTCCCACAGTCAAGTCTTCTTTGAAGACTTTGTGGATTTTTTGACTGTCATGTGTATTTTTGTATGTGAAAAAAAAGATTAATAAAAAAAAAAAAAAAAAAAAAAAAAAGATGGCAGTGATGTAATGGTTTGGATCTCAAGGTGTATATATATATATATATATATATTTATATATATATATATATATATATATATATATATATATATATATATATATATATATGTAATAACCAATCCAAAGAAAAGTTGATATGTTCCAGCTCATCCATCAACGCGAAAACACATAACGCGTTTGCCTGGTATACATAATCACGACACTGGGCAAAAAGGTCAATTGGTAACGCAAAAGCAGGAGACTACACTGCTCGAGCAAGACACTGATGTTGGTACCTTGTGAGAGCTCATTGAAATATTTCATCACGGAAAATGTATCATATAGTATTGAGGAGTTTCATCAATGCTGCAAGCATACTAAATAATGTCATTTTGAAGTATCAAAATATATGACCTTCATTTCATATCACAAATTGACAGTTCAAACTATAACCATTGACCAATTGATTTTAGTTTTTGATTTTTAATTTTTACTTCAACCTATAGGTTGTATATCCACATATATATATATATATATATATATATATATATATATATATATATATATATATATATATATATATATATATATATATATATTTATTCATAGGTATATGGTATATAGGTATATTAAAAAGAAAACCTATGGGTAGGCCTATATAACATTTTGATTTCCATATTAATGTACTTTCTACAGTGACTTAATTTGTGTACTTGTTCTCATTCCGTTACTTTACTCGATATAGTTGCTAGATATTTTTAAATAGCATCCACCATTTATTTCAATTCATGTATATTTTCTTGTTTTTTTGTTGTGTGTGACACCTAATCTCTCATTCATCCTTGACCACGTATGATTGTCCCAAAAATGTTCCATTTTGTATTGTAATTCACTTGGACGAAAATGAAAAAAATGAATGAATACAAATAATTTGTCGATCTTATATTTTTTCTACTAGAAAAGGTATATACAAGACAGAATGGGGATGTATATTTATACACAGTGAGTACACCCCTGTTGACTACCGTGGTAAGTAATATTCATATCTTGGCGAGTAATAATTTTAATTTGTCTTCAATATGAATACATTGACAAACATCAGCGTATTGCCGAAGAGGATATCTATCTAATTAGCAGCAATTCTCTTTGCAGCAATTGCCAAGATATTATGAAGTACCCACGACTCTATTGAAATGCTTGCTAAACAGCACAGTGGAAATACAATTCTAAAGATACTCGTTGACATGAAATTATGCTATAGAAATTCAAGTATAGCGATAAAAAGTTGAAAAAGAAGGAGGAAGAAACGAAAGGGAGAGAGAGAGATGGTCGAAAAAAGTTTGTACTTATATTAAAATTATTCGAAATCTCAAGATTCATTCAAATTGCAACACTAACTCGAACAGACTCTTCTAACTCCAACTTGTGGAATGTTTGGCCAGAAATAAATTGACTTTCACAATGAGTGTCGTTAACATATCATTGTGAGCCGTTCATAGAATAAGAAAACAAAATAAGAACAGTAAATTCAGATTCCGATCTAGAATTTGAAGATTTGAAAATCATACCTCGATACAATGTTTAGTGTGATATAATGGTGAGTGGATAGTTTCAATCAGTCACTTTTCAGTTCGTAAAAGTCCGGAAGACCGAGCTTTTCCGAGTCTGAGTGACGTCAGCTGGTGTTGGGAGCTGTTGAATACTGGTTCAGTGTGACTAATAAAACGCTGTTGTGATATATTTTTTTTTCATTTGATTGGTTAGTCTAAGTAAGTTCAAAGCCACACCGTTCATAACCCCCCTTTTTGACATCAAGGGTAAACCAAGATCAGGGCCGGTCCGTGAGCTGGACGACCTGGGTGACTACCCAGGGCGCAACACTTCCAGGGACGCCAAAATTAGTAGCTCTTCTTAGTTTTTCTCAATTTCACTGCAAGAGGCGTTTGACAAATGATGGAAGTTACCATCCCCGTGGGTAATATATTCAGAAAAATCAGAGTGTTTTTTGCTTTTGCTGCAAGATTTTTGACAAAAGTACGCATCGCAAGAGCAGTGCTCTAGGTCAGAACGGTTTCGATGATTGAAAACTCATTATAACAGCACTGAAGTTAACTGTTGAACATACAGGAAATCTCCCTAAATCATTACGAATAATAAATTGAGTGAAGTTTGAGTAAAGTTATTGGAAAACTAGGGTCGCGGATCATCTCAAGCTTCGCCCTCAAATTTATAAAATCTACTCATATGTCGCGCCCAGGGCGCAAAAACATCACAAGCCAGCCCTGTACAAGATGTATTGAGAGTTGCGTTGATTTGCCGCTTATTTATGGTAACTTTCACTCAACTCTAAGACTCGTACCATTTCCCGAGTACTTTTCTCAGAACTAGTGAGGCTGGATACTACCCAGAATCTTATAGCCTCTCTTCTCAGAACTAACAATCGCTGCTCTACCTAGTTTTGATTTGTAGAAACTTGATGTCATGCCATGTATATACGCAAAATATTTGCATCTAGATTCAGGGCATATTGGCATCCATCATGCGGTGAAAGTAAACAAATGCGCTAGGCTTATGAAAGATAATACATTCACTGATAATGCAATTGATAATGCATTGTAGATCGTCCACCCTCGTGATATCACAAAATATGAGGACCAATCAAGTGCAGAGTGAAGCAGGGGAAATAGAGAAATAACCAATCAAGGTATCTAAAATTTCCCCTGCTTTGTATAAGTCACGCCCATCTACAATGGTCAATCGAATAAAATATGAATACTTTTTTCGATGCATATTGACTTTTCTCATGATTTCGATCACACATAAAACTCGTCCAGATGTAAGTTACTTGCAATATAACTTGCATCATCATGTATCACCTCACAGTTCAAATATTGCACAATTCAACCTCACTATCTCCGTTTTACTTCATATAAAAGACTTTTTCAGACAACTGAGCAAATGTGTACGTCATTGTAGGTGTATTTGTGAACAAAGTTGGTTCCTTTGATCACCATTTCACTACGCACGATCGGTATCTATGAAGATTTTGACCTTTATTGGTACATATTTTCAACATGGAAGGGATAGGAAGTGAAAACACCGAGGGGCTAATTAACAACTCCTGAAATCTGATGTACACTGGTCTTGGAATCTACCTGAAATCCTTTCAAATCTTTCTGAAATCCCTTGAAATCTGAAATAAGGTGTACACCAAATTTACTAGTTGTTTACCCCTAGGAAAACACTACATCAAACCAGCAAACCGACACAACTCTCAATGTGTCTTATGTTAAACTGGACGAGAACTAACATATCCCAGCCCCGTCGATATAACTTGGAAGATATTGTGATAACTTCGTCTCAAAACAAACTATTCAGAGCCGCAGAGTTCAAATATGCATTCTGGTATGTGAATAAAAAGCTTAGATTAGTTGATACTATCAGTTGGCTATTGGCTGTTTTCTGTTGGTCACCATGTCACCGAGCTTATCATCAAAATGAACTTGATCTATGACATTTATAATTCACTGAGTTTGTGAGCACTTGAAATTCAGCGAGGGCAATCTGAAGTTTGATTGGTCCATATACCATGTGACATGCTTGTAGAAATGCTTTGAGCCATTGCTATGTATCGTTGACCGTAACGAAAAAAAATGTGTTTCTGTTGCAGGTTTTTACCTGCAATAAACGCATCATGGTCGTTTCAAGTACCGAGGTACTCCTCTCCCCCCTCCCCCCCCCCCGCCCCCGCCGCTATATATCTCTTTGTACCTCATTAAAACAAGTACTTCTGGTTCAGCAAGAGCTTCGTCAGCTCATGTTCTTTCTCTCTCTCTATCTCTGTATCTCTCTTTCTCTCTCACTTTTCCTTGCTCTCTTTCTCTCTCTCACTCTCTTTTTCTTCTATCGCTCTCTGTCATCCACACTCTATCTCTTTCTCTCTGTATCTTCTATACCCCTCTCTTTCTCTTTCTCTCTCGCTCTCTATCTCTCTCTTTCTCGCTCTCTCCCTCTAACTCTCCATCTATCTCCCTCATTCTCTCTCTTTTTTCCTCTCCATATCCTACGACACATCTCTCTCTCACTCTTCACTCCCCATCGTCAACACCACCATATGATGCATTGTTCTGTCTACTGAACTAATTGAAGAAGTCAACATCAAGAGTCATACGCATGTGTTGCTTTATGATTAACATGAAATAACAAGAACAGGGTGTTATACATTTGTTAAAAAATTATAGTGTTAATTAATTATTCAGGATTGGGCTCTTCTAGATGAGCGTTGGATACACATGGACAAGAACGAGAGGAAATTAGGTATTGGGGCCCCCCTGTGAGTTGGTATTGAAATACATTTGCTATAGACATATTTGAAGAAGCCCCATGTCTCAATTATCACTTTTGTCGCCTCGGGAGCTGCTGAAATGATATATATGAAAAATAGTTTGTTCATTTAATAATATATATTCGGATATTCATATTCATAATCATCAAATATAATCGAATAACATTATATGATTCCTCTTATTAGAATAATTTATAATTGATAAATTACAATGATCATCAAGATGTGTACTATTTGCCCATTTCTCTTTCTCACTTATTTTGTCCTCACGACGTTAAAAATGTATTATCAAATTGGGAGTGCTTTCTCTTCAGAGGTTTTTTTTTAATCGCTGATCAAAATATCTAAATTTCTGTAGATCTTTTTGGTCGTTGAACATCCCGAACTTATCACTAGTCGTTAATTGTCGACTTCCGAAGTACTTCATGAGAATTATAATCAAGAGTAATTTTGAATGTACCTCACATTCTATGTATCTTTATGTGCAGTCATAAACTTATTCGAAATTCACTTTGAAAAAAGATGTAGATTTTCATTATGACTGATGATTTTGAATCTCCATTGTTATTCATAATGAATAGAAAGTGAATTCACTTCAGACAAGAATGGAAATAACAGACAATAAAGAAAATAATATCTGTTCGACTTAACATCGTGTTCTTGTGAATTTACAATTTCCTATTTTCTCCACACGTTCGTGTGTGATGCACTCGGTTCATACCAACATAATAATGATATGGCATGCAATTAAAACCAATTTTCCACCTCTGCACTCATTAGTCATTCTCGAAGTTGGTATCGCGGTTAATTAAATTACGCCAGCTTGTGCCGCAGTCATGTACCAAAACCACGATACTGAACACTATGTTTTTCACTATTATATTTCTTCACCTGGTTAAATCACCCTTCCAGAAGTGAGCTCATGAAATTTTCAATCCATGGAATTTCGAATTACCGTTACGTTATTACCCTTACTACAATAATTCAGGCAGCTGGAATTGATCGTCAAATGATCAAATAGTCATTTAAAGCAATATAAAACAATATAAAACAAATAAACATTAAAAAACAATATAAAACATTATAAAACAATAGTCAACATATTTTTAAAACAAAATAATTCACGGTTGAAATAAAATGGCAGTCGTATATAACATCAGTACAAATGGTGTATATGCAGAATGAGCACACCGAGACGCGTGGCCGAGTGGTAACATACTGAACCGTCATTCGGGAGATCAGGGTTCGATTCCCGCCATGGTCTACCATCCTGACAGGGGTTTTTCGTGGTTTCCCTCTGTCGATCAGGTTGATACTGGAATGGTTCCTTAAGAGCAGGCCACGACCGACTCCTTCCCACCATCCAAAACACCTAATGAAATAACCTTTCATCTCAACATCCCATCATCTCATTCAACATCCACCGACGCCAATAGATCGTAGTCATCAATATAGTGTGTCGTTAAAACACAATTAAAAAAAGGATGAACACATATAACGTGAGAAAAAAATACATTCATTCTAATTTTAATGCTGCTTAACGACCCCATCAACAGCTAGGTTATAAGTGGGTACGAATAAGCGGGTGATAGTGAAATGATGAAGTGAAGATAGGTGAAAGGACGTTCACAAAAATCTATGCCTTATGCGAGACTCAAACCCATGCCCGATCTGACTCCAAGTTATAATACAGTGTGATAGTTAACTGAGCCACAGGAACGGCTGAAAGTGATACAGAAACAACTTTGAACCAAATATAATAATTTTCCACCATTTTTTCCAATGTTGTATGTGCTTGCTCTTTATTAATCTCATCCATTGCGTAAGCTCTAGATATTGAGCACAAGTTGGAGTTAGTATTCAAAAGTAAAATAACACAAATACTATGCAGTTCATTTCTACCTTCATTGACAAATACTAACGTATTACAGTACTTTTGTTTTCAACTTTTGTAACAGAATGTGAACATCACTATGTACTCATGAGAAATAAATCATTGAAACAAAGTATGATAAAATTCATTCACCCGCACTTCAGTTTAATTTATATACATATTAAAGTGAACAATGTACTGTACTATTAATAAAGTGGAAGGTTGGTGTTTAGAGTTCAGAGATCCACTTGACTTTTTCAGCTGTAAAAGTTATGAGTGAATTTTCTCTCCACTCTCTATCTTGTACTGGTCCTCAACCAGTTATCTCGGCCAGGCGTGAAATGTATTGTACTCACTTTTCTAGCAATTTTAATTGTATTAACATTACTAGACTCTTATTATTAGGAGACCCAGACAATTTGCTTGTTGCTCCCATATATATATATATATATATATATATATATATATATATATATATATATATATATATATATATATATATATATATATATATATATATATATATATATATATATTGGGTTTAACGACGCACTGTAATGATGACTAAGATCCATTGACGTCAGATGGATGATTAATGAGATGATGGGATGATGAGATGAAAGTTTTTATGGGCAATGGGAAGGATAGTGGGAAGGAAGCGATCGTGGCCTATATTGTGGGAACCATCCCGGCATTAGCCTAGACTACAGAGGGAAACCACGAAAAACCCCTGTAAAGATGGACGGTAGCGGGGATCGAACCGGGTCCGACATGCCCACCACCTCCCGGGTCTCACGAAGCAAGAGTGTTAACCGCTCAGCTACATGAGCCGGTATGTTGCTCCTTCAAGTGTTGGTAATATAACTCCGTTGCGATACGATATGAAACATTCTCAGAAACGAAAAGGTAATGTGAAATAAAGGTAGAAGTAACTTTTATATTGATATTTGAAACAGATAATGACCTAATTTGCAATCACATGCATCACTCAACAATTATCAACCGACCTATATTGTATACTGATAATTTGAATCTTGAATATTTTTGCTGGAATTATCAAACTCGATTAAAAAAAAACGATGAGAGAATAGAATCACCTGATTTCTGCCGCCAAAAATGGCCAATGAATTATTCTCTTTACTCTTACCTGAATATTTGTAGCTGATAGAAATTCCATAGTTATATCATACAAGCCACCAATAATGAACGAATGAATTAATTAATTGATGAAATAATTAATTAATTAATGGATGAATGGATGAATGGATGAATATATCAATGGATAAATGAAATCAATATAACAGTTCTTGCATGGTCAATATTATTGAAGACAGTCACCAAAATATCGTAAATCAGTCAACATTCTACTCATGCCTGCCCGCACACAAAAATTGTTTTCTCACGCAGACTTCTATACATTTTTCCCTCTCTCTGATATCAAACACTGCTACATGACTGAAATCACATTTATCATTCATCAAATTGGATCTGACCATACTTTCAGCAACACAATATCTTCATTTGCGGCATTTTGTTGCTTTAATATATCTACCAAAGGTGTGTTTAATAATATAAGCCATGTACCCGAGTGTGACCAAAATGGAAGATGAAAATTCTCCATTTCTTAAGGAGGCAGCAACAGCATGATATATCTATGGCCAAATTTTGTTTTAATTTTTTTTTCTGAAGTCTTGTTAATGAACATTTGAAGAATTCGTGACCGCAACTCATTTAGTTTTTTTTCATATTTCAATATTTGAATGCAACACAGACGGTAATGCGTAATTTGCCTGTGCATATTATGTATTGAAACTTAAGGTACGATTCTCTCAAGAACGACATTTTCTCTGACTTGTAACAGCATAACTCGAAAACTTCTGGTCCGATTCGAAAAATTTGTATTTCAGAATGTGAATTTTAATTGTCATTATCTTGTGAAGTAAAGCTATGAGAATAATCAGTATATATGAATATCCAGGTGTGAATGTGTGGCCTCAAAATCATATGCCTATATAATCTGTATTACATTTAAAATTCTCGATTATTTAACTGAAATTTGCAATAGATTTTTTCTGCAGGTTCACAAGATAACAGTGTGTATGACGAATATAATCCACTAAAATCAAACAATATAGATGTACTTTCGAGTTTAAACCTTGTAACATGTGGCTTTTCATGTTTCGTTTTATTGAAAAAACATAGCATTACTCAAATTATGTTAAAATTATCAGTTTCTAATTTTCCTCGATGTTTGTCAGATTACGTGTGAGCAATATATAGAATGATGGATATAGTGTGGAAGTTTCAATAATTCGTGGTGGTTGGTTGAGCGGTAAATAATTCCTGCATTCAGTCATAATTATCCTATATTCCATGCTGTTGCTACCCCCTCAAGACTGTCATTTCTTATGTATAGAATAAAATGATTTTTGAATATGAATTTGAATTATCAAAAAAGTGATGCCTTTATCCCACCAGATTTTTTTTTCGATAATAATTTCACTGGAATTATTCATACACAATTGTTTTTGTATTTTGTACTTGAATTTTGAATGGATGCAAAAACACATTCTAGGGCATGCAAGTTGTTTCAGGCTGAAGATTCAACGTATTGAATGCTCGACAAACTTATACTGAAATACACCCGCAGGTCATTCTATTCAGACTCTATGTGATTTGTCCCTAGGGACCATAGAAAGTATAACCCTTCTTGAGCCCAGCCTTAACAGTCATAAGCCTATATAAGTTATGATTTTGGATTGAGCCCAGGTGGAGTCTGTTAAGAAGGTGAGTATGCAAATAAGTGTAATCATATTTGAGTTGTTGATAATTGCTTTCTTCAATGTTCCTCAACGACCCCACTAACAGCTGGGTTGAAGGGAGTACGAATGAGCGAGTCATGTTGGAAATTCTGAAGTGATGACAGTGGAAGGGACGTTTACAAAAATGGATTCATGCACACGGTACTCTAAAACACGCCCGACGACGTCAATTTATGACGCTGTACGTTGGAGTACACTGAGCACCCCCTTTCCCATATTCGAGGAAGGGGTATGGTTGAGAACGAATTCGTCCATGAAGACAAATTCCAGAATAATCATTTCAATATTGTATTTATTTCCTTAGATGGTTTTCTCATATTCACATTCAAATAACATATAGGGGCGTCATTGTATCCAGTATGTATACAATAACGCCCCATGACACATTATGTTATCTTATTTTTTGGCAAGCCAAATTTTCCAGCTCTTCCAATTTTGTCTATCCAATAGTTGAACACATTACTGTCATCTTATGTCAATATATGAATGACAAACGGTGTTTATAATTCTCATAAAGTACGTAGGTTGGTTTGATGGAAGTAGTGCATGTCATTATTTCATCCCTCTCCCCTATATATAAGTATATATATATATATATATATATATATATATATATATATATATATATATATATATATATATATATATATATATAAATATATATATATATATATATATATATATATACATATTTATATATATGTTCATGTATATATATATATATATATATATATATATATATATATATATATATATATATATATATATATATATATATATATATATACATGTATAAATATACAAATATATTTAGAGACATATATATATATATATATATATATATATATATATATATATATATATATATATATATATATATATATATATAATGTGTATCCAATTTCACCGTTGAATGTAGTGGGCAGTTGATGCATACTATATCTACTTCTTGATGCGTCTTGATTGTAAGCAAAAGTATGTGTGGAAGGCAGAGTCTTCTTTCATTTATGGAAAATGGAAAAGGATTCAGCTCGATTGATTGGTACACTTATTTCAGACTTGTGTTGTTTTCAAGCCGCCTCATAGAGAGATAACGTGCGAATGAGTTGCACGTTTCCTGTCCAGGGATTATGCTTGTAGGTTCAAGCTCAAAATGATGAAAGCCACTGAGGAATTTTTGAAGTATGCATATCATTTTATTTCGAACAGGATAATATTAACGATTGTTCAGTTTTATCTTGAAAGAAGATTCACATTTGAAAAATAAAATGAAATTGATGAGAAAGATAATTCGAATGATGTAATGAACTGTATGATCTTCTTTCAACGGTGGATATTTTTAATGAAGTCATTAATTTTAATTACAGTGCCGCTCAGCAATGTTAATTCAATTGCGATAAATGAGAGGAGAAATTGCCTTGAATACACCACGCACTTTTGGAACGATAGAGAATAATCGCACGCAGAATCAACAAAGTGGAAACAAATATTAAAAACCTGAGCTTTAATGTAGATGCACATGACTGAAAAATACGATCCTTAAATATACGTGAATCGTAGGACTGAAGTTATTGCGAGTTAGAATAGGTTTTTATCATGGTCAATGAAATGAGATATTTGTATGTAATAATATATTGAAGTGTGCTACTGAAAATTGAAGATCGGACACAAAACAAAACTGAACTTGAAAATCAGTCGCACAAAACCAAAGAACTCATATGAAGTGTATGCTGATGCATAGCTAATAATTGGTGTTTTACATACCAGGCAAACGCGTCATGTGTTGCCGCCTTGATGGATGAGCTGGAACATGTCAACTTATCTTTGGATTGGTTATCATTCGTATATATATATATATATATATATATATAAATATATATATATATATATATATATATATATATATATATATATATATATATATATATATACACCTTGAGATCCAAACCATTACATCACTGCCATCTTATTTTTCATTATTAATTTATATGATGATGAAGAAGGCTTTGTTTTAATCGTTTACAATTAAGTGGTGTCACCTGTAGCTTGAATTTGATAGGTATCTTAATAGCTTTGAATGATTCATAAAAATACATTGAATATTTTTTCACATCAAAACGGCTGATCCGATCCGAGTGGAAGTTCGGAATAATGTGTATCATCATTAGGTTGAAATTTCCTGAAATTTGAATTCTCTCGGATGAAATATTTTTCCTGAATTTTTCTCTCTGGGTTATTATTATAGGATTTTTGAAAATTTGAAAATTTGAAATGAGTTTCTCAAAAGTGGTTTAACCGATCGTGCCTCAAAACTATACAGTATCAAATTATATGAGGATACTTGTGAGTGCCAAGTTTCAACTGATTTTAAATACTCGTCTGACCTGTGGAGCGCGAACCAAAAAAAACAAGTAATTTTTTTTCGGGTATGGTGAAATTGAGTCTTCGCTTCGCTCCTCCAATTATGAAAGTTCATGATAGATATATTCACCCGGTTCTGTATATGGATCCGTGTGTGTGTTTGTGTCAGGAACGCTTTTTTTGTCCTTCGGTTGAAAAAAAATGACTTTCAGTCAAACTTTTGATGTCGATGGGTAAAAAGAATTCCAAACATGAACCTTGAAATATTCCTCATGAAGATGAATTCAGGGTAAAACATCGCATGAATACACTGTTGTCCTTATGTTTTCTGTTGAATATACGTGTAATTGATTCAACTGCCAATTATTTATCACCATTCATATAGATGTTTTGATTTTGTCCCAGTTTTTAAATGTGAGTCAAATTCTCATGTGACTATATGACAAATACATTTCATGAGTCCCTGTTGAATTCATCGAGCATATCGATGACCTATCATGACTTTGCATCATATATGAAGAAACATATATTCGTTCATGTATATATATATATATATATATATATATATATATATATATATATATATATATATATATATATATATATATATATATATATATTTATATATATATATATATATATATATATATATATATATATATATATGAAAATACATCTACGGATGGATGTAGTATATATATATATATATATATATATATATATATGAAAAAACATTCACGGATGTATGTCATATATATATATATATATATATATATATATTTATATATATATATATATATACATATATATATCTATATATATATATATATATATATGTACATATATTCATATATATATATATATATATATATATATATATATATATATATATATATATATAAATATATATATATATATATATATATTTATATATATACATATATGAATATATATATATACATATATATACAAATATAAATATAAATATATATATATATATATATATATATATATATATATATATATATATATATATATATATATAAATATGGATGTATAGAAACTACGATTCCCACATTGTTTCAACAGTGTCTATCATAATATAACAAGAAAGAGAATAACCGAAAAGAAATGAAAAAAATAATTTCTTATGAAACTTCATGAACTGGAGCTTCTTCTCTGATAACAGTCTATTCCAACCCATTTCAACACCTTGGAAACGTCTGTCTGGAAAATGTTTACGTTCTGTGTTCGTCGCGTAATGGCTCGATAACAACTTGTTTGCTCTCCAACCCGCTTCATTATGGAAGCGATTCGGGTAGAACAGGGAAAGCAATTTGTGGGAATAGCGACGGACAATTCGGAAGATACGAGAATATAGAGAATGGTTTACATCGTGATACAAAATCTCTTATATATATATATGTCACTCTGCTCAAATGCATTTCAGAACAATTGAGTTCTGATGGGAATAGAATAATCGTGGGGATGGTGATTTGGCTTAGTTTATCACAGAATGAGAAGTGAAATACAAATCTAATGATAACTGGATGAGTGTTGGAAAGAATACATTTCGACATACCTCAGGGGAAGCTGATTCAGGGCCTATGTTAGTGCCACACAGGTAGAAAGTGAAAATATTTATGAAACTTGGTATACACATGAGCCATCATTCGACTCGATAAGGTTAAATTTTGAGTGGAAATGAGTTGAACTGTTGAACCACGTGGAGAAAAATTATGTTGGAATATTTTAAACTCCCAATAGGATGATCCGAAGATTACATTTTGAGAGACATATTTTCTCTCATTGGATCCAAATTTGTATGGAATCCGAGATGGAAAATGATTCATATCATTCCGAAATTTTGAATAAATCGGATCAGCCGTTCAAAATGAAAGAATTATCATGATGTTCTACATGAGTCTGAAGTTAATATGATGGAAATGCTTTAGAAGAGCAACAGGTTAAAGAGGATGAATATGTGATAATTAGAACAGGACATTTGTGACGTCATTATTTCGGAATCGAGGTGTGCAAAATGAGCTTCTCATTCTATTACATAATGATAATGCGTATATCGCACGTCACACAGGGCATCATTCGCGTTTTCCTAGTTTGAGTGATTAGAGAGGAAGGGTACAGGATTTGAAGATGAATTAATTAAGTTAGCTACTTCATCAAGAGTGGTAACTACTTTTTTGAAAAATATGGATATCACAGAAGCTTAGACCTACATCCTATTGCAATTAAATATAAGTAAGTATCGTTGAGAATGACGATTATTCATTATACGCTCAACAAAATCTTCCAATTCGCTAACAAACATTTCTTGGTTCGTGAGTAATTCAATGCTGTTTTTTCAATTATGTATTTGCCATTCAGCTAATGGGGATTATAATCAAGTTTTTGATGGAGCACTCATTAAACGATGTGAATTACATTAATAATTGGGTATCCAGGAAAACTAAGAGAGAAAAAAAGTAATACCATTTCAATGGGCAACCTAATGAGCAAAATCGATGAAATATATAAATAAGCGCAAAATTATATTTCAGGTGGCATTGAATAATTCGATATCGTACATATATTCGTATATGCATCCATATATATATATATATATATATATGAATATATATATATATATATATATATATATATATATATATATATATATAAATATATATATATATATATATATATATATATATATATATATGTTTATATAAGTTATATATATTTATATATATATATATATATATATATATATATATATATATATATATATATATATATATATATATATATATATATATATATATATATATATAAATATTTATATATATATATATATATTCGTATGAATAAATATATATATATACATATATATATATATATATATATATATATATATATATATATATATATATAAATATATATATATTTATATATATATATATATATATATATATATATATATATATATATATATATATATATATATATTTATATATGGAGAATGACAAAGAACAATCATCATATATATATATAGAAGAAACTTATTGCAGATTTTGGTACGTTTTACTATTATGAGCAATGTGTGTTGTTTTATCACGGTAAACTTGGTTCCCTCGGGTCTAATGACTCTTCCCATTTAAATTACGACCAACTCTTGTTAGTCATAATAATTATATTTCGTATGGAAATTTCCCTGTCGTTATTCCTGAAAAGTTTAAATTGCGTTTCCATACATTCTTGTTTTACTTGGTCGAGATGGATCGTTTTTCACCCGAGACCGTGGAAATTCGAAACAGACCTCCATTAGATAATATATTGCATTCTAATTCAGAGCTCTGTTCAGAGGGATCATTATTTCACCATCTGCAATGGAATCGTAATTGTGTGATTAACATATCCCATGGTATTGTTTCAATGATTATGGAATTTGAGAATGAAAGTAGGCGATCTTTCGTTGACGATGTGAATATCATATTAAAATCTTGATTGTTGAACGATATTCATAAATATATATATATATATATATATATATATATATATATATATATATATATATGAATATATATATATATATATACACACATATATATATATATATATATATATATATATATATATATATATATATATGAATATATAAATATATATATATATATATATATATATAAATATATATATATATATATATATATATATATATATATATATATATATATATATATATACATATATGTATTCAATATAGCATCCCTCAGGACTCTGAATTATAATTTTCAGAATATCGTTCTAATTCATCAATCTTCAAACTGAGATTCATGTTTTCTCATTTCTAGCGGATTGTTCAATATGGATAAAACTGTTGTCACAAGACAAAAATTATGGGTTGGTATGTACAGACCCAAGTAAAGTCATATGGTATCCCAAACTCACTCGATCTCTCCATTTCAACCGAGAGATGATAGTATGTAAATACTGTCAGTTTTACTTCTTACTTTACTCAGTGAAATATAATTTTGTTTTCATTATCAAATGTACAAACCAACATTATGGAGTCTATAATTCCCAACGTAATATTCAGATAGACTGCACTTCAGCTCTGTCTTACCATTTGGCTTGTGACAACAAGCGCACCCCTTTGAAACGATTCACATTGGTATTTCTTGTTGTCTCGCATGTTGATGCAATGATTCACTGATATCTTCGAGTTTCGAAAGTATGAACTTGATAGTAATCAACAGAGCAGAATTATCTTCGTCAATCGAGACTGTTTCAAATCGCGAGGCGATATTATTTATCAACGATATAAAATCGAAGTTAAAATCATCAGTTGCCGTCGTTGTGTCGTTGCGCGTTTCACTGACTATGAGTCTTGGAATTCATCATGAGGTAGGTTATTCAAGTAACTCGAGTAATTTAGTGGAAGATATCAACATTCGTATGTTTGGTTTACTTCCAAAACAAATGCTGAACCGGCACAGTTAGCTGAATGGTTAACGCACTCGCTTCATGTGACCCGGGAGGCAGTGGGACCCGATTCGATCCCCGCTACCGTCTATCTTTACAGGTGTTTTCGGTGGTTTCTCTCTGTAGTCTAGGCTAATGCCGGGATGGTTCCCACAATATAGGCCACGACCGCTTCCTTCCCACTATCCTTCTCATCACCCATGAAAACCTTCATCTCATCACCCCATCATCTCAATAATCATCCATCCGACGCCAATAGATCTTAGTTATCATTACAGTGCGTCGTTAAAACCCAATATGAAAAAAATGAATGCTGGAATTGTTTGGATATATGCTCATTATGAAACGGTGAAACGGACTTTTGGAAACTGAAATAATGTTATCTGCGGTGGAAGAGTGTGGACACAGACGGCGCAATTCTTGTGTTGAAATTCATTGTTTTCGATCATTTACAATGAGGTAGTATGATCGCCCTTGTAATGCCGCTATTTCTATCCATATCCTTAATTGAGGAATAATTATTTCATATTTGGTTTTGATGTTGATAAAAAGAAGTATTCACCATCTTTCTATTTTTCTGAGTGATATTTCAACATGAATTGATTTTTCTCATCGGTGATTTGTGAAAATGACTTTCAGGAAGAACAATCATTGTGGCAACATTCCACTCTCATTCTCCTCTCATATGTTCTGTACTACTCGTTAATAATACGCCTAATATTATTAGAAGTAACTGAGTCAAGAGCGATGACAAACACGTCTGCATGCTTTAACTGTCAACTGACAACAATACATATCTATCAAATATATGAACATATATTACTGGGACGAGTGGCCGAGTGGTTAATACACTGAACTGTCATTCAGGTGATAGGTGTTCAATTCCCAGCATGGTCAACCATCCTGACAGTTTTGTTTGTGGTTTCCCTCTGTCGTGCGGGTTAATACTGAGATGGTTTCTTAACAACGGGCCACGACCGACTCCTTCCCACCATCCAAAATACCTGATAAAATAACGCTTCATCTCATCATCCCATCATCTCATATATCATTCATCGACCGTGGTCGTTAGATGGAGATCGTGGTCATTAGTGGAGTGCATCGTTAGACTCAATAAGAGTATATATATATATATATATATATATATATATATATATATATATATATATATATATATATATATGAAATATATGAAATATATATATATATATATATATATATATATATATATATATATATATATATATATGAATATATATATATGAAATACACGTAATATATATATATATATATATATATATATATATATATATATATATATATATATATATATATGTATATATATATATATGAAATACATATATATATATATATATATATATATATATATATATATATATATATATATATATATATATATATATATATACATTCATATATTCCAAACATCATTCTCAATATCATTCAGTTAACCAATTATTTTCATATAGAATATGTTCATCATTCCTATCATTTCTTTCTGTTTTGAAACGTATACCATATTGTTTAGCCTCCATCAAATGTGACTAGATTTTGTCCACGTTTGTTGAAGTTTTTTAACGTTCTCACTTCAAGATATTCAACTGTTATTGTAACAATAATAAAAGCTGAAGTAAGTATACAAAACCCTATACGAAATTAATAACATTCCCGTTAAAAGTAATCATGCACTGTTCCCATCGCTGTATCCTGGCGAACGTTACGTTGAATTAAACTTGGCCCCAGCCAATTTCTGAACCAGGACTTTTCGAAACGATTGTGTCTCGAGGTTAATGGGTCCATTCCAGCAAACTGCCTTGGAGGAAACATACACCCTCCGGCTCCGTCTCCTGCTCCGGGAGTCCGGGTGCTCAACATCGTAGATGTTGGGGGGGAGGGGGGAGGGAGATGTGGGATGAAGAGGGGAAAAGAGAAAACTTTGCTTCCATGTGGCATCCAAGGATTATTCCCACAGCGCCTATAATCCATTTCTGATCGCGATCCGACTCCAAAGGCAATACACGTCACGGCGTTATGACGCTTGTTGCGATTTTGTTGTTGTTGTTGTTGGTTTATCTTATCAGAATGGAGTTGATATGAAAATTGTTCTATCTATCAGTATAGGTATATATGAACTCGTAATGATCAGATGAGAGGCATTTGTTTAATCAAGTAATGTTGTTAATTAGTGTGCACTGATGATTATGAAACGATGAATCGTATCGAGTGTTAAACGAATCATTCAATTAGTGTTGATTGATACGATTGAGTTCGAATTTATTCTTCTTTTCACAAAGGTTCATGATATTTGTCATCAATTTCAAATATTTCATCGGAGAAATTGAAATGAACGAACCACAAAATACATTCATGTCATTCAACACCACAATGATCACAAGACTCTTGTATCTCTTCCGTTTGAATGATTCTCACCCTATATTTGGATATCATCATCATTTTTATTGATTCAAGTGTATTTTCAAAAGTACTACTGCGGATTGATATTTGAAAAACCACATCTTAGAATGATGAGAATTCCATACGGAATTAAATTCCATAAATATATATATATATATATATATATATATATATATATATATATATATATATATATATATATATATATATATATTCGGAATACCTTCTATCAATTATATCACATATTTATAACATGTTTTGACATATATTTTTTTTTCTTAATAACATCGAAACTTGATACAAAATCATTGTCCCCCAACTAAGGCTATGGATGAAAGATAGGATCGTTTGTACGGGGCACCACAAGGGCGATCTCACCACTTCATTTTGATTATTTAAAACTAATGAACTTCAACACCAGGACTGCGCTGTCTGTGACCCTAATTTGTCGCCGTAGATAAAAGTCTTTCAGTATAAACACACGAATGTTGATATCTTCCACTTCGAACTAAGTCTCTTGGGCAGTGATCACTTCTTTCCATTGACAGCAAATGTAAAGTTTATCATTATACAAAATGGTCAAATTGAATATAATACATCTATTCAAGTGTTTCCCATGCAGAGAAAGTGAGTAATACATATTTCAGTATAGAAATGTATAGAAATCTCAACCTTCGGCTATATATGAAATATTCTCAAAGGTTGAAAAAAGGATATTAGTGTGATGTCTTCACCAAGCTGTGAACTTATTCTCTCTCCACTTCAAGATAACAACACACTAGAGATTATTTTTATCAACATTTCCCACAGCTCATCAGTGGTTTGCTAATGCGGAACTGTCAGCCATTACTCTGTAAAAACTCCGCTTCTATATACAGGATGACTTTATTAATACGCGGAGATGAAAAACTTCCTACCTAATAGCATTTTCAGTCTTTTTTATGGCCACCTCAATAAGAATATTTTAAGAGGGTTGTTCCTTGATGAATATGACGACCTTTAATGGCGGCCGGGACTGGCGAGTAATTAGCAATAAGTCACAATGCATGACGCGGGATAGCTTTATTTCCCTCAAGTTTGGTCGATTTGGATGGAAAAATAGGGTAAGATTGATAGATCGTAAAAAAAAAATGAAAAGTACGATGAAAGTTGGTGGAATATGAGATCTAAGAAGTGAGTAGGCTTAACCATGAATGAGGAAATTAGATGAGGTATACTTGCGTACACGAAAGATAATTAAAGTCTTATATGAACTGAATTGACTCCAAAAATTGTATTTGTTTCATTTCCCATGAAAGTCTGGAAGTTAATTATAGTCTTGATTCATGCATCGAAACTGAAAAATATGCCATATCGTATCACCACAGCTGTAAACTTAATCAAAGATCGTTTTGAGCGGTGGTCAGAACGTAAAGATAAATTCGAAGCGTTACAACACAAGATAATGCAGCATAATTCAATGCTTGATCCACCCTTGAAGCACAGAAATAAAACCGTAATATTTGTGTTTGTTAATTTGGTGGACAACTTTATTCTCTCGCCGATGGAGGTATGAACCATCTCAGTTCGAAAATATATTTCAATTTGTTCCCTAATATGAGATGAGTGAGACAACGTCGAATCAAAATCAAGTCAAAATTTTATTATCTCAATCTCATATTACATAGTATCATTCAAATGGAATAAATAGTAATGATGATTAATTATGGTATCAAGAATAACACCAAAGTGATACCAAAAAATAATATTGCAAAGCGAAATGAATTTAAAAAAAACTGGAGAGCTAGTTTTTGATGATATAATATTAGGTTCTGGAGTTGTGGCATGCTTGGAAATGTTATCGTAGCACGGAATGACGATCAAACCTGAATACAATTAGGAGAATACGACGAGGCCACGCCCACTCCTTCCGGAGAAGGTATTTGAAGAATGACTGACACTCGACCCAACCTATCAAAATATTAAAAATTAGCTGTTTTATACTCGTGCATTTCTCACTATTTTTTTTGCCCTCCTTCTGAAAAGACACCCAAGACAAGCAAGTCTTACGACTGTCAAATTAAGTAGTATTTTGAGAGCCACGCCTATTCCGTAACACGCAAATAAACTTACTGATATTGCCAAGTTGTTATTGTTATAAGCACGTAATAACAGTTCGTAACGGGACTAGCCCTGCTAGGTTATCACTGAAACAACTGTCTTGAAATAATAACAAGATTAATTGATCCTTTTTGCGTTAGTAGTTTATAAAGTGGTCGTCAAAACCGTAGTTGTGTTCATGAAAGATGGAGAATGATTGAAGAAGGACGAAGGACGAAAGCACATGCACTAGTGGACGCAAGTTTTTTTGTAAATTTTTTTTTCGAGTCGATATTAGTAGCAGAATGAAAAGAGCTTGTATTATTGTTTGCTTTACGACCCCACCGACAGCTAGGTTATACGGGGGAAGAGCTGGAATTACCTATAATATATGATGACTGTTGATTGATGTTGTTGACAAACTAGGAAAACGTGGGATGCGCGTTGTGAGATGAGCTTAAAAGTATGGAAATCTAGAATGAAAAATAACTTGTCAGCTCAATTATCATCTACGGACCTTGGATTACTTCGAACGTTCAAAAACCTTACCTGCTACTTGTTGATATTTATAGTAACCTGCAACCTGTCGCATAAACACTTTGAAAAACCAATTGATCCAAATATTCAATAGAATGTACACTTTTATGGCGTTTTCTTTGTTATTTCTCATTCGATTGTTACAAAAATCTATGAAAAGGTGTATAGTGGTATTGTTCATATTTGGTAGAAATTTGAGAGCTTTTGAAAAATTCCTGTTTTTCAAGTATTTTTCCTCCGGGTTATTCTCAAAAGGATTTTTCCAACTTTCCGATTATTTTCCGGAACGGAAAAACCTTCGAACCGATTTCTCTGAATAACAATCCCAACCTATTCTGGTATGACACCAACATTCAGAAAAAGTTTCAAATTGATTGATTCATTTCTCTGACCTGTATGCCGCGTACATAATTACAAAAAAAAAAAAACATAAAAACGAAGCCCATTTTTTTCGGGGTGTGAAATGGAAAGCTTCGCTACGCTCATCTAACCAGGAAAACGCAGAATGTGCGTTGTGAGATGAGCTTAGAGTATGGCAATCTAGAATGAAAAATAACTTGTCAGCTCAATTTACATCTACAAACCTTGACTTACTTCAAACGTTCAAAAACCTCACCTGCAACTTGTTGATATTTATAGTAACCTGCAACCTGTCGCATAAACACTTTGCAAAACCAATTGATCCAAATATTCAATAAAATGTACACGTTTATTGCGTTTTCTTCATTATTTCTCAATCGATTGTTTTAAAAATCTCTGAAAAGGTGTATAATAGTATTTTTAATATTCTGTAAGAGTTTGAGGGCTTTTGAAAAATTCTTGTTTTTCAAGTATTTTTCCTCCGGGTTATTCTTATGAGGATTTTACAGACTTTCCGATTATTTTCCGGAAAAACCTTCCAACCGATTCCTCTGAATAACAATCCCAACCTATTCTCGTATGACACCAACGTTCAGAAAAAGTTTCAAGTTGATTGATTCATTTCTCTGACCTGTATGCCGCGTACATAATTACAAAAAAAAAAAAAAAAAACATAAAAACGAAGCCCATTTTTTTTCAGGGTGTGAAATGGAAAGCTTCGCTACGCTCATCTAACTAGGAAAACGCAGAATGTGCGTTGTGAGATGAGCTTAGAGTATGGCAATCTAGAATGAAAAATAACTTGTCAGCTCAATTTACATCTACAAACCTTGACTTACTTCAAACGTTCAAAAACCTCACCTGCAACTTGTTGATATTTATAGTAACCTGCAACCTGTCGCATAAACACTTTGCAAAACCAATTGATCCAAATATTCAATAAAATGTACACGTTTATTGCGTTTTCTTCATTATTTCTCAAACGATTGTTTTAAAAATCTCTGAAAAGGTGTATAATAGTATTTTTAATATTCTGTGAGAATTTGAGAGCTTTTGAAAAATTCTTGTTTTTCAAGTATTTTTCCTCCGGGTTATTCTTATGAGGATTTTACAAACTTTCCGATTATTTTCCGGAAAAACCTTCTGACCGATTCCTCTGAATAACAATTCCAACCTATTCTCGTATGACACCAACGTTCAGAAAAAGTTTCAAGTTGATTGATTCATTTCTCTGACCTGTATGCCGCGTACATAATTACAAAAAAAAAAAAAAAAAAAAAACATAAAAACGAAGCCCATTTTTTCAGGGTGTGAAATGGAAAGCTTCGCTACGCTCATCCAACTAGGAAAACGCAGAATGTGCGTTGTGAGATGAGCTTAGAGTATGGCAATCTAGAATGAAAAATAAATTGTCAGCTCAATTTACATCTACAAACCTTGACTTACTTCAAACGTTCAAAAACCTCACCTGCAACTTGTTGATATTTATAGTAACCTGCAACCTGTCGCATAAACACTTTGCAAAACCAATTGATCCAAATATTCAATAAAATGTACACGTTTATTGCGTTTTCTTCATTATTTCTCAATCGATTGTTGCAAAAATCTCTGAAAAGGTGTATAATAGTATTTTTAATATTCTGTGAGAATTTGAGAGCTTTTGAAAAATTCTTGTTTTTCAAGTATTTTTCCTCCGGGTTATTCTTATGAGGATTTTACAAACTTTCCGATTATTTTCCGGAAAAACCTTCTGACCGATTCCTCTGAATAACAATTCCAACCTATTCTCGTATGACACCAACGTCCAGAAAAAGTTTCAAGTTGATTGATTCATTTCTCTGACCTGTATGCCGCGTTCATAATTACAAAAAAAAAAAAAAAAAAAAAAAAACATAAAAACGAAGCCCATTTTTTTCAGGGTGTGAAATGGAAAGCTTCGCTACGCTCATCTAATAATGAAGAAGTGAACCTCCCGTGCGTCAATGGCGTGGGATAGGTTGTAGAGTCGATCGGATTCTTCTTTCATGAATGAAACCATAAGTCGAATGTATACCCATATGTATCTTCTACAGATCTACACAACATGAACTTACTTCAAATCATGTGTTGATGATTCCCAACTGTAGTTTCAAATCATACATTTTTCGCTTACTTCTCATGGCAACCAGTTCTGCATCATTTGCATGAGATAACAAATTAGACAAGAATTATATTTGTTCATTTCAAATATGAATAGTTCAAGCAAGATTGATTGGAGTCTTAATGATTGGAAAGGAATGCATATCGCGCAAGAAGACATGTCAACGTCTCTTCAAACTCTAACGATAAATCAACGGATACATATTAGAATGGATATTATACTAGGCAAACGCGTTATGTGTTTCCGCGTTGATGGATGAATGAGCTGGAACATATCAACTTATATCTTTGGATTGGTTATTATATATATATATATATATATATATATATATATATATATATATATATATATATATATATATATATATACACCTTAGGATCCAAACAATTATGTCACTACCATCTCATTTCCCAATCGATTTCTATGATAATAAAGAAGGCTTCGTTAAAATCGTTTCCACACCTGTTGCTTGGATTTAAATGGTTTCTTAATAGCTTTGAGTGATTTAAAAAAATTGGATTATATATTTTCTTACATCAGAACAGCTATTCTGATTGGACTGAAAGTTCGGAATGAGGTGTATAATTATTATATTACAATTCTCTGAAAATTTGAATTCTCTCGAAGGAAATATTTTTGACGAATTTTTTCCTCTGGGTTATTCTTGTGAGATTTTTGAAAATTTTGAGAAGATTTTTCTCAGAAGTGGTTCTACCTATTTCACCTTGAAACTTTACAGTATAAAGGTAGATAAGGACACTTGTGTATGCCAAGTTTCAACAGATTTTTTTAATTTTCGTTTGACCTGTGGAGCGCGAACAAAAAAAAAAAAAAACAGAAACTTTTTTCTCGGGTATGGTGAAATTGACTCTTCGCTCCGCTCATCCAATAAATGATGAGAATTGAAAAAAAAATGAATCACATTGAAATAATGCACGCACAATTTTGAACCGCTCTCTATTTAATATAGATTCAATAGCCATATTAAATCCATGATATTGTAAATGCTTCATACCTTCCAATTTCATATTTCCCCTCTTTTGTGATAATTATACTACATCTGGGCCTACCTGGGTGAATAATAGAATAGAATTTATATTTCCCTTGTACATACTTTTGTCTTTCTAAT
>OZ023334.1:23346437-23358937 GCA_964007535.1 Brachyptera risi
TATTTTGAATTAAGAACATTTAACTTAGATGCAAGGATTGCGCTGTCTGTGACTTCCAGCTTCCTCGAGAAATACCTCAGTTTTCAATAATCGGGAACACATATCATGAGTAGGCCTATACACATCATTCTTTCCAATATTGAGACATTAGCACCATTCATATGGACTAAAGAGACGGGTCTTAATCGTCTATCTAGCAATGCTCACTTCCTATCCTCAATAGCGGATGTAAATTTCATCATTTTGACATAAAAAAAATGTGCTAGATTTTTTGTTGAAATTGGGTCGAACATTATCAAAAAGATCGTGTCAAAATAGTGATTCATCCACGCAATTGCTTATCAGACTGTGGAAAACCACGAAAAAACACGTCAGGATGGATGCAAAAACTGTGAATGATGGAATGGAATAATGTGATAGGAAATCTAATGGTGAAACTCAAATATGAATTGAATTCATGAGGAATTCTTCATCCACCACCGCGAATAGTTTGAATTATTATTTACGTGGGTCGTTGAACCCAATTTCTATAAAGATAGTATATCTTGTGACAGTTTATTCTTATTCATCATATCGTGAATAATATCCTATTGTATAAATCATATTTCTAAATATGTGTAATATTTGATTTGTGCCTTAATTGGGAAACCATGATTTTGTATCAAGTTTCGATGTTATTAAAAAATGATATGCCGTACATATTTCTTCTTTTACACATTCAAAGTTACAATTAAATTCATCAAATATACTCACATTTTCTTAATCACCTCCTTGCGTAAATGAATATAAGTATTGAAAATTGGAATATAAAGACTATCATATATTTTGTCACCACATTCAAGTCTTCTTAAGAAACTTTGTGGATTGTTTTGACCGTTGGGTGTATTCATTATTCATGTGAAAAATTGTTGGCACTAAAGAAAAAATTATCATGATAATTATACACTATGATGGTGAAAAAAGGTTCCTAACGATAAGAATCCTACTTCTGAACATTTTACAAAGATTAATTCAAACTATTTTCAAAGTATTCTGAGCTTTTTTTTCCTCAATGATTATCTAAGATATATTTGAGCTGGAGCTTGTTGTAGTACTTGAAAGAATGGAATTTGACAGTCGAAAGATTCTGTAATTTTCAATTCAAAATCACGTTCAAAAATAAATAATCTCTCCAGAACCAGTTCTATGAACTTTTAATCAGTCAATCAATAATTAGCCGATCAACTTGTTATCACTTTTTATGACGTATGGTATTATCATTTATCATCAAATAGTCAACTGATAAATTCCTAGCATGATGAAATTAGCTTTTACCCTCAAATTTTATGATTTCGTTTCATCTTACTATCAATAGTTCCAGAAAATCAAACCTTGTATCACTCAAATTTTCAGTATCCACAATAAAGTAATTGCATTCAATCATGATTGAAAAAGTATCCAACCTCGCTAAAAGAACAGCCTAATTCGTGCATCTACGCCCCACAGTAACGACTCAACTATACCGAGATAACACTTCCCGTCTTAGGCCAAGAATTACGACCATGATTCTCGAGCTGAAAGTTTTGGTAATCGCTGTGGTAGGAAAGGGCAACCATGTCGCACCACAAAGAGCAAGTTTGGCTTTCTAACTTGCCGAGTCTTCACGAGATCGGTTCTATTCCCTAGGGATTGCTAAAAGCGATCTGATTCCCATCCAACCACTACAGTCTCGGGTATAGCTAACACTTTGTTATGGTGTACACAGGAAGCCGAGTAGCGTGTTTCATATTGTGAGATAAACATGTGCAGATGAATTAGTTATCACGTATGGAGGCAATTCGAGTTGCATCTGATCCATATGATAGCGGTGATCGAACGTGTTACATAACCAGAAATTTTACTAATCAAGAGATTCATTTTATGGACTATTAAAAATTAATTAGGGCTTTGCATTTTGAATTTGATCGTTTGGGACAATTGGGACAATTATTTCCAAATCGACGTAGATATTCGTGCAGTATTTTTATATAACATCTTCTCACACTTTGGACGATAATGATTTAATTATGTACTCAATCAATACTGATTTAATTTGTCATGACTATTGATGATAGAAATTTAGCTCAAATTATATAGGAGAATATTGAATTCAGAACCATAGTCGAATGAAATATAAAATGGTGATATTCTTATGATATTTATCGCGTATTTCAGATGACTCGGATAACTCATATATATAAATAAATATACATTGAAATATCTACAGCTCTCTTCACGTCATATATTATAGACGCAAGAAAAAGTAGACCAAAATACAAATATTCTTGTTTTCCGATAAGAATAATGTTCAACTTATACTGATTTTTTTATATCAACTTTCTTATTATGATTTATAACTTATGTTCACCAAAACCATAACAAATTTTGTGTTCTCCAGATTAAAGTCAAGCTGCGACATGGCACTTTGCCATTTAATATGGCAGAACACCAGAAGAATGAAACACACACCTCTGTGTATGGAATCATGCCAGAAAAAACAAGAGCAGAAAGTCAAGATAATATGACACATGACGGCGAAAATGGGCAAAAACAAAACGGGGTATTGTGAACGAGTTGCTGAACGCCGCTCACTGTAGCTGAAAACATTGAATCGAGTTGGAGTAGTGTTATGTTCAGACATTCTTACGGATATCATTGAAAATATAGACTATTCCGAGTCTGAAGAGAATAAATGACAAGTTATTCAGAAGAATATGATGGTTATTCCAGTCTACTGAATTATAAAGAAGTAGCATTGCATTCCGAATAGGCCTATAGAACATTATATGAAGAGTATGTATGCATTTGTAATTTGTAATTGTTTTCTATGTGTGTATGCAGTATTTTTGTTAATAATAACATGTCATGGGCATTCACATGAATTACTTTTTTTCGACCGATTCATATAATTTGATCGATTTATTGATGAAGATGGGATCGTTGAAAATAGTCATATAAGATCAGATGAGGGTGAGCGAAGATTCCATCCCACTCTTATAGGGCTTTGTCTGTATGTGTTTTTTTTGTGGGCACTGCACAGGTCGCAGGGGTTGACTGATCAACATGAAACTTTTTTTGTGGACGCAAACTTATCCAACTTAGAACTGTAGAGTTTTTGGAATGAATCTGTCGAACCGATTTCAAGAAATATCATCTCAAAGTTTCTAAAAACCCCGTAAGAATAGGCTGGGCAAGAAAATTTGAAAAATAAAATCTCTCCAAATGAAATGAAATTCTCTGTGAATGTGTACACATGGATGATACACATCATCACGATTTTGTATGCAATTCGAATCAGCTATTTCGGAGAAAATGATTAAATGAACTGTTTTTATCCATCAAATCTATGACATAGATCAAATATATTTTGGAAATGAATGAAGATTTATCAAAGACCTTAATATCTAACTTCGTTTACGAAGTCTTAACGAAGTTAGATACTAAGGTCTTTGGATTTATGTTGCCGAGATTCACTGCTTTCTAGATTCTATATTTGCTCAACAATGAAGTATTTTCTGCATACGTCAAGGTGTGTAGAATACCAGAGTCAATGAAGTATCAAAGGGTAAAACTACTTAAACGACTTATAAACTTTATTCAGATATCTCGCTCATCTTACAACGCATATATCGCGTTTGGCTAGTACTATTATCAACAGAGATGCAACATGAATAGATGGTTCCTAATCTCGTTGGTTCACTCATGCGTGTCACTAATTGAATGATATATAACCATTTTTCAAAAGATCCAATAACTAACTAATTTCATTCTCATTATTATCATCTATCATCATTTTTCATTATTTCCATTTATTATTCTTATTTCACTTGAGTTCGAATATGATCATTGAATCTGTCATGTTCGGTTTGAATATTATTTGTAATGCTTCCGTTAAAATGTATTTTGTTATAATGATTAATGTTGAATGAAAAGAGGGAAAAATGATGTGTAAATATATATATATATATATATATATATATATATATATATATATATATATATATATATATGTATATATATATATATATATATATATATAAATATATATACATATATTCATATATATATATATATATATATATATATATATATATATATATATATATATATATATATATATATATATGTATATATATATATATATATATATATATATATATATATATATATATATATATATATATATATATATATATATATATATATATATATATATATATATATATATATATATATATATATATATATATATATATATATATATATATATATGGATATTCATTAATATATGATGATCAAATGATGATAATGATAATAGATTTATTGACCATTAGATTAATACATCAATATGAGTCATTGTCAGAACTAATATATAAATAATGATCACAGTTCGAATATATACAAGGCTCATCAAAATAAAATACATGTTGAAATGGAAACATCTATGGTATTATGGTGGATGTTATTTTTCATAAATACCCAACATATACCAGGTCAAGTATATAAAAACTAAGTGAAAACTATGAAATAAAATGGAATACAATAAGCCTACACATGGTTCACATGGTTATATAATGAGTTAATATATTCACCATATATATATATATATATATGTATATATATATATATATATATATATATATATATATATATATATATATATATATATATATATATATATGGTGAATATATTAACTCATATATATATATATATATATATATATATATATATATATATATATATATATATATATATATATATACATATATATATATATATATATATATATATATATATATATATATATATATATATATAAATATATATATATATATATATATATATATATGTATATATATATACATATATATATATATATATATATATATATATATATATGTATATATATATATATATATATATATATATATATATATATAAATATATATGTATATATATGTATATATATATATATATATATATATATATATATATATATATATATATATTTATATATACATGTCTGGTGATTGAAACTTGGTATTACATCTCTAATTAAAAAGTTATTCACAAAGCAAATACTATTTCGCATACTTATCATATTTCCTTAATTTGCTAATTAGCTTTCTGCTTCGAAGAGTTTTCCATCTACACTCATATTTCAACAGAAGAAAGTAAATAAAATGATTAAACGAATGTTGTGCTGCAATTACCGGTAACAACTGTTAGGAGTTGCGGGTAGCTCCTGAGATATTATATAGACTCTCACACACAGTCTGGCTTCCTTTGATTTATTGCAGTCACGTTATCCGACAACAAGAAAAAAAAGCAAAAACATTACAAATATTAGCTCCTTCCGACTCTCAGAAGCCCAAATAAGAGACGCCGTGAGATAACATATAGCAATAAATCTGAACCTTAATAAGGAAATACTAAATCAAGCTAGGTTTCTTGTGAAAATGGAAACAAATTAAGTCGTAAAAAAGTGTAAATCAAGAGAGTGATGGTCATTTGAGATACTTAAATCTTTATGTTGATCTTCTGAATTTTGTCAGTCTCTTGTGATTTAATGTTGAATCTAAAATGTATTGAATCCAGAATGGTATCAGATTTTATTATCCATACTTTATAATACTAGAAGTGAGTTCATCACATCCAATGAATAATTATGTACCGCTAATTAGTATATGAATTATTGAATGTTTTGAAGCAACTACTCTCATTCCGATGTGAAAGCTCCGTATTCTACTTCAGATGATTTTTTCTCATCATCATTCTTATCATTCCGCCTAATCATTCAATTTTTCATTTTTTTTTATTCTATATTCTTTGTATCTCTGTATTTTTGTTCGCGGTTCACAGGTAGAGCGACAACACAAATTATGGCACAGACGTGTGTCATCTACTAACTTGATTCTGTAAAGTTTTTGAACCAAATCGGTCGTTCAACTTTTGCAAACACACCATTACGGAATTTTGAAAAACCTCAAGATAACAAAAAAAAAAAATCATTTCTATAACTTTCAAAAATATTGAACATGAGAATTTATTCAATTGGTTTCATAAATCAGATGAGTCATTTTGAAGAAGTTGATTCAACATGATGTATTATAGTTCAGAACATTTCACTGATATCATCAACAGGTTCTCACTCAATTGAAGCTGCATTACCAAGGCATGAAGTGAATGACTAGGCTCATATATTCATCAAGCAAAGTATTCGAGATGTCCATTACATTCCATAGAAATATAAAGCTTATTCAACAACGCGCAGCTTCGTTTGATAATAATTTTAAAATCTCAGAATTCAATTCAGACTCATACTTATATAGCTGGTTCAACTACCTAGGGTATATAATTATTAACTATCCAACCATCAATCAAATTCACTTACGACAATAAAATACGTAACCAAAGGTGATTAAAAGTTCATCCACAACTATCGCTCAAATCCACGAAATCAGTTTGTAAATCAGGGCCACAACCAAACAAATTAAATTCTTACTTTTGACATTGTCTTTTCATCAGTCAACGTTCTCTCTCCCCTTTATCACACTTAGGGGTGAAATGTAGTGTGGACAGTTACAGACAGGTTATGAGTGGTTCCATTGGCCTAATCTAACCTAGGGGAATGATATGGGTCGCCATCTTCCATGTTGCAAGAATGTAGACTAGGGGCTATCAACTTATGAACGAGCGTCATATTTATGTCATTTATATTATTATTGGACCATGTTCTCACTTACAGAATGTTCTGTAGATGGTTAAAGTCTAACAGCCGTTTGGTCAGCAGAGTCAAAAAGTAATTTTGGAATTAATTCTACATTGGGGAAATTTAAGTAAAGCTTTATTGAACATGTGTATTCTTGAATTAAAATCACATCAGAAACACTGTCATATTTTTTTGGCCGAAGTTACAGCACTTTAATGAAATATTAAGTTGCTATTTTGACTTCATTTTGGTGAAAAATCAACTATTTTTCCTCTTAAAATGAGTGTGATTCATAAATGAGAACGGGTACCTATATTTATTTTTGCATAATTCTATTCGTAACATCTTCATCTACAATAAAACAAGTTTTTTGATTCAATGTCATTTCTTTTAGTATATTTTAATGATCTGTTGAATAATAAAAACGCATACAATTTGAAGGTTGTGTGTTAAATGATAGGGAAACATCCAGTATTTGAATCAATATATCTCAAAATTCATCCCGGTTAGCCTATCATCTGATTCGATATTATTATCGAGCACATCAAAACGAATCGACTGACAAAAAATCATATTTTTTTCATGACCACGAGGTAATGGAGGTTAGACCTTAAGTGGTACTATCACAAATCCACTCATGAGTCGTAGGGGTGGTGAATCTTTTCTCACCGACACTGACATGTCAGACTATACATCTTCCCAACGTGAAGAACATCCAAGATTATACAACCAAAATAAAAAAGAAGAAACAAAAATAAAACGTATCTCAGAGAGAATTATGTTTACATGTTTAACAACTTTAATTTGTTACGTTGTTCAAAAGTTGAACATGGACTAACTTTTAAAAGCTTTTTTTTTCAAGTTTGGACTTATTAAGTGCTCTGCGGTATACCTCGTTGGAAACGTTGTGAGATATAAGAAAAACCAAAGGAACCTGGTATATGAGTTTCAGAAGTGAAAGTTTAAACACAGTTCCTAATGAGATCGTGTGTGAGGAAAACCGTTGGGTTAGAGACTAGTTTGTGTGAAGTATACTCTTTAAATAGTCGATGAAAACCAAATTAAAATGATTTATATATATGGAACACAGCGTGAAGTAGTACAGTATGTGCCACAAACTACAATCTTTTCCAGCGGGAAAACAGTGAAAACAGAGAGGTTGCTTCAGTGAATTGTAACACTGCCCGCCAGCATGTACTGACAGATTAGTGTCTGCTTTAACGGTCACTGACATGTGTTGAGTGAATAGAACACCACGCGATATTATTTGAGGGAAACCTACTCACAAAATTGTCACACATTTTCTGTTATTTATTGATTTATCAAATCGATGTTTAAATGAAATATTAAATATTTGAAATGAGAAAAAAATTGGAAAATTCTGAGAAAATTTTGGAAGCTATCGTTGAGAAGTAGGCCTACGTTGAACTGTTACATACAACCAAACCAGTGTATTGTTACCATGAAGATGACAATTACCTAGACGCGTGACCGAGTGGTAACACACTGAACCGTCATTCGGGAGACCCGGGTTCGATTCCCGCCGTGGTCGACCATCCTGACAGGGGTTTTTCGTGGTTTCCCTCTGTCGTTCAGGCTAATACTGGGATGGTTCCTTAACAACAGGCCACGACCAACTCCTTCCCACCATCCAAAACACCTAATAAAATAACCTCTCATCTCATCATTCCATCATCTCATTTATCATCCACCGACGCCAATAGATCGTAGCCATCAGTATAGTGCGTCGTTAAAACCCAATATAATACTAAGATGACAATTGACACACTGGTTCAGTGAATCTTCTCGTAGTGGACAAATTGAATGTCATCATTATACCCGTTTCGATACAGACAGTTGGTTAATTTCACCTTGATTCACCAAAAAACAATGACATGATTTCCCCTGGTCGTGTATGCCAAGCGCATACGGTTGAACTGTTCATTGTTAGTTCAATCTAAAGGCAGTTGTCTTATAAAAACATCGGGATAAAACACGGTAAAATATCTCGAGTAGTAATCGAATAATATATGTAACGCGAGATGCATGTTTAGTGAGCATTTTTAGTGTCAACTTGAGCATAAACGATCGTAGTGGCTTCCCGGATCGGTTATCGTTGTGAAACTTCTTCACACCGTGCAGAGAAGTACCTTCTTGAATCTCGAATATTTTTTATTCATAACTAACATTCAAAATATGTTTACAATAAATAATCACTCTTGGGGGAACTTTTTGCTCTGTGGAGATACTTAGCAATAGATTTTGATTAAAAATGAGAGTGTTCAAATCATCCTGGTCTGGTGGTCATTGAGTTGGCGGGCAACATGTTTCCACCAGTAGGCTGGCGAGCAGTTTGCCGATACTCTATCATCGATCACACGTGTGTTTTCCATTTCATGAAAATATTTTAAGGGGACATTGCACTCTCACGGTACATGTTCCTCACACAGTATGAAAGTCACGTACACAAAATGTTCAGAGAAGTCATATGAGACATTTAAACACATGCACTGAAAAATGAAATAATGATACAAAAATATCGTTTTTTCATTTTTTTCAAAAAGTGTCCTGAAAATAGTACATTTTTTGCAATGAAAATATTTACTCTCGATTTTTCCTCACATGAATATAGAAAAATCTCTACGTAAGTATATGGCATACTCGTATCTATATGTGGTTAACATTTTGAATGATTATCTTCAACAGTTTCAGATATTCAAGATACCGAGGCACGGAGAAATGATATTTTCAAATAACTGTATTTGGATTAATTGCAACTTGCTGAATGAAAAAAAAGATTTAATTAGAGCCACTCCGAAATATTCGATGATTTTTGTAGCAACGATCGATAAAACATCACACCATAGATATGAGTATATATGTATAAATATATATATATATGTTGTACCGTGCTCTCGGGTTGACCGCGTATGCTCTTTAGAAGAGAACTGCTGGATCTTAAAAGATCCTTTGTCTCTCCAACGTTTCGGCAGCCGTGCTGAAACCCAGCCTATACCTTCGCTTCGTCGACGATACGTTCGTCATCTGGAGGCATGGCAGAGCCGAGCTGGAAAACTTCCTGATCCACCTCAATGGCATGCACGAGTCTATAAAGTTCACGATGGAAGTGGAAGACAACCAGAAGATCCCTTTCCTAGACGTGTTGGTACTGAAGAAGCCGAATGGACGTCTGGGCCACACAGTCTACAGAAAGCCGACGCACACCAACCGCTATCTCAACGCCAGGTCACACCACCACCCGGCCCAGCTCACGTCTGTCGCCAACACCTTGGCCTTTCGCTCCAAGAGACTAGCTGACACGGAACACATCAAGGAGGAAACCAAGACATTACGAGATGCCCTTCTTGCAAATGGGTTCTCCAACTACACCATCTCACGTGCCTTCCAACGTAATGTCAACACGAACAAAGAGAACGAGGAAACAGAGAAACCACGAGCGACCGCATACCTGCCCTTCGTCAGAGGAACGACTGATAAAATAAGCCGAGTTCTCAAACAACACGACATCAAGACCATTTTCCGAGCGGACCGCAAAATCTCCTCGATGCTACGAAGCGTGAAAGATACCATCCCCAACGAGTCACACGGCATATACGAGGTGCCCTGCGGTTCCTGTGAACGCACGTACATCGGCAAAACCAACAGGAAAATCTCCGCCCGGCTAGACGAACACCGAGTGGCCATCAGCAGACCGGCCACCTCATCAACACTAGCCAAACACGTGATAGATGAAGGCCACTGGATTGACTTCGATAAAGCCAAGACTCTGGCTCGCATTGACCATGAGCTCCCGCGCATTTTCCGGGAGGCCATCGAAATTGAGAGGCGCAGCCACTGTCTGAACACTCGGGACGACGCCCGAAGACTCCCGGACACATGGAAACCAGCCCTGAACAACTGCCGAGTCGTACCTACATCTCCACCAACTAGGACACGAGACCAACAGCCAACAGCACGCACTGACAAGAGAAGGAAAGTCAGACCACCGGACGATGCCAGCAGCGTGACAAGGCCGACCACCAGGGCATCCACTCGCAACATGCTTGCATCTCAGCCAGACCGCATAGAGAATCCCACAGCGAGCAGCGGAACCAGGAACGGAGCACTGACCAAGGCGGCCACGCGGACCGCAGGGCAAACGGTCCAGTGCGCACCGTGATTGGACGGACACCAGAGCCAATCACAGACGACCCTTTTCCATAAAGGGTATATAAACACCGGCCGATGAGCTTCGAGTCATTCGATCTACGCACGCCGAAGACTACGGATCCCCTGAAGATGGCAAGTCACATCTTGCCGAAACGTTGGAGAGACAAAGGATCTTTTAAGATCCAGCAGTTCTCTTCTAAAGAGCATACGCGGTCAACCCGAGAGCACGGTACAACATTCTACTCAATCCGCGAGAACATCCGTCACAACATATATATATATATATATATATATATATATATATATATATATATATATATATATATATATATATATATATATACATAAATATATATATATATGAATATATTTATACATATATATATATATAAATATACATATATATATATATATATATATATATATATATATATATATATATATATATATATATATATATATATATATATACATATATATATATATATATATATATATATATATATATATATATATATATACATATATGTATATGTATACATATATATATATTATATATATATATATATATATATATATATAAATATATATATTTATATATATATATATATCCGCGAAAATAGCTTTTAATGTCCCCTTAAGAATAAGATGTGATGGTTATTGATTACCAATTCACAAACTGTATTATCATCATTCTCACATTTTTGTCCTTTCCACTATGAAATTTTTTTCAATTGTTCACCATGGAATATTCATGATCAAACATAATTTTCGATAATTTATATCAACAAATTACATTGACGATCATGAAAAACGTGATCATGGCCAACAAAGATGTAGCTTACGTAATACACTCGCACTCAAGAGAGAAGATGGCTGTCTACGAAAGAAAAAACACATAAAAACACATAATTTGCCCTCATATCAACATGGCTGTATTATTTTTAGCGTGACTTGATGTTGCTCTGCATCTACTGAATCATGATTGGAAACATATCCACATCTTTCGAAAGCGTTGAGTATTCAAAACTCGAGTGAGTCAAGTCAAATTTTCCAATATTTCCACAAATATAACAAATAGTATCATAACAAATATTTACTCAGTAGACGATATTCTTCTTTCGTTTGATAATTATCCTTCATATCACTGTTATTTCACCATCATCCACCATTTCATTCAGAAGTCAGAATGATACATTCAAGTTGATCTTTCAAATGTATTGATCAGTGTAAAGAGAGAATATTATATAGATACCCAAGTCTACCATGAATCTTGTAAGGGGAAACGAAATGGGTTTCTTCCCGCTGTGTAGAAACTACTTGCTATATACGACCGGCTGACTGGGCTGACCAAAAGGGAAAAACTCCATCACAGGAAGAAGAAAAAAAGAGAAGTTTTCGAACTGAATGTAAGAAGCGCGTGTGTTACAATACAGAAGTGTTCCTTAAGGCATGTTATCGACCCAGCAGAGATGAAAACCTTCAAGTTGAGCATGAGATATCCGATTTGTAACCAACTGTGGCACTGAAGATAACTATACACAATGAAGTAAGGTTGCCTACCAATAGAAGAAACAGAATTTCAAATCCATATATAAA
>OZ023334.1:23363937-23388937 GCA_964007535.1 Brachyptera risi
AAGTTGTTAAAGTAGTTCTACTCTTGCCACTTCATTGACTCTGGTATTCTACACACCTTGATGCATATAAAAAATACTTCATTGTTGGTCAACTCTTGAATCTAGAAAGCAGTGAATCTCGACAACTTAATTCTGTCACAATTTGTATGATATATTTTATGAATATTATCAGTCATTTTATGTTTTTTCTTCAAAACGACTGGTCAGAATTGCTCACAGAATCGTATTAATGTGTAAAATCCATGAATACACATTCAGAGAAAATTTCATCCCATTTGGAGAGATTTTATTTTTCAACATTTTCCGCCCAGCCAAATCTTATGAGGTTTTTAGAAACTTTGAGATGATTTTTCTCAAAATTGGTCCGACCGATTCATTCCAAAAACTATACAGTTCTAAGTTGGATGAGTTTGCGTGTTCAAAAAAAGTTTCATGTTCATCAGTCAACCCTTGCGACCTGTGGAGTGCTTACAAAAAAAAAAAAAAAAAAAACACAGACAAAGCCGTATAAGAGTGGGATGGAGACTTCGCTTCGCTCATCAACAAGGCCCATTAAATTCAGCAGGGAGACTTTCTTGCCTCACGATGTATTACTTATTCTGTGATTTCATGACGAGTTGAGCTATGTGTTTCATGAAATAGGGTAAATCGTCAATAATTGCCAGGCGCTAAATGACCTCGCTGTCGATGCGCCTTAAAACCCTAATATTCATTCATTCAATAATTGCGAATAGTTTCCACTGATGATTGTGAAAAGAGTCTTATTAATTGATTTTTAGTTGTTGATAGCCATATAAAATGACAAATATATGCCATGCTCAAGTTCCTTTTTCACCAGTTACAACAAAAAATTGCAAATTCGTCAACAAGCATTAATCAAACCGACGTGTCTTTAGAAATGACAATTGGAAACTATATCGAAACTTTAATATCGAATATCAATAGAAATATATCGAAATTTCTCATCTTCAATCGATATCGAAACAAATTTAAAATATCGAATCGAATCGAGAATATAGAATGGAGAAGAATCTCAGATTGGAATTCATAATAACAATGATGTTACTGTTTCAGTTTGAGTTTATCCTCCACCTATACTTTAAATTTTGTGTATCATTATCATTTCCAACGACTTGACTGACAAAGTTGGGTGAGTGCATGATAACTAGGACAAAACATGTCGACTCGAGTTCGCCAGGCCACTTTACAATACTATACTGAATTATATTTGACTCTAAAGGTAGTTGGATGAGCGAAGCGAAGACTCAATTTCGCCTTACCCAAAAAAAAAATTTCTTGTTCGCGCTCCACAGGTCAAACGAAAATTCAAAATAAGTTGAAACTTCACATACACAAGTGTCATTATCTAATTCAATACTGTATAGTTTTTAGGCGCAATCGGTTGAACCACTTCTGAGAAAACTCATTTTAAAGTTTTCAAAAATCCCATTAGAATAACCCAGAGGAAAATATTCGTGAAATAATTTTCATCCGAGACATTTCAAATTCTCAGAGAATTTCAATATAATAATTATACACATTATTCCGAACTTTCATTTGAATCGAATCAGCCGTTTTGATGTAAACAAATATATAATGTAATTTTTGTGAATCACTCAAAGCTATTAAGATACCAATTAAATCCAAGCCACAGGTGTCACCTCTTAAATATGAACGATTAAAACAAAGCCTTCTTTATTATCATTCAAATTCATAATGGAAAATAAGATGGCAGTGATGTAATGGTTTGGATCTCAAGGTGGATATATATATATATAATAACCAATCCAAAGATAAGTTGATATGTTCCAGCTCATCCATCAACGCGGCAACACATAACGCGTTTGTCTAGTTCATGAGAGAGAACACATTACGAGCACGTCTAGCATACACTATTACTGACACAGCAAGAATATCAGTGCTCGAGATCCTTTTATTCAGTATATTCACTTCAAGTTGAGTGAATTCACTCTCACTTTCCATTGTCTTTTGCTTATTTGATCGATACTGTTTTCTAGTAATCTCCTATTTTTCAATTCGATATCGATCATCGTTTCGATATCGAATTGATCAAATATCAAATATTTCAATTCTATATCGAATTGATCGAATATTGAATTATATTCAAATATAGAAATCGATTTAAAATATAGAAATCGAACGGCAACCCTACTACATTATATATAAAGGATTAACTAAACACAGGATGTAATACGAGAATGCGACGAAGCCTTGCATTTCCTGCGCTCTCCGATACCCTAGTCTCTGATCTCCTGCATTAACCCTTCTCCAGTAGCGCTCGTCATGTCATGGCACGTGTATTTGCGAGTGTGTTAGGTGTGTGTGTGAGGGGGGGGTATGTTAATGTACACCGTCTGCGAGGTAGATAGCCGGCGTGCAACACTGTTAGCTTACCACCTATAATATCCACCTGTCGTTGGCGTAAGATCGGATTACATGCGGCTTCCTCGAGCTAATGAGAATAATTAGATGGCTACACGATGGACACTAGTCTCCGCTTACATGTGTGATTAATGCGATTGTGTTTTGTCTAATTACTGAACAAGAAACTATTCTATATATACAGGGCCGTATCAAGATATTTTGCGCCCCTGGGCCCGCCATTTTTTAGCCCCCCCCCCCCCTTACTCCCTCCCTTCCAAGTATAACGTAACCAGATGAGTATAGCGCACCAACTCAAAAATATGACAAGCACTAGGGCCTAGGCCTTGATACGGCCCTGTCTATATATGAGGTAACATATGTCTTGGTGATTTTGGTGATCAAATCATATTGTAGACATACATACTTGGTATTATGCAGACACGTTTGTATTGGATCTTTTTCAATAGTAGATGTTCAATTTCGTTCTTGGCTTATGCGCTTTCTCGATTTGCCGGGAGATGGTGGTAGATCGGGCTTTGGTTAGGTTCTCGATACCGTCAATTCTTCACAGAGGTTGTTCGTGGTTTCCCTCAGTAGCACGAATATGAATAGGGTCCGTGTAGTCATGTATAGCGAGCCGCCAATATATGTTTTTAAATGTATATTATCATATGTGAATATAGATTGTAATGATCTGTAGGAAGTATGAGTAGACAGTTATTGAGTGGACTGAGTGTAGCAGTACAAACTACCTGTTATGTCCATCTGGAAACTTGTGCACAAAAAAGTAACTCTTAATTACGTTTGATGTAGTAGAATCTTTCAGTTTGTTCATTTTAATTCTAGTTATTTATTATTAAAAAAATTATGTGAAAGAAAATGTCTTCGGATAAATTTTCCTTGCCCTAAAACTTCTTTATTCAGACCTCGTCTTGTTGTCCTCCCCCCTTCCCATACTATTCTTCCCCTCACCATCCCGTCTTCATTTCCTCTCAACGGCCTATCACCCTTATTCCCAGTGTCAACTCCATCATCCTTCAAGCTAGACTTCTGGCTTACTTACTACCCTCGAGGCTAACCCCATTGTTTGTTCAAGACTCTCCACTTACACCTGAGAGAGAGACAGAGAGAGAGAGGGAGGGAGAGATAGAGAGAGAGAGAGAGAGAGAGAGAGAGATAGAGAGAGAGAGAGAGAGGGAGAGAGAGAAAGAGAGAGAGAGAGAGAGAGAGAGAGAGAGAGAGAGAGAGAGAGAGAGAGGGAGAGAGAGAAAGAGAGAGAGACAGAGAGAGAGAGAGAGAGAGAGAGAGAGAGGGGGGGAGGGAGTAAAAGAGAGAGAGAGAGAGAGAGAGAGAGATACTTTTATAAATAGATTTGAGCGCGTTTCCTTCAATGAGTAAAGAACTAAATTGTTGTTGACACAAAAAATAACAAGAGAGTCCTATTATAGCTCTATTTTTGATACTTTTTTATTTCACAACTTTTAGTTTGGTCAATTCGAGTGCAAAAACGAACAAAAAAAATGAAAAATAATTTATCATCCGAATCTGAATAAGTGAAGAGAGTGAATAAAAAACAACAAGCTTTGTAAGCAACCGAGGGTGTAGAGAGGAGAATAGACTTATAGCACTTGAGATGGCTTCTAGGAACATATAGCATGAAGTTTGCTGACCGTCTCTAAGCCCAACGGTCGCTTCTCATGTTTGCTGACAGCAGATTATAGCCATCACCCTCACTCGGCATCGATTATTATATCACTAGAGGGTGGTAAAGGTGTAGGGTGGGCGATGGTAAGTGGGATGTGGAGAGATAATGCCACTGAAAGCCTTACTTAAGATGTTGAGGAAGCAAGCTAGCAAGATGTGAACTGTAAATTGCAAAGGCCGTAGGGACTTTGCACAAGATCCATCCTCGAAGTTATGTTCTAAAATAGATTGGATCCAACCTTACATGATTTGATATTGGATGAAGTTCATGTGACTATTGAATGACAATTGATTGAATTCTAAAATGCGCATTTGATTGAATGCAATTGTTCCAACAAGTGATATCGAAAATGATGAGAATGTTGAAATATTCCGTCCAGAGCGAAGTTCAAACTATTAAATGGCATTGTAAGCATCATCATGAAGCGATGTAATGTGTGAAATAGTATCAAGATTTTTTCCAGGCATCAATTAGTAATTTCATATGGAGGACTTTCAATGATGATAGTTTCTAAAATGCATATTCTTTTTCAATATTCTTTTTGAAATAATTTATTGGACGAGCTTTAGCGAGGATTCAATTTGACATACTGAAAAAAATTGGTGTTCGTTTTTACGATTTTTTTTTTTTGTTTTTTTTTTTTGTTTTTTTCATGTTTTTTGTCGGTTCTCCACAGGTCAAACGGCTACAGCTATCAACTTCAAACTTTTTTTCATTATGGTTTCTCATCCAAGTTAGATCTGTAGGCCTATAGTTTTGTGGCATTATCGTATGATAACTTTTTTTCATGAATTTTAGAAATTTCAAAAATACCCATTAGAATAACACGTCGGAAAAAAAGAGAATATTTTTATTTTCAAAAACAATGAAATTTTGCGTGAAGTTGAGTTACATTATGATACACATTTCTGAGAACTTTCAGCTTGATCGAGTGAGCCATTTTGAAGAAAAACCATAAAATGTACTACATTGGTACCACTCGAAGCAGTTTTTACCCATTTCCAACTTGAATGCCACCCAATTGGAGAATGTAGGTAAAAGTTTGGCAAAAAAGTCGACATACTTTTACTATCCGCTCGTCTAACAACGCATATATGGCGTTTTCCTAGTTCGGTCGAAATACCACATTGGGTTCAATGAAAATTATCATTCTCACAGAGAAACTGTGTATGGTAAATAACAGATTCAACTAACAGTCCAAATCAAGAGAACCTAATATTTTCATGTTCATCGTGTCATTTGATTACTCCACCTGATTTCGCCAATGATTCCACTCGATACTCCTATCTTGCTCGATTCACCATGGATAATCTTTTTCGTTATGGTGATTACTTAAATTTTGTACACCACTTTTTGGGGGGTCGTAGATATATACTTTTTACCGCACTCGATGTGTTTTTTCACTCGATTCCACGGAGTTTTTTGATATATTTTCCAATAGATACATTTTTTCCAGTAATTTTCCTACAATGTTTTCGATCTGACTTGATATCTGTTGATTAATTTTTTGTGACCTCTAATTAACCTCTCGAACACTGCAGAGTAGGCCTACACTTGTGATTGAAAACGTTCATTTAAAGTATGTATATTGTATTTGAATTTGATAAGATATCATATCATTATTTTCATCAGTGTGTGATATGAATAGTATGCACAAAAAGTACCGTATAGTATATAAGAGATCATGTTGATATGTCATAATTAGACGAGCTTTAGCGAGGATTCAATTTGACATACGGAAAAAAATTGGTGTTCGTTTTCATGTTTTTTTATGTTTTTTTTTTCGGTTCTCCACAGGTCAAAAGGCTACAGCTATCAACTTCAAACTTTTTTCCATCATGGTTCCTCATCTATCTCAGATTTGTATAGTTTTGTGGCATTATCGGGTGGTACCTTTCATTTTTATGTATTTTAGAAATTTCCAAAATACTTGTTAGAATAGCACAGCGGAAAAAAAAAGAAAATATTCTTATTTTTCGAAAAAATTAAAATTTACATTTTGATACACATTTCTGGAAATTTTCAGCTTGATCGGGTCAGCCATTTCGAAGAAAAAACATTAAATGTGCTGAATTGGTACCACTCGAAGCAGTTTTTACCCAGTTATAACTTAAATGTCACCCAATTTGCGAATGTAGGCAGAAGTTTGGCAAAAAAGTCGACATACTATTACCATTCACTCGTCTAACAACGCATATATGGCGTTTTCCTAGTTATAAATCATTTGACACCTTGACTCTCATATTGTTCTTATATGAGCATATCAAATAAGAAGTAAAATAGAATGAGGTTATCATGATCCTCAGATAACAATTAGATACACAGATTAACAACATATGAAGGCTCTGAGAATTCTACTTAGGATCGAAAGTAATTTTTACAATAAAATCAAATTATGCACAAGCAATTCGAGAAACAACCTTCGCTAGTGATCACTTCAACAATGTCATAAACGTTATTGGCAATGATATATGTTGGCGTATAGATGATGAAATGGATGTCAAATAGCATCTTCGTGGCTATATCAACCATTGGAATTGTAAATATTACTAATATTCATATATATTTGCAGCTGTATTCACGAAAGAAGAAAGTAATATATCCACATAATGAACACAAACATCATAGTTGTCACGACATTTTTAGAAAATTGCGATTCTTTAAGATAAGGCTTAGGACAAGAATTTCAACTGAAATCAAAAGCGTTATATCAATAAAGTTACAGTAAGATACTGTACCTATTGTAGTGATGATAATATTTATTCGGGAGAAGACCTTCTTTAGTGACTACAAGTATATATTGCTTCAAATGGCATACTTTGGTTGTAAAATATTCAATGTTTTATGGCATGTTGTTAATAATAGAATGGAAGTGTAGAATGGTTCAAACGCTATACCACCAGCTGTTACTTTATGATATAGCCTTGAAAGTACAATCAACCGGCCAATTTAAAACGATGCAATATGAGAACATTCAAGGATAATTGTATATGCTTTTTTGTATCCGCTCACAGTTGGTCACAGTGTACATAGTAGTGTATTGTTGACTGCAAGCGGAGACAGTCAAAGTGTGAGATTTCTTTCGTGATAAGGTGAACAGGCGTTCAGAAAACATTGCAGTCGAGAAAGAGAGGTACGTATTATATTTCTCCAGGTTTGATAAACCATTGAAACGCGCTGGTTCGAAATTTAAATAATGTGTTGTTCAATTGTTCTCTTTTTTCAATGATTGAGATACTATGCGAGTTCATATAATATTCTCATGATGAAACATAAGATAACAAGTAATCAATCAATGAGATTTTAGGAGAAATATATGCATAATATCGATTGAATTGAAGAGGACATCATAACGTTATTTGACAATTAAATTATATGATGACAAACATCACTTTATGAAAAATTAAACCTTGATGTCTGATACACTCTGAATAATCATCACCGAAAGTTGCTATTTGATACATCATTATATTACTACACTCTGGTATTCGAGTCGAATAAATGAGAATAATTATATAGATTATGGATGCAGCCGAAGAGTCTTCACAAGTAGGCCTATACACGTTGATAAATAACGGAGAGACCAGATATGGATCACCAAATTACTTGTGGATGTAATGTTTTTTTTGTCATTTATGTATTTATTTATTTTTATATTGGTTTCAACGACGCACTATGCTGATGGCTACGATCTATTGGCGTCCGTGGATTATGAATGAGATGATGGGATGATGAGATGAAGGGTTATTTTATTGGGTGTAATTGGATGGTGGGAATGAGTCGGTCGTGGCCTGTTGTTGAGGAACCATCCCAGTATCAACCTGAACGACAGAGGAAAACCACGAAAAACCTCTGTCAGAATAGTCGACCATGGCGGGAATCGAACCCCGGTCTCCCGAATAACGGTTCAGTGTGTTACCACTCGGCCACGCGTCTCGGTAGATGTAATGTTATAACTATGAAAAAGCAGCATATTCGTTGTGAGATTAGTGAAATATTTAAATACAGAAAATTCTCAAAAGCTATACACACAACTAGATTTTTCAGCTACCAAGCATTCCTCATTCATTCACTCATTCATCCATAATATCATTTCATTCTCAAAACTTATGCCATTCGTTTTTTCATGCAACCTGTTGATCGATTTTAATCCATAAAATGCGAACTTCAACATACTATTGTAATTCATTCAATATGACTAGTCAAACGCGAAATATGCGTTGTAAGATGAGCGAGATATCTGAATAAGGTATACAAGTGCTTGAAGTAGTTCTACCCTTGCTACTTTATCGACTCTGGTATTCTACACACCTTGATATCTGAATAAGCTATAAAAGTCGTTGAAGTAGTTCTACTCTAGCCACTTCATTGACTCTGGTATTCTACACACCTTGACGCAAATAACAGATACTTCATTGTTGGTCAACTCTTGAATCTAAAAAGCAGTGAATCTCGACAACTTAATTCTGTCACAATTTTTATGATATATTTGATAAATATTATCAGTTATTTTTTTTCTTCTTCAGAACGGCTCATTGGAATTGCATACAAAATCGTGATGATGTGTAAAATCTATGTATACACATTTAGAGGAAATTTCATCCCATTTGGAGAGATTTTATTTTTCAACATTTTCCGCTGAGCCAAATCTCATGGGGTTTTTAGAAACTTTGAGATGATTTTTCTCAAAATCGGTCTGACCGATTCATTCCAAAAACTATACAGTTCCAAGTTGGATGAGTTTGCATGTACAAAAAAAGTTTCATGTTGATCAGTCAACCCTTGCAACCTGTGGACTGCTTACAAAAAAAAAAAAAAAAAAAAAAAACAGACAATGCCCTATAAGAGTGGGATGGAGACTTCGCTACGCTCATCAATGATTCAGTTTTTTGAGAACGATCAATTCAAGTTTTTTTAAACTTGGTACAAAAATATATCCGAACAATGAAAATATTATGTGAGTATTTCAAGTCGAGTGGAAGAGATTGAAAAATGTGTACATTCTACTCAGTGCTATTTTCAAGAGGAGTTTCCAAATTTCACGATTTCAATCCAATGGTCGTGGAACCAATTTCGTTCAAAACAATCCCGAACTATGCTGGTATAGATCCAGTGCCCAGGAATATTTTTCAGTCAAATGGTTATACTTGCCTAGCCTGTATGTCGTGTATATATATATATATATATATATATATATATATATATATATATATATATATATATATATATATATATATATATATATATATATATATATATATATATATATATATATATATATATATATACATATACATATATATATATATATATATATATATATATATATATATATATATATATACATATATATATATATATATATATATATATATATATATATATATATATATATATATATATATATATATATATATATACCGAGACGCGTGGCCGAGTGGTAACACACTGAACCGTCATTCGAGAGACCGGGGTTCGATTCCCGCCATGGTCGACAATTCTGACAGGGTTCTTACGTGGTTTCCCTCTGTCGTTAAAGTTGATACTGTAATGGTTCCTCAACAACAGGCCACGACCGACTTCTTCCCACCATCCAAAACACAAGATAAAGTAACCTCTCATCTCATCATCCCACAATCTCATTAATCATCCACCGACGCCAATAGATCGTAGCCATCAGATTAGTGCGTCGTTAGAACTCAATATATATATATATATATATATATATATATATATATATATATATATATATATATATATATATATATTTATATATATATATATATATATATATATATATTTATGTATATATATATATATATATATATATATATATGTATATATATATATATATATATATATATATATATATATATATATATATATATATATATATATATATATTTATATATATATATATATATATATATATATATATATATATATATATATTTATGTATATATATATATATATATATATATATATATATATATATATGTATATATATATATATATATATATATATATATATATATATATATATATAAATATTATATATATATATATATATATATATATATATATATATATATATATATATATATATTCATGTTTGCGTGCTATTTTTCAATGTTGTAATTAGTACTCGAATCCTCGATTGCCTCATTTTAACTAATAAAAAAACAAAACTACTACTTCAGTGCTCGACACATGAGCAAACGGTCACGTAATGCATCACAGTGCTTTAGTGAACAGTAAGAGTTTGTCGTTTCACGTGCATTCGCGACTTCACGCGCCTCTTTCACTCTACGGGAAAAAACAGTTCTACAGACCGCATGAATTATACTATAGCTAGCAGCAGTGCTCATAATAATAATAATAATAATAATAATAATAATAATGGTTTCATCTCCTTTTGGATCATTACATGATATGATGGAAAGTCATAAAAAAATATTATATAACAAAAATTCAAAATATTCAATATAAAAATCTCAATATGAACACACTTTAACAAAACTCATCTAACCTATAAAAGCATTTTTCAATCAGATAACTGCGTAATTTTTTTTTGAATACTATTTTAGAATCTAGTTTGCTGGCATCTTTCAGCACAATAGGTTAACAATTAAAAAATCTACACCCAGAATAAACTGGACTTTTCTTGAAGAGCTCCAGCTTGTGAGCCTCCAAGACGAATGCGGATTTGTTTCTTGTATTGAAATCATGCAGTTTGTCATGCGTTATACTGTCCCAGCTGTTCTCCAGTACGAACATTATAGGTGGAGATAGATAGATATTTTAGTGGTTGAATCAAAAGCTAAACTCAAAGCTGAAACTTGGATATACTTTTTTCTGATGGTCACCATGGTCACCGAGCATATATGATCGCTCAAACTTCACAAATGTACTGCCAGTTATATATTTTTTGTGCTTCCCAGTGGTTCTTTTGAGTCAAATTCGAGTTTGACTCCGTTTCGTCAGGAGCTATCTTCATTCTTGACGATGATCATTGTTCAATTATCGAAGCTACTACCAGCTAGGTTATTCAGAAAACCGAATGAGCGGATGGTTACTATAATGATATTCAAAAAAATCTACGTCATAAGACAGGATTTGAAGTCGCCCTACTTGACATCAGTATCCAAAGCAGTGATTTGACTGTCTGAGCCACGGGGGGAGCATCATTTTTCTATGTTTATAATTGAATATACTTAATGCAACGAGGATTGACGGTGTAGTGACAGTCTATCACTTGCCGTACACACAAAAGCATTCACGAAGAGGTAAAAAATAGAATATTCATCAACATCATGAACTGTATACAAACTGATGATTATCCATTTTCTGTATTCTTATAGTATTTAACTGCATGCACCAGCTGATAACCAATTGACAATTGTAGATCATTCGCACTCGTGATGTCACAAAATATAAAAACCAATCAAGTGGACAGTGAAGCAGAGGAAAATAGGGAAATAGCCAATCAAGGTATCTAAAATTTCTCCTGCTTCGTATAAGTCACGCCCATCTACAATGGTCAATTGGATATATGGGTGTTGAGAAACTATCGTTCATTTGATGAATTATTCAGTCACCTGTTCTAAATCGTGGACAGAAAATATCGTGCCTTGTCCTGAAGAAACAAATCACAGTGATACCATAGAGTAATGAAGTTTCAAAACTTCATTACTCTATGGTTATACACTACCATCATAAATACTACGGGAAACCACGTGAAATCTCATCGCACTGCCGGTACTTAGAAATCTAAAGTTGAGTTAGGTTTGGGTTCGAATCCCACAAAAGACATGGGTTTTGTGAACATAATCGATCGATCGTTTGAATAACAAAAGCAGTATTATTCTCATTATTGAAATGAATTATTTCCATTATTTTCACTATCTACTTTTCTACATTATCTACTTTAATATCCTACCTTCCATCCTTAGCCTTAATTGGGGAACAATGATTTTGTATCAAGTTTCGATGTTATTAAAAAAAATCATTAGTGTTCCTATATTCTCAGGTGCTAATGATCATACGACTATCTCAGTTATACTCTGGTTATCATTTTGTGTAATGCTTACATGAATACGTGTTTTTTTGTAGTGATGAATGTTGAATTGGAAAAAAACTCATTCTCACCCCCGAATAATCCAGCTGTTAATAAGCTGTTGATAAGCTGAATATAGCTGTGAATAATTATAATAATTGTGATGTACATTATTATTTTTTCCAGATTGACAAAATGCTCAACAACTTTAAGATTATCAAAGCGACTGTGGAAGATAATGAAAGAATAACCAAATTCATGCGTAAATATATGTATAGAGACGAACCATTGAACTGTTCGCTTGGCATTACCAATGGTCATTCTTGCACCAACGATATCCTAGCCATGCACTCTTTATCTGAAGGCAACTCATTACTAGCCGTCACAACTGACACTGAACAAGAAGAAATCGTCGGTATTGCTTTAAACGGAGAATCTACACCCAATGATGATTTTTCTGACGTCACCGAGGACGATCGATGCGACAAATATAAGAAAATTATCAAGTTCTTAATAACAGTTGATGAAGCTGCTGATGTATGGAAGAAGACCGGTGTGAAGAAGGCTTTAGATTTGCATGTGCTGACGGTAGCTAGTGAGATGAGACGGAATGGATTAGCTAGATCATTAGTCGAGGAGACGTGCAAGATGGCGACTGAAAACGGATATCCGTTACTGTGTATTACTTGTACTAGTAGTTACTCGGCGAGACTGGTCGAGAAACTTGGTATGGAATGTGTTCATTCGATGAGATATGATGAGTATTTAGGAGAGGATGGTTCACCTGTTTTCAATCCACCGGCTCCACATGAGTGTGTGAAGACGTTTGTGAAGTTTTTATCCAAAGATTGAATTTAATCATTTTCAATTTTGTATAGAAAGTTATAGTAAATGAGAGAATTTTGTGAGATAAATAGGGAAAAAGTGTCGGGAAAAATTGATAAACGGTGCTAACCACCCACGTATTAGTTGTGTGGAAGAGGGAGGACGGTCTCGGAAGCTTCTTCTTTCGTGAATAAAAGTACGAATATTCATTTCGTATACGGCAACACTTCTTTGTTGAAAATCAATATATTTTTATGATGAATATATATGAATGAATATATTCAATATATATATAATGAATATATATATATGTATATTATTTTGTTATTCCTATCGTTAATTATCATCATTATTAAAACAAAGATGGCGCTAACCACCCACGTATTAGTGGTGTGGAAGAGACGGTCTCGGAACCTTCTTCTCCCGTGAATAAAAGTACGAATATTTATTTTTACTTCTTTGTTGAAATGTATTATGATGGAATTTACTAATCGCAATTGCATGATCCAATGCCATAGCGGTAGTATCAGTAATCTTGAGTATTAGTACCCAGCAGTATGAAATATGAGCTGATAAGTATTTATACATTTAATATTCCATTGGTTATAGAAATTACATCCAGATAACCTACCTGTTGAGAAAAACATTGGAAAACGAGCATACGTATACTTGCTGTCACATAAAATGTTCATTCGGGTAGGCCTACCTATTTAAATTCAGATTCAATCAAATTCACGCACATTTTACCACTAGAAAGTATCCATAATATGCAATACGTCTTAGACCCCGTTTACATTACTACTCAACTACTCTAGTAAGGTTACTGACGTAAAACGATAGTAACTATTTTTGCGTTCACACTGTCAAAAAGACATTCTTGTTTACTTGAGGTTCCAGGTATATGTTTTACCGCGAGAGCAGATTATTTCGAATTACAGCCGTCTAACGAGCGACACTACAAGAATTACAAGGCTGTGCATTAACAGTTCGGCACGCCAGCTGCTTTCTTCGTCGCCATCTTCTCCTTGTATCGAAGGTAGTACCAACTATCGAGCGTTTACACTACTACATCTACTAGAGTAACCTTACTAACGGTAGTAAGTTGACTGTAGTAGCTTTTGTTACTAGCGTAGCAACTAATTTACGTTCACACACGGTAACTTACAATCGTAGGTGGGGTTACTAGAGTAGTTAGATGAGCGTAGCGAAGCTTTCCATTTCACAACCTGAAAAAAAATGGGCTTCACTTTTATGTTTTTTTTTTTTTTTTTTTTTTTTTTTTGTAATTATGTACGCGGCATACAGGTCAGAGAAATGAATCAATCAACTTGAAACTTTTTCTGAACGTTGGTGTCATACCAGAATAGGTTGGGATTGTTATTCAGAGAAATCGGTCAGAAGGTTTTTCCGGAAAATAATCGGAAAGTTTGAAAAATCCTCATAAGAATAACCCGGAGGAAAAATACTTGAAAAACAAGAATTTTTCAAAAGCTCTCAAATTCTCACAGAATATGAAAAATACTATTTTACACCTTTTCAGAGATTTTTACAACAATCGAATGAGAAATAATGAAGAAAACGTAATAAACGTGTACATCTTATTGAATATTTGGATCAATTGGTTTTGCAAAGTGTTTATGCTACAGGTTGCAGGTTACTATAAATATCAACAAGTTGCAGGTGAGGTTTTTGAACGTTTGAAGTAAGTCAAGGTTTGTAGATGTGAATTGAGCTGACAAGTTATTTTTCATTCTAGAATGCCATACTTCTAAGCTCATCTCACAACGCGCATCCCGCGTTTTCCTAGTTGAGTAGTGATGTAAACGGGGTCTTAGAGTTTCACTATGTATGATGCCAGTATTGTAACACAGCTTGATCAACCACTCATAATGTGACCGCAAGTGAAGTACAACTTATAACAACTCATTTGTCCTATACTATATTATGTTTCGAAAGATTTGGAGAATTATAGGAGAATGTACTGAAAAGAATGTGACTCATTTTTTTCTTCGCAATACACTAATCGGATAACCTCTATCTATTATCAACCCCTTCCTAAATGATACAGAGAAATGAGATGTTCTTCAGATTCAGCTGATATAGCTGTTCGTTGTTACATATTATAATAGATTCCATGAGATTGAAAATAGAGTCACAAAATTTGATGGATAAGTATTGTGGGTAGCCCCATTTCAGATTCTGATAATAATCTCGTATATTATATTATATGTCTATATATTTATATATATATATATATATATATATATATATATATATATATATATATATATTCGAATATATTTATACATATATATACATATATATATATATATATATATATATATATATATATATATATATATATATATTTTAATATATATATATATACATATATATATATATATATATATATATATATATATATATGTATATATGTATATAAATATATATATATATATATATATATATATATATATATATATATATATATATATATATATATATATATATATATATTCATATGTGTATGCAAGGGGGAATATTCGGGTGTGTGAACTGCATACAACCAGATTAAAATTGAATCAACATTTATCGTGTTGCTCTGTTTTTCCTTTCCATAGTATGTGTAAGTATTGCTCTTCATCAATATTGACATTGAATCAAGTATCTGTCATTAGAATAAACATATCTCACGTGTGATATACTGATAATATTGTTCCGTAGTATCTATAAAACCCTATTGTGAGAATGTTATGATATTAAGATTAAATATTATCAATGAATAACACGTATTACCAACAAGTATACTGAAACGAGTGGCCGAGTGGTTAATACACTGAATTGTCATTCAGGAGATCGGTGTTTGTTTCTCACCATTGTCGAACACCCTGACAGGGGTTTTTCTTGGTTTCAATCTGTTGTTCAGGTCAATACTGAGATGGTTACTCAACAACAGGCCACGACCGACTCCAAAAACCCGACCGACTTTCCAACTATCCAGAAACACCTGATAGAATAAACTTTCATATTATCATCCTGTCATTCATGAATCATTCACCGACGTCGATAGATCGTGGTCATCAGTACAGTGCGTCGTAAAATAAATAAATGGATACGAAGATAAAAATGTATAAAACCAACAAGCAGGCCTTTTACGGTATCGGAGTGGTCAATGAGTGGGTAAATAAGATGTACCGGTATCATTTATTGATGAACTTGGTGTGAATTATTTAAGTTCAATAATTTGAAAATGGAGGACAATTAACTCATATAGGCCTACAGTGAACACACTGCTTGCGAAAATTGATCACATTTTGATATTTTTCCACCAACTCAAACTTGAAAATTATTAACACGCATATGAACATGAATTTGAAGCGTATTTTCATTCTTGATACATAATCATTTTTGAATTCATCAAATATGGGATAATATTCGATTGAGTGATTTTAATGAGAAATAAGAGTTGAACTCTATGTCAGTTCGTATTTTGGAAGTTTGTAATCAAGAATTGTGAAAGTTTCCATTTTTGATTGTATAGTACGTATAGAGAATGATATGAAAAAAATACTCGTTCATTTATCTATGAGCAGGTGTTTCAAAGAGAGTGGAAATATAAGTTAGAAGAAAAGAGAAGCAAGTAGGCCTATACTGTACTATACTCAAACATGTATTTTTCAATCACTCTCAAAAAACATTAACCGATATTTGTGTTCGGAGCGTACTTTTTAGAACATCCACTGATGATTCGAAATTGCCGTCGATAATCTACGAAACCATAGCAATATGCACTGAGTGATATCCCCCAGTATTTCAGATGGGAGTATTTGTAGAGTTTTCAACAAATGTTTCGAAAAGTTTCAAGAATAAAAAGCAATTTCAACGTTAAGAAAAACGCATATTCAAAAATGCTTTTTCCTCTTTCCCTTTGCCAGCTCTCTTCCTACAATTACTTTGGATTCGTTCTCGTCGCAGATAAATAGAAAATTCTATTTCTCTTTTCAGTCTCCAACCCACCATAAATTCATGTAATTTGCATATAGGCCAGCGGATCTTTTCAAAATACATTTCCTAAATTAATGAGTTTGGATTGTGTGTGAGAGGCTGGGAAATAGGGCACGAAGATTTAGTGCTTGGTTGAGTCGACAACTTCACGATAAAACACTTTGTATCGGGAATAACTCTCTTGCATACATGTATGTATATATATATATATATATATATATATATATATATATATATATATATATATATATATATATATATATATATATATATATATATATGTATATATATATATATATATATATATATATATATATATATATATATATATATATATATGTATATATATATATGTATATATATATATATATATATATATATATATATATATATATATATATATATTTATATATATATATATATATATATATATATATATATATATATATATATATATATATATATATATATATATATATATGGGGAGAGAGAGAAAGAGAGAGATATTGTGTATGTATATATATATATATATATATATATATTGGTCTGTATATTTATAGTCTACATTAATACCATAACATTTTTAGCCATCATCTTTTACTTCATTTAATATCATCTTCTGTCACTTTTCAATTTCTTTCCGTTGTCTCCATATTTATGCTCGAAACATATATATATATATATATATATATATATATATATATATATATATATATATATATATATATATATATATATATATATATATATATATATATATATATATATATATATATATATATATATATATATATATATATATATATATAAATACATTCACTTTCTTTCCCACTGTCTCCATATTAATATATATATATATATATATATATATATATATATATATATATATATATATATACATATATATATATATATATATATATATATATATATATATATATATATATATATATATATATATATATATACATTTTCACTTTCTTTCTCACTGTCTCCATAATTATGCTTGAAACATCCGCAAACTTTGACAATCATTGTTGAAGTAAATGGACATGAACGTAGGCGCAAAACTATAACTCGCTGTCGACGCTCCTTCAAACCCTCACCCCACCCTAACCTTGTGTATCAAATATCATGTACTTATATCAAGAGTTTCTCCATATTGAATCAATTTCATCATGATAATTAATTTGAATATTCCGAAAAATAGAGCTCTGAAACTTGAAAAATAGAACTTCATCAACGTGAACTGATCTGACCTGATAAATCTGACAGAATCGACTATCCTACTCAATTCACCAATTCACAAATCCAATCCAAATCAAATCAAACCACAACAATGTATTTTCCTCACCCATTACTGCAGTCTATATCGCAGTTGAACATTGTTATTCATGTATGTCCGTTCGGCTTGGGGTTACAGGTCGGCTATAACTATATATATATGTGACGTCAGAAACGGCGAAGATGTGGCGGTAATGGTCCGTGGACAAATGCGTGTTAGAACGGTAGCGTGTAGAGTGTAGACTGTAGAGAATGCGGAGAGAGAATGAAGGGTGATAGAGGGTCTGAAAGGGAAATAGAGCCACTGAAAAATACCATTGGCAATTTGTTTTCACACCTCGGACAACATCGGGGATTTGACGATGCGGAAATAACCGAAAGAATGTCGACTATACTCATAGTCATGATGGATAAATGAAAACACTGGTACACAGGTTTTTTCAAATCGTGTAGTGACAAATTCACAATGATTCACTATTTTAATGAGCTTTGAAAAAACTTGAACATATTTTGTACTTCTAATATCCATATTGCTTGTAATTGATAATCATGTGTTCATTTTACCCCCTATGATATGATATTTATTCACGATAAATTGACCGCATGATGGATATAATATGTTATATTTGGAAACCACCCCAACCTCATAAATATATATATATATATATATATATATATATATATATATATATATATATATATATATATATATATATATAATATATATATATTTATATATATATATATAAATATATATATATATATATATATATATATATATATATATATATATATATATATACATATATATATATATATATATATATATATATATATATATATATATATATATATATATTCATATATTTATATATATATGTATATATTTATATATATATATATATATATATATATATATATATATATATATATATATATATATATATATATATATATATGTATATATATATATATATATATACATATATATATATATATATATAGGTATATATAAATATATATATATATTCATATATATATATATATATATATATATATATATATATATATATATATATATATATATGTATATATAAATATATTTATATATATACGTATATATAAATATGTATATATATCATTTCAGATATATATATATATATATATATATATATATATATATATATATATATATATATATATATATATATATATATATATGAATATATATATATATGAATATAAAAAAAAAATATATATATATATATATACATATATATGAATACATTCCTGAGTTATTTATTAGACGAGCTTTAGCGAGGATTCAATTTGACATACTGAAAAAAATTGGTGTTCGTTTTTATGTTTTTTTTTTTTTTTTTGTTTTTTTTTATGTTTTTTTGTCGGTTCTCCACAGGTCAAACGGCTACAGCTATCAACTTCAAACTTTTTTTCGTCATGGTTCCTCATCTAACTTAGATCTGTATAGTTTTGTGGCATTATCGGGTGGTAACTTTTTTTTTATGAATTTTAGAAATTTCAAAAATCCCCATTAGAATAACCCTGAGGAAAATACTTGAAAAATCAAAATCTTTCAAGACCTCTCAAATTTTCGCCGAATATAAAGGAAACTATTAAGCACATTTTGAGAGATTTTTCGCATCAATCGGATGAGAAATAACGAAGAAAACGCATTTATAAAGCATTTTCCCATCAATTTAGGCTATTACGGGAACCAATTAAATCTATAGCAACAAGTGTCACCAATTAATTCAAAACGATTGAAATGAATGAAGAGGAAGGCCGTGACATAACTGATTCTCGTAAGGTTTTTGAACGTTTGGAGTGATCCAAGGTCTGTAGATGTAGATTGGGTTACAAATTATTTTTCATTCTAGATTTCTATACCCCTAAGCTCGTCTAACAACGCGCATCCCGCGTTTTCCTAGTACTAATTATGTCCACATCTAACTTCTCTCTCCCATTCTGTATCTCTCTCACTTCTCCTCAATCAACCAGTCATTCGGTAACATCTTCTCATTCCAATTCAATCAGAGTTTGAAATTTGGTGTTATATTCAAATTCATTTCGAAATTATTTCAATCACATTATTATTTTGGTGGAGGTGCCGTGTTTCTGAGCTACCTCACAACTTCCTGACGTTGCTTTTTCTAAAATATCGTTCAAAATGGCGTACAAGTTGTATCGTACAAAGTATCCTGATATATGAACATAAAACAATCGAGAAAATATAACCTGTCTGAACTTGACATACTCAAAACAGCTGTTTTTCGTCCACACTGTGGGCTGTCATGAACTCGAACATTTCATTTGTTAGATTGTAGCACCACTCAAATACTGGCCGTTTTGATTTAGTTTCCAAAGTCAACTTTGTCAACTTCAAACGTTTTCTTTTTTTCGTATTTCAACGTCAGAATGATACGCACAGTAGTTTTTTATCCATAGCTCGAATATTACACCTCACGTTTTCCCAGTGGTGGTTGTGAATGATGTTTCTTTAGTAACAAAGGTGATATTTTGATTCACATTCAACTTCTGACTATCAATGATTACAGATATATATATTCTAAAAACACAATGATCTACAGATTCTCTCTCACTTCTGCAGATTGATACGATTGTGAATGTTTGTACAATTCTCCCCGAAAAGCCTCTAAAAACGTATAATTTAATGTATATTAATTTGATGTATATTCGTACATACATTCAGTGTACCTGACATGGTTTATACTCTGGTTACATTTATTCATTCATCCATTCATTTATGTATTCATCCATTCGTTCATTCATGTATTTATTTATTTATTCATTTATACATAGTTTGTGAACAGTATCATTGTATAAACCGAGTGAAGTACTAACAATAATATGAGAATGTGAATAAGTGATAGATAGATAGATATTCATGCCATTAATCGACATACGAATAAAACATAATATAATATCAATGACGCAATTACACTCATGTGTGTGATGAGAGGATCACACAAGTTTTGGAACATAACAATAGAATATAAGTATGTCGTCATATGTTTCTGCTTATTTTGTTGTATGAACAAGTTTATTTCACACTCATTGTTCCACGATTAGAAGATTTCTGTCATATTTATGAAAGAGAGAATACAAAAAAAAAACTTTAGGAAAAAGTGAAATTCTTTTCTAATACTGATAATTCAGCAGTTGATTGTTTTGTCAAGTTGATTGATGGTGAATATTGATATAAAAGTACACTCATGTTCAAGTATATGGGGTGCACTTATCATCAGATCAGTATTTATATACTGATTGAAATTTTAGTCATTCGCTGATAGATCATATTTTCGTAATTACCAAATTATGATTCAACTTGGTCCATTCATGAAATTTTCACCTCATTTTATCATTATATATACTTCACTTTTCAAGTGGCTCAGACATCTGTTGCGATAACAATCCTAAAGTAGAAATTTTTGATAAGCAATAACGAAAACATCCATTTGTTCAAAACCCGATCTCTCCGTTCTCGATTTTGTTGACGCTCCACAGGTCACACGATAAAAAGCCCACCGATGTATATTAAACCTAATGTGCTCATCATTTAGCCGCTATGTTGGGACAGTATAATCATAGGCAAAATATATGCTACCTATATATGATATACTATACATATGATATACTATCCATATATATCCATGATATACCATCCATAGTATATACTATCTAGATATGCTATATGTAAATCTTCATTATGAAAAATAAAAATACATATAATAGATGGTTGATGATGCCAGAAACATGATAAAAATCAGACCTGATATTATAATACCATAGAAATGAATGAGAGAGAATAGATGACTCGAAGTGTAAATGGAAAATGTGGAGATTATATGAAAAATGAGATCATCTTTTGTCTTTGATATAATTTTTGATGGGAAACGGTTGAACAAATTTTGAGGTATACATCCATCATTGGTATAATTATGGGAATGGTATCATTCAATATATTATGGAGCCAGATTGTATTGTATTTGTTATTGTAACGATCGAGTCACACGTTTCAACAAGATCTGGTCGGAGAAAGTGATCATATTTTTTTCTTGACCAGCACATAACTTTTGTAACTGGCCTCCATAAAATTTGCCCAAACAATAATATATATGAAAAAAAAACATGTTCATGTATGACAAGTCCATGTAAAATATATATGAGTTGATCAAGATCTGTAGATATCAATCACTCTCTACACTCTCTATTTTCACTGATTTCACAGGCACGTCTCGTTCATCCTAAGACGCATGTGAAGCGTTTTTGTTAAGGTATAGGGCACAGTCATCATTATTGTTAATATCTTGAGTAGGGCTTGTTTACATTCATCATAATCCCAATGAATATTCGACACGAAAAGTTACAATAAAATGCACTTCTTATTCTCAATATGGCCGACGAATGTTTACAAAAGTTCAATCAACAATGTAATTGTTGAAAATATGCGTGCGCTTTATTTTGTGACTTTCCTCTACTTCCACTTGTCAACACTAACTTTTTCTGGCAGATAATCACTCAAAAAAGAATTACAAGACTAATCTAATAATATATCTGATAGGCTTCTAACTGGTCAATTCCAACTGGTAGACATTGTTGTTTATCTCTTTCAACAATGAGTGACGTCACTTTACACAAACCTATACTATAAAACGAATACTGGTCTCGATGGTTTTCAAACAATTCGCAACAATAGCTACAGTTAACGTGAATGATTCGTGAGAATGAATTCAGTGCTCAGAAATCACGATTGACTTACTGACTTCAATACAGGTTATTTTCAGTATCTTGCAAGTCCCCCTTCCTCCTTCCTCTTCCTCCTCTCCTTCACCATCGACAAGTCCAACAGCATATAGAGCGAGTTATTTGGATCCTATTCAGTTTGCTCATTGGATAGATATAGGTTTTTTTTTCATATACAGTGTACATCCCTTGAAAAAGTCGGGAGTAAGTGATTTGATGCGGTTATTGAGATGGAAAGGAATCGGAACGAGACTGACAAGGGATAGTTACATAAGTCAGATTTTCATTAACAGAAAAGCTTTTATGGTTTGATGTTTAACAAGAAAATGTAGCCACTGCTAGAGCACGTAAATATTTTATCAAAATAGAGTGAAGTATAGAAACATATTGGCGAGAGAATTCTGGTAGATTGTATAGTAATATGGGAGATCGTTAATCTGATGAGTGAATTTTACCGTACTTGAATGAACTTATTTTTCTCATCACTCGCAGAATGAGCAAAAAAACACAGATACCAATGAAACTAGCAATGCACATCTGAGGATGCTGGATACTTCTGATGCTTGATCGGTTCAACAACTTTTCCGACAGATTATTTCGAAATTTCAAAAACCCTCGTGAGAAAACCCGGAGAGATAAGTTTGGATAGTTTCTCATTTTTTTGTAATATATATATTCAAATTTTCAAATAATTCAGGCACTCCAATGATATATATTATCCCAAAGTTTCACATGAATGGGATCGGCTGGTCTAAAGGTGAATCTATCATTCATTTTTTCACATAATTCAAATACTTTTGAATATATCAAGAAAAGCAACAGGCTAATTAAGCTGTTTAGAGCGTATCACTATTAGGATGAGCAGTTGATACAATGGGGAGACAGTGACATGATAGTTTTGAAATCAATATGTGTGTATAGCTTATAATCACATTCCGTATAAAAGTCACATATTGCTGTCTATACATTACAGTTTATTTGGCTCTTCCTACTGCGCATCCAGTTGCATATTCCTCATATATCCTATATCCAAACAAAACATGTAGGCCTACACCGGCGTACGTACCATAAAAACTAGTACACACAACAGTAGGACATATATATATATATATATATATATATATATATATATATATATATATATATATATAAATATATATATACATTCCTTTTTTTAAATTATAATGAATATATGTGCCCATATTATTGTTGGCAGGAGAAAGAAATGATATTCCCAAAGCTTTCAATTTTGATAGAAATGTGAGTAATGTTCGAAAGTGAGCTTGAGTTTTTTCGTATTTGTGTGCACTCTAATCACTCCAGTGAGATATGCAATTATATGAAATGAGTCTCCAGTCTCATATACGGCCAGTTTCTGTTTTAGTCGTAACTTAAGAAGATGTGGCAAATGAACTGTCTGAAAATAAGATTATTTGTCAAATATCTTAGTGTCTACGCGTAAAAAATACAGTTCTAACAATGTCGACCCAAACATTTTGTCATTGCTATTCACGCACATTTCGCGCATTTCCACCTATATAGTGTACCATTATTCAGCTTAATAAACTCAAATTCCAGTTCCCACATCACGAAAACTCCGAGAAGCATAGAATGATAGAACACTTTATCAAGAAAAACTTTCATGTTCTAAAGCTTGAAAAAGAAAAAAGTTCATTCTTTCTCTTAAACTTTTTTCGGAGACTAGACTTCACTTGATTTGTGATTTATCTGTCACTAATCCCGCGAGAAGAAGAGGGTGGTATAAGTAGCTTGGAGGGGTAGAGGGTGAGAGGGAGGGGGGAGGGGGGTCACACGTCCACTGGAGCGGACACTGTGATAAGGATAAGCGATCCGTTACACGGTAGCCAATCAGCGCGCGACATTGAATGATGTGGTCATCAACGACATATTACATATACTCACGTTTTCTACAACAAAACAATGCGAAACTACC
>OZ023334.1:23393937-23398937 GCA_964007535.1 Brachyptera risi
ATAAAGGGTAGGCATTTGATGAAATGATTTCCTGCCATTCAATGTTGTGGCTCAACATGCGTGTTGGTGAACAACTAGTTGGTCAATGTATGTTCACATAACATTACTATATTCTCTCATTGGTCAGTTATAGGCAATATTGTTTAGAAATAGAGCCAGTTTTCACTCAGAGCAATTATTGCTTCACAATATACTATGCTGTCCTAATATATCAATATTTCAGCCAACGTGTGTTTCCTAGCTACTAATGATTGCCTCAATTGATTGCCAGTGATTCCTTTGATGTCCAAAGAGTCCTTAACTCTTGGCGGATACATCTGGATGAATCCAGCATCCAACCATTATGAATCAAAGGTTTTTGAAACATCAAGAATATGTGAAAGCTATACACATTTAAAAAATTGATCAAAATATTCAGAGCTTTGGGATATGGTTATTTTTCGAGGAACTTTCAAGTTTTAATAACAAGACAATCAGATCTCACTTCATTTTGATTACGGGGTGGTAAGATCACCCTTGTGATGGCCCGTTCAAACGATCCTATCTTTCATCCTCAGCCTTAATTGGGAAACAATGATTTTGTATCAAGTTTCGATGTTATTGAAAAAATAAAAAAAATATCTCACTCCAGTGGTCGACGATATATGATTTTTCATGGAATATTGGCCTGAGTTCATTGATAATGATTTCTTAAAATCAAAATTTGCTGTATGAAAAATTTCATGGGGTTGAACAAAATCCTGTTACTTTGTTCATAAACATCAAAATATTGATATGAAAGCATTGTGACATGATTGGGGCTAAGGAGTAATTGGTGAGACCATTTTAAAGCGGTGCCTCTCAGATATTTTTCTGGAAGTTGTACACATCTCTTTTTGTTCAAGTGAGAAGCGTAGAATCAAAAATTAAAAAATAACATCCTTAATTCAGACATGAAAAATGTAAAAATTCAAACAAAGTGAGTTATGGTGATATAAAGTATTTACAATCCTATCTTTCTGACATAATAAAATATCACATGATATTGTGAAGTCACGTATAAAAACACGGGATTTGTGGGGCTAAAATAAACGACTCTATTTCTACGGCAAAATGAAAGATATCCGTCACTTTCAAATCCGAGCAGAAGCTTTTCATATTGTTGGTAGAGAAGTAGAAGACTATCTTCTCATATCACGTTTTATGCCAGCGAAGAGAAGAAAAATATTATTAAATGCCGGAAAAGACTGCGCGTTTATTTATTTTCATTTTTGAAAAGTTCTGGTGAAGTGGACCACACAACAAAAGCTTTTATCATATTGACAATGACAAAGATTAAACTCAGATGAAATGAGAATTTAAAGTGGATAAAGAAAATGCAATCTTTATTAAGATTTTATATACGATGAAATAAATCTCGAGCGAAGGTATTTTTGTTATTTGTTTTGAAAGACAAGTTCTTCAACGTGTCAACGCGTCTTGAGGACATTAGGAGTAACTCTTTAAATAAAAAAGAAATCATCCGAGCTTGAAACGTTCAGGGGATGAAAAGATATTTATTATGCATTCATTAATTCCTAAAGATCAGGATGAAATATACAATATCAGCGAATGATTGTTGTTCATACTTTATTGATAGAATGAGAATTATGGTGAGGACAAACTCCACTATGAGAATTCTATATATTTTGTTGAGTTTACTTTTACAAAAATGAATCAGTGGATCAATTAATGTTGTGAAGCAGATGAACTTGTCATTATCCTCGGTGACCTTTCTTAGTTGTGAACAATATTTATTGAATAATTTGTCAACAGATTTTGGTTTCTAGTCACATAAGGTCAATAATCGTACAAAATTAATGAATGATTCTAATCAAAACTCTACAAAAACAGGACAATGCTTGGCCTACTTGATATTTGTATATTAATGAAAGAAAATATAACATATTTCTTTTGTCTTCCAAATGTCTACGATGCTTTTCTTATCTGTCCTCTCAAGTGAAATGAAGCTCCCTCCGGCCGTTTTACGCCCCACTCCCTCCCACAACTCACCCCCCCCCCCCTCCCCCTCCCCCTCCCTCTAGGCCATGTCACTGATGTGACTCCCCAGTAACGTCACTGAGTAGCGATGACAGCTGTCAGAACAGGTCTCAGACAAGACGGGCAGAACGATATGATGACGTCACAGTCACCAACAGTAGCCAGACTCTCGCAGGATCGCCATTGTGATTATAGTATCACAAGAAAAAACCATTACAATTTGAACTTCTTCTTAGCAATAAACGTTGTGGAAACAGTGATGTTGTTCGAAAGAATTGATTTTTTTTTCATTAACAAGTATTGGCAAGTTAAAATTTGGTGGAAAGATTGTAAAAGATGCTCATTCAATTATTTCGAATCATTGGTTTGAAAAAATTACGAACTCCAAATTTATGTATAGACTGTCGTCATATGATGAACATAGAGACTACTTATTATACAACTTTTATCATAGTTAGTATAGTATGGTATATTTGAGAGAAGATCACGGTATGCCGTAACCTATTCGGGAAGTGTAGATGTTGTTGTTGTTGTTGTTGTTGTTGTTGTTGTTGCTGTTGTTGCTGTTGTTGTTGTTGTTGTCGTCGTCGTCGTCGTCGTCGGCGTCGTTGTTGTTGTTGTTGTTGTTGTTGTTGATGTTGTTGTTGTTGTTGCTGTTGTTGTTGTTGTTGTTGTTGTTGTTGTTGTTGTTGTGTGCACAACCCATTGATCTGAATTTATTCAATCCAGCATTGAATTATAGTTATCGTACCGATAGATGAGCATCAGCGTTCCAGAGCTGTGTAACCAGTCATTTATTGGAAACTAAATTTTTCTGTAACCGTGTTATAAATTGCACTGCTTACTTGTATATTGCACAACACCCTACTTATTCAAGGTGAAGTTAGAAACATATACTATTATGAACCTTTTCATGCTTAAAAACAGAAAGACAAATATACGTGTGCACTTAATTTTGTCATTCAACATTCTCTCTGTCCACATTAAAGTAGATATTTTTTTATATATATATTGGATTTTAACGACGTACTATACCGATGGTTACGATCTTTTGGCGTCGGTGGATGATTAATGAGATGGTGAGATGATGAGATGAAAGGTTATTTTTGTTAGGTGTTTTGGATGGTGAGAAGGAGTCGGTCGTGGCATGTTGTTAAGGAACGACAGAACGTATCAACCTGAACGACAAAGGGAAACCACGAAAAACCCCTGTCAGGATGGTCGACCATGGTGGGAATCGAATACCGGTCTCCCGAATGACGGTTCAGTGTGCTACCACTCAGCCATGCATTGAAGTCTACTAGAAGTAGAAGAAATCTCGTGAAGATCAGGAAAAACAGTACACTACTCGATCAAGAGAACGTCAAGGATCATAATAATCTGATTCAAAATATGTTTTGAACTTCAAACAAACGATCCAGATACAATCCACCACATCCACCATAGCCCAGATCCAGCCTGGATTCACCACAGATCCAATAGTCCACACCTTGATGTATTTCATATTTTTCTAGTTCAAGTTCCTCATCCATACAGCTATAAACCAATATCCAACCATAAACTAGCGATTTTACTCGACTGAAATATACTTAGTTATATTTGGATAGATCAATTTATATTTCGACTGATAACTAGCAGTAACGTCATATATTCGAATATACTTTCAGATATACTGGCAAATATCCGACATGTAAAAGTAAACATCATGGCAACATAATTAGATGAGCGTAGCGAACGAAGATTTCATTTCACATACCGGAAAATATGGGCTTCGTTTTTATGTTTGTTTTTTGTATGATGTGGTTTGTGTGGGTTGTGTGGGTAAACGTGGATTGAGCTGACAGAATATTTTCCATTCTAGATTTCCATACTTCTAAGCTCATCCCGCGTTTTTCCAGTGATTACAAACAGGTAGGTGTTGTAATTGTCAGGTCTCCTAAGATACGATGGTTAGTGTGGTAAGTGTAATCGTCACAGGGATGAATTGGATGGATGCATGGTAATTCTTTGTGCTAGTTCTAGGTACCGATACGGCCATACCAATAATTATCTACCAATATCAATAATATCTGTCCTCATTCCATCCAGTTGATTCAATTTCATTAATTCCCCACCACTTTATGAAAAATAGGTTCATATTTTGCTTGATTCATTTCAAGTAGGCCTATGAATTTTCCTATGCCAAAGTCATTCGGGAATAAAATTGTATTCACATTATTATATACTCTAGCATCGATTCCCCCATTTGAATAGTTTTCTCATGTTACCTGCAATGTTGAACCGTGAAACAATGCGGCCCGCAGTTCATTGTTACATTTTTAACGAACACGTATATGTATAACATGTTTCAAAGTTCCAAGAGAAAGAGTTACAAAAAAAAATGTTTTGCATTTTGTATATACCATGTACCTGAATTATTTATAGAATTGCTGCAATCCGAATAATATTACGCCAGAAAATCCAATGTACGTACTCATAAATCAAACTTATTTTGAATAATGATTTATAATCTTATATACCGGATCATAACTGTTACGAACTGAAAATTCGAAATTAATATTTACTACAGAAAAACGCAATTCGTACATTTCCAATTTACATAAAAACACTATTCATACATGCATCGCTATGGCATGTTGAACCATAATCATAGAAAACGAACCTAGAAAAAGCAAATGCACATTTAAATGTACGGGGTCCTTTCCATCTCACATATATTTCTCATAACTTAGTAATACGGCATATCTGGATATCACAGTGTATAGACTATGAAGTGTACAGTTGCTAGCACGCTCTGCTGGGTGGATCGCTAACCAATAATTCATGTTGAATCCGCGCACTCGTGTTTATAAAATATTACCACCATTCGGCAAGGGCTATGGGGGAATGGAGCAACAGAAACCATGGCCCCATGTGACTTCAAATCAATCTATGATGAGGGAAATGGTTGTGAGGTGAGGTAGGATGGAGGAGGGGGGGGA
>OZ023334.1:23403937-23408937 GCA_964007535.1 Brachyptera risi
AGAAATTGTATCTTCAGTTTGAAACTCAAATGAATATCCATCAACTTGATTCAATTCTTGAGTTACAATTCAAATTTCAATCATAAAAAACATGTTTTATGTTTGGAATAAATTACAATATCCACGCACTGCAATGTCAGCGGATATTAACGAATGGGGCCAAGAGGTTTTGTGTGGGAGAAAATGCAATAAAGGCTCGAAGAAGTTTGTATCTATTATCTTTATATTCCATCTCATCTCTTGGCTACATACGACTCGAGATAATTTTTGAACAGAAATTCATGTTTTTAGATCGTGATAAAAAAATGTAGTAAAAATTGTGCTTGTTTTGTTTTTCTTCATTCCATTCGCTCATTTCTGGATCAGTTTAGATCTTATTTTGTCTTGCGCAAAATCAGTAATGAAAGAAGATATTTGAAATATCAGGAAATAACAATGTATGAGGTTTTCATTTGTTCATTTTGAAATCCTCACTTTCTGAACACTATATTTTCCTTGAATTGTTATGTAATCAAGTATTTCAGAATATATTATTATATAAAATTTCTATTATTTTCATCATTTCTATATTATATTATCTCTCTAATTCAATTAAACGCAATGTTATTTTTTATATACAAATGTAGTGTTTTCTTACTTCTTTCTATTATTCTCTGTTTAATCCACAGATAAGCCTTGTGCTAGGCTTTGTGGACAAGTGAACCTAATGTTTTATGTAAATGAATGATGATAATAATGAATAACCTATATATATTGATAAGATATATTATTAGTTTCATGTAGACCTATGATATTTTCATACGATGGACTATATCCAGACTGATAAGGAAATGTGAAATCGAAAACTATGTCATCACATGAAAATGGGAGAGATACGGGTCTCAAACTTTGAATCAATCAAATGAACGATAATATTTTGAAATGTTCATAGGGCCTTTGCATCTTGAGTTTCCTGGACAAATATTTCAATTTGTGATTTTCAACCACTTTACAATCTTTACTTGGCAATAACTTTACATCATTCTTTTATTCTACATTCTCACTTACATGTATGACCAATTCATACAGATTGCGATGATAGGAGGATGAGTCATACCAAGAATATATAATTATATCAATATATATATATATATATATATATATATATATATATATATATATATATATATATATATATATATGAATATATAAATATATATATATATATATGTGTATATATATATATATATATATATATATATATATATATATATATATATATATATATATATATATGTATATATATATATATATCTATATATCTATATATATATATATATATATATATATTCATATATGTATATATATATATATATATATATATATATATATATATATATATATATATATATAAATATATATATATATATATATATATATATATATATATATATAAATATATATATATATATATATATATATATATATATATATATATATATATATATATATATATATAAAATTGAATATCATATTCAATGAGTGAAAAAATGAAGGATAATCCAGTTGCGGAAAGACAACTGTATGCAAATAATTAAATGGATACCTTTTTTAATCGATATTTCGGACGTGTTTCAGCTTCAGTTGTGACTTTTAAGGCTACTATGCAGTAACAATGCAACAGAACTAATCTGAAGATCGAAGTTAAAGACCTCTAGAAATATCGCTGTTTCGGTTTCATTTATTTTCTATATATGTGACGTTAGTCAGCGTAATTGGTCAACAAGATGTTTCATTAAATCACGATAAGTGTTCTTGGCGAGAAAAACAAAATAACGAGCAATTTTGTGAAAACCAAACGGGCGAGTGGATGAAGAGTGAGGGGTGGGAGGGGGGGGGTGGAAGTTTGCTTTCTATAACGATTACTGCAGAATTTTGTCGGAAACTTCTCTTGGTTTTCTGGAAGTGGTTCCAAAATTGATATGAGGATTACATGAAAAGTGAGAATCGATCATCTATCAGCTCATCAGAATGGTGCCCGCCGTAATATTACCCACCGTTATAGTCCGATTCTATTTGGATGAGCGTAGCGAAAACTTTCATTTCACAAATCGATAGAAATCGGGCTTCATTTGTATTTATTTTTGGTTCATTCATCAATAGATTTGTTCTCATATTCTTGTTTCTTCTGTTCTGTTATTTGTGTTACTGATTTTTCTTATTTTTTGTATATTTGTATGTTTTTTAGTTTTGTACGTGGCATAGCACTCCAGGTTCAGCAATGTCACCGATCGACTGGATTCTTCTCATGGATATTGGTGTCATACCAGAAGAGGTTGGAATTATCATTGAACCAAATCTGTTGAACAATTATGCATAGTAAAATATCAAGAATATCAAAAATTCTTACGAAAATATAATCAGAGATTTTTCAATTTTATCTATTTTATCCGTTTGAGATGAAAATTTCCACAGCACATCGATATTGTTATACAAAAGAAAGTTATACAAGATTATACTGGGCATTATTGAATTCGAATTGATTATTTCCGAGAAAATGAATTATCATATCGTAAAAATGACAAATATTGAGCTCAAATTTCCGATTGAAAATCTACTGGTTGCATGGAATAACGGAGGCTGTGAATTGTATAATAATAAGATGCCATAACTGATCAAATGGATGAATATTCAAGTGAGACCCAATACTTTCAATATCAAGATGTGTACATTCCAGTACATTCCATATATAATCAATATCTCACTCATAGTACAACTCATATTTAGCATCATGTAGCATATTTTCAGTGTAGGCTACGTATTTGGAATTGCATAATAAGAAATTGTATAAATTGCATAAGAACTCGAATTTTTACACTCAAAAAATGTCCAATCTTTCCTCCGGGTTATATTCTCATTTGATTTTTCTACATTTCGAATTGCTTTCCATTAAAAGTGATTCAACCGATTGCGCAACTAGGTCTTCGCTTCGCTCTCCAAGTTATGTTTGATTATGAATATCGAAGAGAGTGCTTTCCATTGTTTAACTTCAACATCATTATGTTCTCTCCACCATTATATCAAATACAATACAATCGTCCAGCTTAGCGCGAGTCCAAAAGGCTCTCTAAATACGAAGGCAGGAAGTTGGAAAATGGATGAATAAAGAGAAAAGCGAGTGTGTCCTACAGAATGACAGAACTAGCCAATCATCATTGTGACAATGTTTTGTTCAATTGGAGCAACATTTTGAAAGGCATCTATTGTTTCAAAAACCTGGTGAAAAGAGCTACTTTTAAACTTGTACATCGTCACCCTTTTGCACCAATCAGAGTTATTGTGTGCTTTTATTGTTAGAGAAAATAGAGAAAGACAAAAGCTACGAGTCACTCGAATAAAACGCAATCAGACGTGGAAGTGAAAAATGCAAAAGAAAATGTATTTGTATTTGCTTTGCTTTATTTTCGTCATATAGTGCTCTCATGGAAAAAACAATATAAATCTAGCTCGTTAGTGGAAATATATTGTGTCGTATGGATGGAATTTACATGTGCGTACAATTGTTTTCCTTTTTCCTTAGTACCGTGAAATGACAAAGCAAATACGAGAATATATTTATTTATCTGTTTTCATTGAACATTTTCGTCCTGACGAGTTCGCTGGCAGTTGTAGTGATTGCTGAAAAAAAAAGAGATGAAAAGTTTGAAAAAAGCTATATTTGTTGAAAAATGATTGATTATATATATATATATATATATATATATATATATATATATATATATATATATATATATATATATATATATATATATATATATATATGTATATATATATATACAATGAGAATTATTATTTGCTTAACGACCTCACCAGCTAGGTTATACGAAGGTACGAATGAGCAGGTGGTGATGAAATTTTGAAGTGATAATAAGTGAAAGGATGTTTACAAAGGCCTATGCTTTATTCGGGACTCGAATCAGCGCCCTACGGAGACTTCATTCTCCAAATCAGAGTATTTGATGTCCTATGTCGTCTCCTGTATCAAATTTGATGGAGCAGTTCCGCTTAATGTAAATATGCCACTTGATATCGATCCCTCCTAATTGTAGAGATATGTGTCATTTTGAAACAAGCTTTTTCTAATCTTTCAGAAATCTTCGAGCCAACACACTTTTTTGGAACATGTTGATTTACTTTTATTATAATTAAAAAATCAGCAGAAGAAAAACATAAAATTTGTATAATTAATTTCAAAAGCATTGAAAACAATATGAATTTGCAGCTTCATTGTATTTTCCTCATTAGCCATTTACCCTCTTCCTCTTCTTCCCCCTGAAGCAAGTCTTGGCTCCCACAACTGCGACTATCGAGGAAGACATCTACTGAGGGTGAACTAATGAATTATGAGACATATTACATTTTTTTGTCAAGATGATGTGAATATACAAAGCTAATGAGAAGTACTAAAAATATCTATAAAATAAAAATAAAAATATCTAGGTAAGAAAAATGATGTGGGATTGATGAGCAGTATGAACAACTCGATTCATCTTGGGTCTGTTGTTGACAAAAGTTGAGTTTTTTCTCAGTTTCTGAGATCAGTGAGATGTCGTCCAAGACGTTCATCATTGTTTACTTATACCTCCTGTCTGACCCCTTGAGTGACTTCACGTAACTCTAGAAGTTATATGATAAGTCGACAGTGGGGCATTTTATCATCCTTGTATAACCGCAAAAAACATTAGTAGTTTGTGTTAGAATAACTGGAGAGTATTTTTTTTTTAAATAATCGATTCATATTCATTCATATTAATTCATGGAGAGGTATTCATTCATGGTATTGTGTTGAGATCACTACAGAGTATTTTTTAGAATGAATAATCGATTCATATTTGTTCTTATTCATTCATGGAAAAAACGATTTGTGATTGGAATCCAATTTTTAAAAAATACCCCTTAATTGGAGTGAAATTATATATTTATATATATATATATATATATATATATATATATATATATAT
>OZ023334.1:23411437-23438937 GCA_964007535.1 Brachyptera risi
CCCCTCTCATACGTGGAGTGCGTTTGAAACTCGAAAAACTTTGCGAAAAACTTCACGTTTTTACGTGAATAAACTCTTCTAGTTTGAGTGAGTTTAATATCAGTAAATTATTCTCAGAATTCATCTCAATGTAGCTTGATCGACCTCTTCATGTGGCTGCAACCGTAAATATTATATATGGGGGATAATTTGAATGATACGTTTTATTAGAATATTCCTCATTATTTCAATGATCAAATGAAAGAGTAATGTATTTCGTCTGCTATCAGATCTGATTCAACAGATTACTACAGATTATCAAGTTTCGATGTTATTAAGAAAAAAAAAAAAAATACGATAAGAATAGTTGATATCAAAAAAGTGCAATACAACATTAAAAAAGTTTTGAAACTGAAAAAACTTGACTATAACCATCCCAACACTCTGACAACAGTTTCAAGTTTTCCCGTCATCTCAAATTTCCTCTTATTTCTTTCCTCGTCAGCACTCTCCGGAAATTTGAAACAAAGGGAATTAACGATGACTGGCCGTATTATTGTAATGAAGTCATTCCGTCTTCGTCTTTCACACATCGCTGCCTCCAAGGAATTCAAGGATGCGACCAACTGGAAGTCTTGGGGAGTAAAGAAGGAAATTGCAAAGGAAAACGAGAAATTAAGCTTCATCGCTTCGCTACTGAATACAATAATAATATTGCCAGACGCCTTCGGTATCTGGCTATATGAATGAGAAGAAAAAATAATCAGTCTTTTCAAGTGAGAGATGACTTGAATTAAAGTTTGAACAAATCTTTAGAAAAACAATTAGACGTCTTATCGATTAGTTATGAATACGCTGAGACAGTGGTAGGAATTAGCTTTAACATTACGATACAAGCGAAGATATACGACTTAACTGCAAACAGTAAAGACTTGGTAATCATATTTACTAATAAGATTATCGTCGTCGAAAGAGCTGTACTAGACTTGAGTATAGTCTGTTCAATGTAAGAACCGCCCGACCTGTCATAGATTCTTCCATATCAAGAATTTTTCAATTTGGTCTCACAAGAACATTGAATATTTTTTGAAATTAATATATATTAGCACATACCTTCTAATTTTTCAATATAATATTCTTTTCAATCGGAATTCTTCTCAAACATAAACAATTATCAATCAAGTAATTGAATAACAATGTACAGATATGACATCTTGGTTCACATTGAGAGAAGTATGTTGAACCGAATGCTTGAACATCTATACATATTCGGAAATTGCTTCTCATGGCATTACATCATTACAACATTGTAGAAACTATCGAAAAAAAAGAATAGATTTGATATAAGTAATTACAAATGGGTGAATGACTATAATGGTGGAAATTATTATTTAAAAAATGAACATTATACCAGATTGATGTTGGCTTTTTAAAGCGATCTCAATAAAAGTTGCACCTTTTTATCATTGAACGCTCACAAGAAGAAAAGTATCGTTCCCTCAAAATATGTTGATCTATTTACTTCTCGCATCTAGAAACCAATACCACATCCTCTTTCCCTCACATTGTTAGATAATATCAAGTTTGATATCATATTTTGACTCCTGTGCTATATGAGATCAACCTCTCTATCTTACGATCAACGCTCGTATGCCCTAACATATAATATGGAATAAGCTGTAGGGGTGTCGCAAAACATGCTACAACACAATATCGCCGGGCTCTAGACACCTTGCTACGTCTAAGACAGGATCATCCCTTCCCCCTCCCCTCTCTCCCCCTCTGCACCCTCCCCCTCTTCCACCCGCACATTCTCTCGTAACCCCAACCGAACGATATTGAGACTGTATATCGAAGGATTTCTTCTTTAAGAGCAGGTTTATATGAACAGCTTAGAATTCACAGAGATAGTGTATAGAAGGTATTCATTGGGAATTTTATTTATATTTTATATTTTTTATCGTAATATTTGGTTCGTTGATATGAATTATCGGAAGAGAATTGCATGAGAATTGCATGATAAAATAATTGTTTTTTGTATTTACGGAATTATATATCACTTGAATTAATTTTGATTAATTCAATGCATTTCGTTCTGAAATCTCATAGTTTATATCAAGTGGAAGATACAAAATGAAAACTTGTATTAAATTTGAATTTAAAATCATTTATTTGATAATATTCACTACTGTTATTAAACTTGGGAGAGTGTGGAATGGATATCCGAAAGTTTTCTCTATGCGCGAATCTCAAATGGTTTTTATCTAGAAACACACAGAAAATCGTATTCCTGATTCAGAAAATCAACAATTATTACAAATTGCGGATTGCAAACCTGAAACCAAGACTTGTGCTGTCTAAATAAGAGATATAATATACACAAATATTTTAATGTTCATCAATCAAAACTTAATGAACAAGTCATCTCAGAATCCACTCGCAGTATTTGTTCCATAACGAGCCATTATCGTTAGACAATAATCTTCTTTTTTATTACTCCAGTTCATTAATCTATAATACCTCGAGGTAATTTGTTTGTGTGAATGATGTATTATTTCTGTCAAAAATACGTGAATGAATGTATATATATATATATATATATATATATATATATATATATATATATATATATATATATATATATATATATATATACATATATAAAGGCCATACATATGAGTGACTTTTTGAAATGCGATATGATGAAACCTATGTCTATATCGTAAATGATGCTGTATCATTCAACGGAATGAGTCCAGCTGATTGCAAACACAGATAAAATATTCAATTCCACACATTTGAATATGAACCAGCAATATAATGAACATAATGAGTGAAGAAAATAATAAGTGAAGTATTTTTCTCTTAAGTACGTAATTTATTCTGATCACAAATGAGTTTGTACGGAAGTTTAGTACATAAAACTGGAATGAAAAATGATGAAAATAAAACCTGAACAAGGTGTTGGTTGAATTGACTAGCGTTGATGTAAACGTCCCAGCAAATTCCCTTTCACGCACACATCCAGCTCATAAATTTCCACGACGCTGTGACATTTGCCCGTGCAACACGTAGGAAAGATTGGAGCGCTATCAGCATCCGATTGGACAAGACAGGAGAGGGTTCCAACTTTCAAGATAGATAGACACACGTTGGGCGCCAGAGGGTATACGAAACCTGTACCCAACATCTGAGAGAAAGAGAGGGGGAGAAATCGAGAGAGAGAAAGAGAGAGAGAGAGAGAGAGAGAGAAAGAGAGAGAAAGAGAGGGATGGATGGATAGAATGAGAACGAGACTGAGAAGCAAGACATACAAAAAAAACTAGAATAGAATCGTGAAAAATTGCGATAAAGAACAGGACTCGGGTGATTGATGATCTAAATTCTAAAGCACGGGAAAATGTAGAAGGAAAAATTTGTTTTCGTCGTAAGAAAAGAATCCATTCTGCTTTTCCACCGAATGTCTTTTCCATTCATGTATATATGGTCTACAAGATCACGCACTCGGTGCGAATGTTTTTCACTCTCTTTACAATCAGCATTGATCGTTCCTTAACCTACGTGGAGTTTGATTCACGTGCAGCTGTTCTATTGGGAATAATGTTAATTACAGTGATTCGTAGAATTGCGTGAACAGAAAAGTAATGACAATAATTAATTTTAGAGATTATTTCTTATAGTCAATACATTTGTGAATCCGATAATACGTGAGCTTTGATTAGATATAACAGATTTTAACTTCCATTACTGAATAAAATCGTTATTTACTTCATTTGTATTATTCTTTTTATCGTTACATTCTATAGTTAACTGAATAAACTGAATAATTAACTTTATTAACTGAAATTTAACTTAATTAATTGAATAAAATCGTTATTCACTTCATTTGTATTAAACTTTATATCGTTACATTCTATAGTTAATTGTTAGGAAGTTGGTTTTTAATTTGTCATTTTATATTTTATTCGACTCTCATATTGATTATCGAACCAGATCCTTATGCTCACCCGCGACAATCAAAAGCAGACAGATGCAATGTGTATTCTCATTTTCAAATCGTTCAAAATATTCTGACAATTTGACAAAAATAATTCTTGGTCAGAAAAATCATTCGAGTTGCCAAACACTTTCTTGCCCTGAATTCAAAAACATATAACTACCCTATAATTGGAATGCTCCGTGACTCATCACATCAACAAATTTATCCAACAAATCTCTAATTGACTATATGAACTTATTGTCAATTGCGTATTCTTCCATAAGATTCTGCTTGTTCGGCAAAATCAACCCTCTGGTGAAATCCTGAAAAAAATAAACTATATTTCAGCCGGTCGTAAAATATGCAAGCTGCAGACGTGAGCGAAATGGGGATGGATATTTTTACCATCGGTGTGTGGATAACCCATATGATGATCCAATCAGCAGCAACTAGTTGTAGCCCTTTTACTAACGAGTCCCAGAGGGGAATCAGTAATTCCGCTCACTCTCCCCTTCTCATCCTCACTCCCAATCCGTTCCCCCAGGGCAAAAACCGCCACCCCCACAACTAGAGGTACGGTGGGAGGCATGATAAACTGGGAAGAATAATCTCAAAAATAGAGATGCAATCTTCAGAATTTACTTTTCTCTTATCGTACATTATTCGTGAGAGATTTTCTTTTCAATCGTTTCAAGAGAAAATTGTGCACGCAACGTGGTTGAATAAAAAAAATATGAATAGGATTCACAAAGAATATCGTGTCATTTTTTTCTGTCTCTCATTCGGAAAATGAGCTTCTTCATTATCATAGACACGATAATTAATACTTTTATACCGTTACATTAGGTTTGATTCGATTCGTTTTTAGTTCCCAACTTCACGATTCGAAATTTTCAAAAAATATGATACAAATTTTTATTTCCAATTACAATAATAGTACACGATCGATTTCGCAAGATGATAAGAAAAAAAACTGAATATGAAAATGTATATCAATTCGTACACTATGTCAACGAACACCAATGTACAAAGTCAATCAAAAGGTAAATACATAATGAAATCACAAAAACACCCCTATTCCATTTTAATTCTCGACATTAATATGCATGAGATGATCTCTGGGGGATTTCGTCCGTTGATGTTGTCCCTAAAAACCAACATGCTTAGTGCAGCAATTTACAACATGTGGTTTTCTCTCGCGTCGTGCGAGCGTGTTGTGTGTTGCCTAAATACGCATCACGGTCCACACTATACACACATGAAACAGAACACAGAATTCACTCCTAATGAACTATTAGAGGTGATTAGGTCTAAACTGCTCGCAGGCAGGCGGTTGGTGATTGCTAAAACCAGACCGCTATGGAACACATAATAATTTACTGGACAAAAAGAAATTACGAGTTCCGATGAGGGAACACAATAGCTGAAGAAGATAATTTATTTCATGTATGGTAACAATGGATTTTGAATGATTATCCGAGGACCATATAAGGATTTTTGTCGAAATATTTATGAAATGATAATGAATTTTAATTCTTATGCAATTGTGAATAGAATTTTTGAAATATACAATATTATAATAATTGCATCTCATGAGAAAGTACCGTACTGAATGAAAAAGAATCGGTTATTTTGAGTGGACCCATAATATATACAATACTGGTTGAAATTTGAGACAATAAATCCAAAATGATATGAATATTTCGAAAAAGAATTTCCATCAGGTATTGAACATGTGGACACAACTACCATTGAACTTATATTTCAAAATCTCAGCTACACAATTGAGAATATAAGTGATCAATTACCAAGTGGAGTGAAAAAATATCAAATGCATTTTGGGAAAAAAAGAAATGAAATAGATGTTTGGGGCATGATATAGGCGTATATATATATATATATATATATATATATATATATATATATATATATATATATATATATATATATATTTATATATATATAATATACATGAACATATTTATTTATTCATGCTCATACATATGAATAGATAAATATATATATATATATATATATATATATATATATATATATATATATATATATATATATATATAATATATATATATATATATATATATATATATATATATATATATATATTGTCATGTTTCATAAGCATGAGATCATTATAGAAAGGGTCAGCCCTCTCAAATGGTGTTTGATATTGATTTACCAATGATTCTCGCTAGCAGGTATTCACTATATGTAGACTCATACACATCCACTCTAAAATCCACTCAAACCTTCATTGCGACAAGAAAATCCTTTCGGATTCAGTAAAGTGTGTTGGTGGCACTGGAGTTTGTTGGTTGATGAGAGAGAAAGAGTATAATGGGGTGAAGTGAAGAAGAGAGAGAGAGAGAGCATTAGGAATAGAAAATATACCATTACATCTCTCCACAAGAATAGTACAAAACACTATATATCTCTCTTTTTCGCTCAGGATAATGCTCCGTTCTTCTCTCTCTGTATTTCTATTTTTCTCTCTCACTCCATTGTACCGATACATTTCGCATCCACTCTATATCGATATCTGTTGCTTCAGAATTCTCTTTTCAGAATCTCCAGTGATATGCACGAGAATCTCACACATATTGGGTCAAGCAAGTGAGATGTATACCGCATAGTATCCATGTTTCTATAGATAATGGTAGAATGTTTGGAAAAACAGCAAGAAAAACGTATTCAATTGACCATTGTAGATGGGCGTGACTTATACGAAGCAGGAGAAATTTTATATACCTTGATTGGTTATTTCCCTATTTCCCCCTGCTTCACTGTCCACTTGATTTGTTTTTATATTCTGTGCATCACGAGGGCGGACGATCTACAATGGTCAATTGAATTTTTTTTTTTCATACTCAGAAACTTTCTCAGAAAAATCAAAGTAAGTGCATACACAAGAACAAAAATTGTCGATTCGATGCTAGACACAAGTTATATATCTTATACACTCCTCTTCGGCCTGTTCCCATTTCTCTTCCTCTTCAATCTCAACTCTTTTCACCACTTCCTTCCGTTTCTCTGTATCCTCTCAGCATTTACCTTTCTCTACTTCAATCCATGTCTCCCATCTTTCTTTCATAGGTCTTCTAACTCTCATTTCTCATTTCTCCCTCGATCTTCCCACTATTTCGTATCTATGTACATCTCCGACATTTCGTACTCTACTTCAGATATCATATTTCTCTCCATTCTTTTCAGATATGCGTATCAACTCATTGTAAAAAATCGCTCCTCTTTAATATAATTCTCAACCATATCCATTCGGCGTGAAAACAATTTCAAATATTATTTTCCTGGCTTCAGAAATTGGACGATTCTTTAAAAAATTGTATCGTTCCATAAGTCAGATAGATCCTAGTGGTGATAAATATTTTAATGACTTTGAATGATTTTAATAATGAGTTTCCGAGTCAACAAGAGGACCTGCTCGAACAACAATCACATTTTTTTCATCTGTAGTTATAAGCACAATGAACTTTACTACGAGCTCCACAGTCAGCATTGAGGAGTGTTGTCCAAACTGAACACTGTTTATCCTCGTAGGTCACCAATATCTTATCATTCCATAGTTATTCGTGGTGGATGGCTTTGTACACAACCTTGATGGTCAAGTCCCGAACCAACCCGAACAATGGTTCGTGGGAATAGAAGTGGCCGCGCGGGTCAGCCATTCTAACGACCCGAATGACGATTCGTGGGAATGGTGAGTTCGTGAGTCGTAGGTCGAATCATTGAATAGACTACGAAACGAATTTAAGAAACGTCACTTAGGCCTATGTGCTGTGCCATTACAGACCAACAGATTCCGACGTGTAACGATTGCACGGTCCTTGTGATTCCCTTTCAACAATTACTCATTCCCGCGTGAAGTTGACACCGCAAATGTGCAAAATTCGATTGGGATTGTGAGTCGTTTCACAAATCTGACTTGTAGGAATGTTTCGAATATTCAACCAGAACCTGGGTGTTCAACCCCAGTCGATTAGAGCTTTGGGATTAAATTAGGGGGTAGACCTACTGAGTTCAAGTCCCAGAGTGAGAACATTTCATAATTTGAGTAAAACATCCATGCATATACATATATATATATATATATATATATATATATATATATATATATATATATATATATATATATATATATATATATATATATATATATATATATATATACATATATGTATATGCATGAATGTTTCATGTTTTATATATATATATATATATATATATATATATATATATATATATATATATATATATATTTATATATATGAATCTCATAATAAACTGAAATCACCGTTGGACGTGAGTTTGAATGCCGCATAAGGCATGGGTTTTTATGAACGTCCTCCACTTATCATAACTTCGTGATTTAATTATCGCCTGCTCATTCGTACCCCTCCATAAACTAGCTGTCAGTGGGGTCGTTAGGCATACAATAACCATCAATCGATCAAATAGGCATATATGAAAGCAAACAAGTAACAACTGCGCATCATTCAAAATCTTTGGATATTTGAATAGTTTCTCAGTAAAATTACAGTCGTTCCAACAATTTCCAATTGGTGGGCAAACTTCTGTCCCTCGTGTTCACGAGTAGGCCTACATATATATGCTAATGATCAAATTACTTTCCATTTTGTGCATTACCCCAGACTAACATCTCATTTGAAAAGTGTACCCATTAACAATAACGATATCGCTTGAATTTAGCGCCGTAACGCAATTTGTCCTTAGAAGAATGTCTTCTTTTTCGACTTTGCATAGCACCTATTTTTATATCACATTATTTTCAAAGTGAGTAGCGAATGTGAAGAGGGTATTACGCTGGGTACGATAATAGCCCCCATAACATGTATCTCGCGAGTGCTGGAAAAAGCTGTTGCTTCTCGCAACGCGACGACAGCGAAAAGGTGTCAACTGCAATTATTTATTATCTCTCCTACCATGTTCTTATCCCTGAACACTTCTCAACGTCGCGTCTCTACTTATTCCGTCTCGGAACCGTCTTAACCATCTTTATGTCTAAAGTACCTGTATTACGGCTAATGAAAACAGACGCTATTTGCGACAGAAAGAAGATACTTTTCAGCTATACAATACGATGCGTACAATAATGTGACAAAAGAAAGACATTAAATTGTGACGTTTTGTTATTAGACCTGTTGGAAAATTCACGTTTGGTATACTCTTGGGCACAAAATATTTATTTTCTAGCCACATCTTTGGATCATTTCACGTGGAACTTTTCAATAAGGTTATGGTGAAAAGAAACAAAATATCACAATACTGAGAACTACTGACATACTAAGGAGGATGAGAATCGACCAGAAGAAGTCAATCAAGAGAAGAAACAAATATATAAGCCGGCCCTCACTTTATTCGAAGAAAAGTATAACCATGAAGAGATTGAGATGATCGGACTGTTAATTGGCGCTCGAGGAACCATTTTGAAGTTATTTGGTGATTTTGAGAACGTTTCTTCCAAGATAATTCTTCAAGTATGAGATTGAAATGTCACCCCTAGAAAATTCCACTCGGATATTCAGAAACAATCTATACAACTAACTATCATCCATCAACGTTCACATTCATCAATCATCATCAGTCTCGTATTTTATTTACGTTATCGTTGATTACATCAATTTTATTTGATGTTTTTCTTCATCTTGACAATTTTCAGGTATTTATTCATGCTAAATTATATTTTCCATGTTGAATATTTATATATATATATATATATATATATATATATATATATATATATATATATATATATATATATATATATACATATATATATATATATATATATATATATATATATATATATATATATATATATATATATATATATTAGGGTTGCCGTTCGATTTCGATCGATTCGATCGATTTTCGATTATAGGTTTTCGATTCGATTTCGATACGTACTTTTCGATTTTCGATTCGATCGATATCGGAAAGTTTTCGAAGATCGAAAGCGTGCAACAGTTCAAGAGTAGCGCGAGACGACACGAGTAACGCGCTCGCTTCCATTGGTAACATTATACTCATATATATAGCTCGTGCGGGATATATAAGGATGGTATTTTGCTACCTAACACGTTTTTTCTTCGATTCGACTTCGATTCGTCAATTCGATCGATTTTCGATAAAAATGCAATCGATTTCGATTCGATTCGATCGATTTTCGATATTGTGAACTTCGATTTCGATGACGATTTTTTGATCGAACGGCAACCCCAATATATATATATATATATATATATATATATATATATATATATATATATATATATATTGGTTGTTATCCTGTGCACTCTGGAGTACGGGACCAATGAAGATTTTTGTATATTAGGTATACGTAAGAGTGATGCATATATGCGTATATGTGAGAGTGATGTATGCAAGAGTGATTGCAATAGCTATTATTTTTTGACTGATTATTAAATATATACAAATCAAACACAGAATTCCTATTGCTTTTCTCCCATATAGGACGATTCTATACCAATTGTCGTACTTGGTCTTCTTTGGAATCATTCACTTTGTGCCAACTTTTCCATGTTAATAAAATAGATAATTTTAATATGATGTATGATTTGTATATCTTACAAAATATCATATATTTCTTATATAATATCAAACAAGTAACAATGAATCACATATTTTCCATATCATATATCACGTAGTACGTGCTGTACATTGGATATCATATTATATTTTATTTTCAAAAACATATATAGCACGTGCTGGTAATTACGTAACGCGAGAATGATAGCTCAGAAACTTTCATAAGATGGCAACAGATGTAAACAACATGCTTTAGGACAACCTTCACTCTTTTTATACTCTCTGGAATATTCCATAAGAAACACGAATTATGCGTCCTCAGTACCTTGGAAGTACAAGAGCAACCAGAGAAAATCATATAGGAATGAAGAAGTTGAGATTTTTTTGGTGTAGGGGGTGGGATCATTAGATGAGCGTAGCGAAGATTCCATTCCACATGCCGAAAAAAATGGGCTTGGTTCTTATGTTGTTTTTTTTGTAATTTTGTACGCGGCATACAGGTCAGGAAAAAATACTTTTCGTCTTGAAACTTTTTCTACATCTTTCTGTTATAGGCCTATCAGAATTATAGGCTGGGATTGTTTTTCAAAGAAATCGGTCGGAAGTTTTTTTCGGAAAAAATCGTGAACTCTGAAAAATCCTCGTTAGAATAACCCGGAGGGAAAAACTTGAGAAACAAGAATTCTTCAAAAGCTCTCAAATTCTCACCGAATATGAACAATCCCATTATACACCTTTTCAGAGATTTTTGCAACAATCGGATCAGAAATAAGAAAGAAAACGCAATAAAAGTGTACATTTTATTGAATATTTGGATCAATTGGTTTTGCAAAGGGTATATGCGACAGGTTGCAGCACTATAAATATCAACAAGTTGCAGGTAAGGTTTTTGAACGTTTGAAGTAATTCAAGGTCCGTAAATGTGGGTTGAGCTGACGGAATATTTTTCATTCTAGGTTTACATACTTTTAAGCTCATCTCACAACGCGCATCACGCGTTTTCCCAGTCTATAGAATCTATATCTACTGACGATCTAGAAATGTGACTGTCACGAACGCTGTCATGCGCAGATAGTCAGCTCTGATGCGTAATACATCGGTCGGGTCACCTTGCACACAACTTCCAAGTGTCGCATTGACGAATTAGGATAATAGGCGATATCATAATAGAGCCTCAGCATTCCTACACTATCTATGGACAGGCTCAATCATCTCGTGACAGCAAAATTTTATTTTGGAATTATATGGTGATGTTTTATCATTATGTATGAGTTAGATAGAGAAAATATATTTGAATACCGTTATTTTGTAACGGTATGGCCGGCAGTGGAAAGAGAAATATTGCCCTGGTGTTGAACCGTTAGTAATAATTGATGAGTATAGGTCTCGATCAGACACCTTTCTCTTCGGAACGATTCTAAATCCGAACGTTTTCGAGTCTGCGTGACGTCAGTTGGAGTCTGGGTTGTACCCTCACTCTTTGTATATGACAATTGAAACGCTTGTTATCGATTTTTCGTTGATCTGATTGGTTAGTCATGCTAAATTCGAATTCGCACTGTTCATATATTCACCATTTGACGACACTCAGAGAATATGAAGCCCCCTGCCCTCGACGAAACAACCTAGTAAACATTATAATTAACTTGCCCTGAACCATTACAAAATATTCTCATCTATGAAAAAGCAATACAAATAATTTCAATTTAAAATGTGTTTCCTCTTCATTCACTCAAAATGTTTCGCATCTACTTTCTCTATCCGCGATGAGCTTATGAGTTCTAGTGGATGAATGGTTTCCCCTTCACTTATAAAATATTCGTGTATGTTTGAAGGCAAGAATATCGGTTCACTGGTGTCTAAATCCATGAACCTACATGGAAGGATTTACTAAAGTGATACAGAACCCACAATTTCTTTCGCCCCCGTCTTTCATTATTTCATTCTTCCGCCCTTTCACAAAATAAGTCAAAGCTTCCTATCGCATTTTCTCTACTCACTATTTTCCTTAGCTCGTGCGCGAAGAGTCTCACTGTTAACATAGGATTTACTTGCAAAGAATACTTAGTTGAAGTCTGTAAGGGTGAAAATACCATTCGTTTCTCAAGTAGCTACAACCTTAATGAGCATCACCCCTCCACCTACAGCCCCCACCCCATCCTGCATTTTCTTCTTTTCCTCCTTTATATACGTTATCCAGCATTGGAATTCCTTACGGCACACCTAATCCTCACGTCTACAAAAGCTATATTCTCGGTTGGAGGAGCTCCAAAGGTTCGTTAAGGAGGGCGCTAGGTCAACCTGAAAAACGTGCCCCAACTTCCACATACTCGTGATGAAACGAAAATTGAACACGGCATTGGAATTGGAAAATATCCCTTCGGGAGTTTAATGTTCTTGAAAAAAGTCAGACGATGTATTCATGAGGAATGCTTCTCTGCTTTTTCAATGATGTTCGTAGTACATACAAAGCAGAAAGCAATAATACACATAATAATCCTCAGATTTTATGTTCAACATATTTTCTTATTCACAGAATATCTGGGAAAAACATGGAATCAATAGCAATGAAGATTTCGATTGGAAGTAAATGTTTTTATTCGTCCATCAACTCGTTGTGGACATACTATTAGCGAGTCTTATGTCCATGCCATGTTTCTAGGAAAGTAGTTTTGAAAAGTAAGTTCAAATATTGGACCTATTCACTCAACTACATCGAGGTTGGTCTGAATTACACTCGGAACTACCGAGGATGATACTGTATAGTTCATTGAAATATTCCGTGCAGATGTCGTCGTTGACACATCGTTGAGTCACATGACTAATTTCTTTTTGGTGTATTCCAATTTGAAGAAAAAAATCCATTGCATATTTTGAAAATATTCACATTTTTGTACGAATGGTGAGAACATGAAAATGGAAAAACAATTGGGAATACCAGCACGATAGTATTTTTTGTAGCAAATGGTTTTGAGAACAGGATGAGAAAAATTCAAATCAAAAATCTTATATATATATATATATATATATATATATATATATATATATATATATATATATATATATATATATATATATATATATAGTCGGATAGTTTCCACGGTGGAACCACGTACTTGAGTATTTGTGTATGTCTGTTTGTCTCGACGTTTCGACGGAATTTAACCCGTCATCCTCATGAGTGTAGATCGGTGAGAGCTCAGCTAACTGATGAATACTTGTTATTTATTATCAGTTACTTTTTATTAGTTAGCAGAGCTTTCACCGATCTTTACTCCTGAGGATGACGTGTGAAATTCCGGGTCAATAGTTAAATACTTAAGTACGTGGTTTCACCGCAGAAATTAGTTCACCATTCAATATTGGCCACGAGAATCCACGCGAACATATATATATATATATATATATATATATATATATATATATATATATATATATATATATATATATATATATATATATATATATATATATATATATATATATATATATATATATATATATATATATATATATATATATATATATATATATATTTAATATATATATATAATATATATATATATATATATATATATATATATATATATATATATATATATATATATATATATATATATATATATATATATATATATATATATATATATATATATATATATATATATATATATTATATATATATATATATATATATATATATATATATATATATATATATATATATATATATATATATATATATATATATATATATATATATATATGTATATATATAACCGAGACGCATGACCAAGTTCAGGTTGATACTGGGATGCTTCTTTAACAACAGGCCACGACCGACTCCTTCTCACCATCCAAAACTCCTAATAAAATAACATCCCATCATCCCATCATCTCATTCATCATTCACCGACGCCAATAGATCGTAGTCATCAGTATAGTGCGTCGTTAAGATCCAATATAAAATATATATATATATATATATATATATATATATATATATATATATATATATATATATATATATAAATATATATATGTATGTATGATTTTAAAAACTGTTTGAAAATTACAATCTCCCCCGGGACATATATAAATATTCACTCAATAGATATACAGACACTCCTGTGTCTGTTCGCCTCATTTCAAGGTATATGTTCATACACATATTTGTGCAAATATATAGCGGTTTCCTAATTACTGTATTAACTAAACTTGAATCAAAATGTTAACTATAACTTCAATTATAATCATCTTGATTACATTCTACGTTATTATAGTCAGCAATGACATATTGCTAAAGATGTAATAATATGGTATATAATACGAATTCGCTCCCTCATTGCATTCGAAAGCTATTGTCTTCCGAAACCCCTGTCATTGACGTAACGTTGCCTTTTGTTTTCCATCACCAAAACCACCCCCGAATCCCTCGTCCTCTCCCCCCCCCCCCCCCCACTTCCCCTCCCCCACGAAACCAAGCCACCCCCGCGCCTACTCATCAACCCCATCGCCCGCAAACTAAGCCAATTGTTAGTGTTCACATCGTTAATTCACGATGTGATTTTAACTCATCAGCACTTCAATGAGAGATATTCCACTTTATACAACAGTCCATGAACTGATGTTTTGCAATTACGTTCTCGATCGTGTTGCACGCTGTTTGCTTTTAATAATTTTATCGTCAACACGGCATACGTTATGTAAATACGTTGTCATCAAAATGAATTCCGTTCTGTATGTCAATGTTTCGTCATTCATGAGACCATGTCTATTGTTAATTCAATTGATAATTCAAGTGATATTGTTGCTGACAATTGACCACTAGTGATAGGCGTGGCTAATCGCCAGGCCACCTAGGTATATACTTCATGTGGGCATTTAGAGATACTCTGATAGGTAAATGACAAATTTCCCACATAACAAAGCCCATTTGATTGGATGTTTTGTGACGTGGCTTTTGTGGGTGGGTCAATCACTAGTCGTCAATTTTCAAAGTAGAACTATCTTCAATTTGTTGTAGATTTATTTCTGTGTACAAAGTTTCGACGTAATATATGACTGGGAAGATTCTCTTCCGGATAGAATTTTTGATGTTTCATTCGTGGTAAGATGTGATGTAGGGTGATAAGACAGCCCTCGTGGTGTGATGGTTTCTTCTCCAAAGGGTAAAGACCCTTACTTTTCATCTTTATAGACTTGGCAAACAATGATGGATAATGACTTTGTGTCAAGTGTAAAAATATGTTGATACCATGAGAATTATGAGATTACGGTTCGGTCATGAATTTGATTTTTTTTTTAATTACAGAAAAAAGCGTATCAAACATTTTGAATAATCTTCAAATTTCCTATTAAAGATTGTAAAATATTTACACTATCATATTTATCAGGAAAAATGTAGTTACGGTAGCCCCTTGTTTGGTTATGCAACAAGATCACTCGTAATCATGGCACTTCAAATATCAATGATATGAAGAAAAATTATAATTTGATCATATAAAAAGTTGGGAAGAGATAGCAGCAATGTTTTCGTCATACCCCATATACCTTAAGATGAAAATTGAACGATATGATTGTTAACCAGGTAATAAACAAATTGATTGTCCGCTCATGATGACATTGGACAGTTGACGCATGTCTCTGATGGAATAGAAGCGATAATTACTATACTCAATGATTCTTCTTGCTTTCTTGCTTCTTTAGAACACTTTTAACGAACATCAAAATGTGTTACTCCCGCCAATTAATAATTGAGGCTTAATTGATATAGCATTGGAAGCCAACGGTAAAAGCAAAAGTTAATCCGCTAATTATATTATAACTCACCAATTAATATTCCTTAGAAGTGAAATTTCGCAGAGCACGTGATGAAGCTTTATGTTTTCTCTATACGAAGGAGGTGGTGAATGGAATTGTCAATCAATCGCAGGGAAATAGATATGGAAAATATATTCTCATATTTTTTATCAATGTACAAATGAATGGGAAATCATTAGAAAACACACTAGACTTTTATTTACCCTATTCACAATTAATTGTAATAAGCGATTATTTTTAATTGATTTTGAATATTTCTGTAATAATAACAGTTGTTCAAAGTGTGTGCAGTTCAGCATTGGATGGAATTGTATCGCTCATTCCATGGACCAATGACTGGAGGGAGTTGAAGTGGAAAGGGGGAACAAGTGGCAGGGGGATGGGAGGTACGCAATGTTATAAACAGGATAAATCGTGTCAATTCGTCAATTGAACCTGAATAGGCGCACCGTTGTATGTAACACAATTGCACTCTGTGAAAGACCGACTTACAATAGACGATATAGTTCACATGCAATAAATTATTACCAACATTTGGTTGTTGAATGCTAGGAGGAAAACTCTCACGGTTAAAACACATGAAACACAAATGTTTTTAATAATCAAACTCGGAAAACGTAACATAAGCGTGGACAGATCAGCAAGATATTTGTATGGAACGATATTTACATTAATACATTTGAATGATATTTGTATGGAACCTCTCCAAGGACACTGATAACCTCTCATCTGATTGACAAAATATAAGTTTAAACACGAAAGAAATTATTCTACCAACAAAATGAATGTAACGACTTGGGTAATTACCAACTACATTATCTTACTACAACTTGAAGGATTCAACACTTTTGAAAGATGCTGTTGCGTTTCTTATTGTAAACCTATTCCTGAAAAAAATTATATTTCCAAATAATTTCACTAATAAAGTTGGGTGAGTGCATAATAACTAGAGCAGAAACATGTCGACTCGGGTTTGCAAGTCCTAAGTCCTCTTCCTTCTACTCCGCCTCAGCTCAATTCTGCTCTTTCTTTTCCTCCTCCCCCTCCTTCTCCTCCTCCTCCTCCTCCTCCTCCTCCTCCTCCTCCTCCTTTTTTTCACCCAAATTACCTCTTCTTACTACCTTCCTTCATTTATATCTATCCTTCCACCATTTACCACTCTCAACTTCAGTTCAACTTTTTTCAGTGAAAATTTTAATATTGAAAAATACAATATCTGTAAAGATTAAACAGTGGCATATTTGTGTTTGTAATGCTGGTAGACAACTTTCTTCTTTCGTGAACACAAGTAAGCCTGTGAACATGGCTATCATTGTTATCATTACCACTTTTCGAAATTATGGTATATTCTGAGAAAAAATATATTTTTCATTTTTCTTCACAATTTTGAGTAATAATAATCTCTCAATATCCATTCTATCAATTATCATTTTTGAAAAACGTAGCAGTTCTACGTCAGAGGATCAGTAATAGCTTGAAAAGTATCATGCGAACTGTGAAGCGTCCATAAAAACACGAACGAACAAACAAACAAACAAACAAACAGAGAGGAACTCAATTTTGAACGAACGGAAGTTTTCATTGTCGGTCATCAAATACGGATTTTCACCGAACGCATTATGATTTAGACGCCTTTAACTGACCTCGAATCACAAAATGAAAAAAAAACGATAACCGAGCTTGAAAGAGGAAATTATCATGCATTCTGGACAAATTATATATGATTTATATATGATCATATTCAATGAATCATATATATATATATATATATATATATATATATATATATATATATATATATATATATATATATAAATATATATATATATATATATATATATATATACATATATATATATATATATATATCATATTCATATTTATTTTATATAGCTCAGCAACCTTCAACGCGAGAGGGACAAGTAGCGTTTTCCTATAGTGATTTATCATTGTGATTTTCAATATTATCATATGATGCTTATATACGTGTGGTAAAGAAGAGATTTATTTTAAAATACCTCCTCAAAAAAGACAAAACCAACTTATCGAGTCCTGATTACCATAGCGGTATTGAAGGAGGACAGAACAAAGTTTAGAATAGCGATGTATTTATATCTTTCTTTTCTTAAGCATAGAGCTGTTAATGTGTTCATCAAGGTTTCAGGGGATGGGTTTAGAGGGGGTGGTAGTGGTGGTGGGAGCCGGGGGCTTTGATTTAATTTCACATCTAGAGAATACGGTTGGGGTAAAAAGCTGACTGGATAATGAGCTGAATGTATAGAGTTGGAAAATCGAGAGAGAGAAAGAGAGAGAGAGTGAGAGAGAGAGAGTAAGGCGATATCTTATTGACTTGCAGATTTCTTTTTTTTTGTGTTGCGAGAAGAAATCAAAAGAAGATTTGCATATTATTTAAAACCTAAGAAAAACCGATTGAAGCGGTATAAATAATTCTGGAAGAAAGAAAGATTGTGATTGATCGAAAGAGGTTTCGAAAGAAAACGTACAGACTGACATTTGCAATCCAACTCAGATAAATATGTTTGAGCTAGTACCAATTTTTATTGATCGTTTTGAGAAAATCAACATCATCAAAATGTTTTTTTTTTATTTTCAAATGAAAATAGAGGAGAAAATTATTTCAACTATTTCATGAAGTTGGTACCATAGATGAACTTGTATTCACTTTAGAAAAATGACACCCATGGAAATATCATCAAAACGCACTGTCTTACGCTAACTTATGTATATATCTTTATATACAGTAGAATGGTCGAATCATGAAAGCTACGTCTCAACCATGATCTGATCCCGAGATGTGACCATTTTTAGGGTGACGACATTCCGGTTCAATCATATACAATATGTTTGTATATATATATATATATATATATATATATATATATATATATATATATATATATATATATATATATATATAAATATAAATATATATATATATATATATATATATATATATATATATATATATATATATTTTATACATATATATATATATATATATATATATATATATACATATATATATATATATATATATATTTATATATATATATATATATATATATATATATATATATATATATATATATATATACATATATATATATATATACATATATATATATAATATACATATATATATATATATATATATATATATATATATATATATATATATATATATATATATATATATATATATATATATATATATATATATATATGTATATATTCATATATGATGTTAGGGATTCAGTGACTACATAATCACGATAGTACTTGAAGGATGGAACGATTTTGATATACGCTGTTGCGTTTTTTTTCCACAAGCCTCATCCATAATAATGATAATACCTCACTAATATCACACTGATATGTGTAATAATATAGGGAATCATGATTCCAGGAAGAAGCTCACAATAATAAATACTACAGAATAAATCAAAATCGTCACATTCTCAATGATCCAGCGTGATTATATGACTACTTGAGTTTGTACACTTATTCAGTTGGCAGATGACCTCCTTTCAAGGACACGAGTATTGTAACGTAGACCCTACGGATACGACGTTTCACCTTTCATTCATAAATTCCCAGTTGATCACTATGGAGTTGTGTATATGAAGGTATATGTAGATCGCGTATTTCCGGTTACGTCTATATACCTTGAACGGCGGCCATGTTCACCTTTCAACTGCCAGTTTGAGCTACTTCCAAGATTGTGATGGGTAAATATCAGCGGATGGACATTGTTGTATTTCTCTCTTAACAATGAGTGACGTCACTTGACAGAAGTCTATATTAAACAAGTTTCGATAGGCCTACACTTGACAACAATCAGCTGATCATGAACAACGAACATGGCCACCGCTACGCACTATTCACTGTCATCAAGTAGTAGGAGTTTTTGACACTGACGAATCATGAACAATGTCACCCAGTAGTAAGAGTTTTTAACACTGATTTATACCTCTGGTACGACAGTACTATATCCAACTCTATGATCGCACCGTCATGTAAATCAATGGTAACATCTTTTCAAAACACCGTGCTCAATTCAATCGCATTTATATTTCAAAGGGAGACCGTATAGCTCGTGTAAGCTTGTATTCAATAGAATGAAAAAACTTGTTTTATTTTATCGTCTGTTAAAAAGTTGGATGATCGAACTACTATAGTACAAACTTTCAACTTGATAGAACAAAATGAGAACTTTGATTCAATTGAAACATTCTGATGTGTAATATGAGTATTATTGGCTTTTCTACACACATGATTGTTGCCTATTCATTTCACAGAACAATACACTTTCCATGAGTATACAATTGAGAAACGTCGTCTACCAACTAGAAAACTGTGAAAATTACGTCAGTTTGAATCTAAAAACAACTTCAGGAATGTTTCATTTCCAAAACACCCTCACGTTTATTATTACATACGTTGCGTTAAAAATTATAACTTCATAAAAGAACACTTCGGTGATTTTGTCTTTGTTGTGTTTGCAGACGACCTACTCCTATCGTCGATGGAGTATATTCAGGAGAATGCATCACACTATGCGTTATAAAATGTACTCATAAGCTCCAACCTCCCCGCCACCATCCCCAACCTCAACCACCACCAACCCCACAACCAACCTCGATTTTGAGACTGACCAAGTGAATCGTTGCCTTCGTTTCACACTGCCAACATGTTGGTCATTCCGAACTGACTTTAAACTCTTCATTTCTCATTTCTACAACACAAAACATAAATATTATGCTGCTCTCAACTCGGAAGGAACATGTACTAGAACTATATTCACATTATTTGACAATTTCATTTCAATCGGATGAGACTAAAGAATTGGAAATGACACCCGATGCTAGGTTCTCGAATTGTCAAAATGATTGTCTTGAAAAGTGTTGAATCGATTTTTTTTTTAAACAAATTAATATATTCTGATGTAACACCAATATCCAGAAGGAGTTCCAAACGATCAGGTATAATTACTTTGTCTGACCTGTAAATGCTAACAAAAATATATACAAACACTAAGTTTCAAAGGATCTGGAATGAAATCTTTTGCTACGCTCATCTAATAAGATTCGCCACGTTCATATAAGGTATGTTCGCGTACATCGTTCCAGAAGATAAATAGGATTTCTCATTTCTAAAATAACTCTCCTTGAAGATTTTAATCCCCCATTCGATTGATGTTGGTACACGTCAGTATTTGATCTGGTATTTCAGTTTCAACGAACTTTTTCCATTCGAACATTCAAACTCTCTTAGTGAGTTGGGTTGAAGCCAGTTTTGTATCGTAACACAGAACAAAACCTGACTTGACGTTACCAAAACGGATAAAAGTTGACAAAACATAAAGAAAACTTACGTGCACGAACTTCAATGGACAATATTCACGCATCCCATTTTAGTTTCAATCCACATGAAACGAATGATATTTCCAACAGATTTTGCAAACAAAAATTTTTAAAAATTTAAATTGCGCTCAAAATTGCATTGAAAATGATTAGGTCACGTGAGAAGCTGTGTATTCGATCAGAACTGTTGCTTTTGAATGGCTCAATAGAGATAACGACTGCCACTGCCCGTAAGATTGAGAGAGGAGCCTGCTGCTTTATGGCATATCATGACTTGGTATGCGATTTTGTTACAGAACCGAGGCATATTGTCAACGTTGACATATAACTTCTTGAGCAATTGGTCACCATAGGGAATTGAAAAAAGAAATGGATCCATTGTTATTAGTGTGATATCATCATAATTGAAAAATGATGATTCTATTGAATTTTCTTTTGTCAGTTTCACTCAAAAAATTACAGGACAGATTGATGAGGGTGGCCAAGTTTTATAGATTTCTCTCAGGTCTGTAGCTGTTATTCCCCAAACTCTCTTATTGATCTATTCATCGGAGTTGAACCTTGATGACGATGTTGTCCAATGGCTCGAACAATCCGTTCCAGAAAAACACAGTCGATTTAGGTAGGTAAATGAAGATCGTCAATAAAAAGTGTGGAGTATGGCGTGCCTCAAGGATCAGTGCTTGGTCCGATATAATTCTTTGAGATAATAGATAACTGTGTGTGAACTTGAATCAAACATTGGGCTCTTTTCTGATGGTTGAATCATCCATGAAATGATGGACACTATGAGTGACGTCAAATTACTCCGAAAAAATTTGAGCACCATAGAAAATACAAATGGATTCAGACAAATGAGATGACGCTTAACGTGAGTGAATCAACACTGATAAGTTTCGGTGAGAAATGTTTTTTGAAAACCACTCACACTATGAGTGGGACAGCCCTTATCAGAAAAAAAAATGTGAATATGTAGTGATGACATCCAACTCGAAGTGGAAGCCTCACATCTCAGAAATGACGAGTAATTCTGAAGAAAACCTCAATTTTACCATGCGTAATTTGTGAGGTGTCACGAAAAACCCAATTGCGTGCCTACACATGCTTGATTCGACCAATACTCGGGGTTTCCTCAAGGGTTCCCTCATACCTTACCTCAAACAATAAGAGCACGGGCTTCTCTGAGATCTTTACGCTTAATTTTCTACCTGCTTGAAATGACCTTTCAAACTACGCTGAAAAATCAGGTCATCTGAGTAGGATAGAACACGTATATGAGCCAAACCTTCGTCGTTACAACACCAACGTTGGTTTTTTTTCCTTTCTCGGTAAAGCTGCCCGTGGCTGGAACAATTGTCCTATCCAGCTGCTGGCAAATCTTCCAGAGGGAAATTGAATGACAAAAATTATTGAACAATATTCAAATCACATACTCTTCAGCTAAAAGAGGCTTAAATTATGAATGTAATATATAATCATGAATGATGTGATATGCTCTGGAGTTAAAACATGAAAAAACATATATAAACAGTTCTTTTTCATTTCTGTTACCTATTAATAGAGAAAATCAAAATCAACCAAATTCCCAATTCTGTTCTCTGGATCAAAATCGACTTAATCCAAGAGAGGTAACAATAATCTACGAAAATATTATTTTCAGTGAAAACAAACCAAGTTTGATGCGATATACTGAAACATCCCTCTTATACTGTCACTGTATACGATAGTAGCTCGATACAAAATAAACGGAATGTGCATTTGTCGTCAGAGCTGATTCATTCCAATTACATATATATGTATTCATAAAACCCACACTTTGAATATATTCGGAAATAATGAAATGGTTTTTGAAGAAAAGTTATCAATTATCGAATAGCTAATGATGCATCCATAGGCTGATCAACAGCATTGCATTCGATTGAAATAATGAGAGTAATCATAACAATAATGTTGTCTGATTTGTAATCACGACCGTTCACTCTTGTTCAACATCAATCCCATCATCAGTATTGTTCTGAAGTCTTGAATTTTCACGGATCAAGTCTTTCTGAGCTGTTATTTCTTGAATATTATTCAAGTTTGTTTCCATTGTTTTCATAATTGTATGTTTTAAATTCTCCATCAATCATCACCTGGAAAATCACAGACGGTGAAATAAATAAATAGATCATTTTTTATAATTTTTCTGGTCGACATGAAAAACAACTTTCATCGAAATTGCTTGCACACATGATTTTTTCTTAATCGTTTCTCATTTCTGGTCTCGCATTGTTAATTCACACATATACACATCTCTTCAATGAACATCTGGAGCTAGACTTAGTCATTGTTTCCAATCAATATGAAGGATGAGATTCTAGGATCGTTTGAACGGAGCACCACAAGGGCAATAAACACATATACTTAATTTTTCACTTCCTGCTTATTGTACCACTCGTTCTCTCGTTTTTGAATAAGATGAAAAAGAATTATAAGTTGTAATTGAATTGAAATGGTATGATTATGAATAACATTTGACACACTATAATATACGATAATGAATGCAACTTTTTCAAATTAATGAAAAGTTAACCCAATTTTAAGAAAAACAAACTTCAAAAGGAGCAATTAAACAATTATATAATCTAACATAATGTCTCTAACAAATTTATATGAAATTCCAACTTCAATCCAACCAAACAACAATCTTTTGTTTCCAATTACACAGACAATGTTTCAACAAAAGTGTTTTCACTCCTCTTTCTTATACGTCTAACGACGGTATAATATTGAAAAGAAAAATGAAGATGGTAACGCCAGGTTGTCGGGTCACCATGGCAACTATCTTCAATGCAGACAACTGTTGGTGTATAAGAGTCCCGACGTTCAACTTTCGACGTCTTCCTTTCCGAGTCAAACTTTCTGGCAAGGAGCCAGCCGAGTCGTATACGAACAACAAGCGAAGAAAGGGAACGTTTTAAGGAACGGACGAGGGGTGGGATGGGATGGGAGGAAAAGGGAAGACGGGGGAGAGGGTGTTGGAGACATCGCCCGATGGCAACAAGTTGATGTATGACTTCAAACTACTTCCAAACCCGAGTTCAGTGAATGCCTTGTTGTTGTCAAGTATATGTACCCTGCGATACAAAGTTCTATTTCAAATACACAAAATGTGAAAATGTCGTTTCTCGACGATTGCACATGAACACGAACACGGAAATACGTAGTAATTACGAACAACTATAGATGTTAGACATAAAATTCATAAGCGGCAAGAAGTTGTACCGAATTTTCATTCTATTAAATTCCTTGTCGTAATTATAGTATGCTACTCAAAATTAGCTACCTTCGAGATACTGCTTCGATGTAAATGCAGATCGATTAAAGTTAATATTATATATCAAAACATAACGTTTTGAACCAATTTTATTGTTGTAACACTATCATTCATATCAAAATCATTTCTTAAGATTTATTTTCCATTACTCTCAAATTATTAGTATAATACCATGATAGCATGAGTGCATGACCATTTTTCTATCATACTTCTGACCATACAAAAAGCAAAATTATCCAAGTGACTTTCTTTACCCTCAGTTCAAATCAAGTAATTGATTATCTTGAATGTCGAACATTACTAATTATATTACTGCCTACCTGTGGACATATCATACAAATCGTATAATTTATTCAATGATACTCGGTCGGCCTTATAAAATTAACTAGTGTACCTTCAAAGTCTGCATATTTAGTGTTAAATTACGCAAAACCCTTTCAAGTGCCAAAGGCTTTCGGTGAGACAGGAACGCAAGGCATACCTTTATAATAATTACATTAGCAACAATGAAGTCGTCTCGCTCCTCCGTATTAGACTCTCTCAATCAGGAAACTAACTCGATGTGTATTCCAGTTAGCTATTGAATATTTTAGCAATTCAATGGTATATATAAACCCGTGTCTGCCACTGTCTTACTCTACTCGTAGGCAATTTTCTAGAGCCACTGTTGATTCAAGTTCTCTTTTCTTCTACGACTACTTCTTATCTTATCTGACAACACGAATTTGCATTTTAAACGTGGTCCTTGAGAGAAAATAAAGACGAAACAAGGGTAAAGGGGGGGTATTAGGGTAAATGTCTACCATAAAGAATATTAAAAGAGACAGAGAAAATATAGAAGCGATAAAGTAAGGAGGGAAAAGATAAAGACCTGATGAGAGTGAGGGTAAAAGCTTAGTATAGCGAACGAAGCTGAAGAAATTTAGATACAAAAGGCGAGATAAGAAAAAAAGGATCTTGATAAAAGTAAATATAGAGTGTAAGCGGGAAAATAGTGAACACGTGATAGTGAGGACGTTATAGAACGGAATCTGTTGCTCTGAAAATAAACGAAAAAGAAGAGATTTCATTTTGAAACCAGATCCGAACGGTACCCTATATTATATTCATGGATTTTCAGAATCAAATTAGTCATATCATATATTTACCGATTTGAAAAACATTCTGAAATATCCCTTTTAGTAAAAACGATATAATGAATTCCATTCCCTCTCTTTACCCTCCTATATACGGAGTGCCCATAAGTATAACTTGATTAAGAGCCCGTATCCTAGCTGAGAATATTTCTCTTCGACATGCGCGACCCAAGTTTGGTGTGCGATTTTGGAACTCGGTAGTGGACAGCTATCTCTCTCAGTTTCCTATGGCTATCTCTCTCTCTTGTAACTTGAAGTGTTCATCAAAAAAGACGTGCACTTTGGAAACAACATTTGACCGTTCCGATTTACCGCCTTCTCTATAAGTTAACAAATACACTCGGGGGTCCTAGACCGTCATTCTGCGTGTTGTCACTAGGTTGTCACAAAAGCCACCTGAATAGCAGGTAGTATTTTGAAGATATATTTGGTAAACGTTTTAGCTATGGCTCTCACAATAAACTCATTCAGATTCCATCACAGATAATCGAGCTGTGATTCCATACAATATGCTGTTATTTCTGAAATCGAGGAAAGTAATATTCACAATTTTTTTCCTCATAACATTGATACTGGATACAAAATCATTATTCCCCAATGAGAAAATATATACCACAAGCTATGTATTTCATTGATACTTATATTGGTTAGTCACAATTGCTACTTGTATTCGAAAGTAGGGGTATACGGAGATTATGTTGACCACAAGGAAGTAGATGCAAATTTACAAATAATCATGCTGATAATAACTAAGTATAATTCGTAGGAAAATATCATAACAAATGATGAGTGATCAATTATTAGACGAGCTTTAGCGAGGATTCAATTTCACATACTGAAAAAAATTGGTGTTCGTTTTTATATATATATTTTTTTATGTTCATTTGTCGGTTCTCCACAGGTCAAAAGGCTACAGCTATCGATTTCAAACTTTTTTTCATCATGGTTACTTATCTAACTCAGATCTGTATAGTTTTGTGGCATTATCGGATATCAACCTTTTTTTTATGAATTTCAGAAATTTCAAAAATACCCTTAAAAATTTAAAAAAATTAAAATTTTAAAATTTTTATTTTCCAAAAAATTGAAATTTTGTGTGGAGTTGAATAACATCTTGATACACATTTCTGGGAATTCTCAGCTTGATCGGGTCAGCCATTTTGAAGAAAAAACACGAAATGTGCTAAATTGGTACCACTCGAAGCCGTTTTTACCCATTTATAACTAAAATGTTACCCAATTGGCGAATTTAGGCAAAAGTTTGGCAATGAGGTCGACAT
>OZ023334.1:23443937-23733937 GCA_964007535.1 Brachyptera risi
GAAACTATCCATCTAGTCGGCCAGCGACTCATAATACTAATGGAAGAAAATATCGAACTTGGGAGGGAATAATTCGATTTATTATCTTTCATATTCAATAAAGTTTTTCCTGAAAGCACTGATTCGGTCCACCATCAGTTATTATTGTGATACTGTAATGTTTATATTGTTATCGAGTCTAAAAGGCAAACAAGGTATTAAGTTCAGTCAGTATTAGTCACAATGTATGTGTTTATATATCTGTGAAATGAAACGAAACTTCCACGTATTATTCAGAATGAAGATGATGTTATTATGATAAATTAAATATATATTCAATGAAATAATTGAATGATGGTAGCTTTTCATGAAGTCTGTTTCACGGTTTTTATCGCACTATTCATTTCAAGTGGGTGCTCGGGTCGATTGAATATATTTGATTTGAATATTTGGGAAATTCCACAAACTATCAAGATACTTACAGAATGCTATGTGGAGTTGTGTCACATTACGTTTCAAATGATTTTTTTTCAAGATTTATACATTTGATATTGGATCAAATGAAATTTGAAATATCTCTGAAAATATCGCTCTTTGAAAATTTGGTGAAATTCAATTGATCTGTTTCCAATCTCAAACCCAGCGTCAAAATATGGAAGTTCATTCATAAAATGTTGTTTTTGTTTTGGTTTTGGTTGTGGTTGTTGTTTTAAACATTTTTATGAAATCAAAACACACACACCCACAAAGCCTATTTGGGTTGTCTGTAGCATGATAAATCATGAAACGAACGTTATCACAAAAAAAAATGTCAAATTGAAGTTAAAATGACATCACTAGGAACTTGAGCAGGCCTAAAAATGAGCAGTAAATAATATGTATAATAGTAATAAAGGCACAGAAAAAAATAGTCAAGGATAATATTAGAAAGTATAGTAAGCGAGCACGAAATGAAGCCTTTTCCACTTTGATATCGAAATTATCTGAAAAGCTCAATGATTGGGATACAATTTTATCTGCACTGTGTTTTCGATATTTGATTTATATGGCATCATAAATGCATACTTGTCACTTTTGTCTTTCATCATTTGTGGTGCTGTCGAGTTTTGTTATTTTATAAGTATCATTTGCGCTCTGCACAAAAATGTTCAAGTATATGATATCATTCAAGCAGAATTTGTGAGCACTCTCTCTTGTCCAATTATTCTTGAATATATACATATAAGTGTGACATCACAAGATATTGTTTTATATTTTGTAGGTGAAGGACTGCGTTGTTACTGGTTGAGTATTCCCACCTGTGAGGGTTAACGTATGTATAGTTATAGCTTTTCGTTTTCGTCCAGTAGAATTTACTGTTTTGAACTGAAGTGAGAAGTTGAAAATAAGAGAGACCGAAAGATAAAGATGGGGAATGTCTTAAAGGAAGATGTAGAGATAAAAGAAGACGAAGTCTATACTGTGAGTAAAGGATTGTAGTACAGAGCTATTCTTTCGTTTCCCTCTTTCCTTTTATGTGTTCCCAAAGGATCTCTCAATAACCTTCCACACTCGATAAATTCGAACATTTCCCAATCTAACCTGGACCTCGGGAAAAAATGTTTCGTTTTCTATACAATGAGAGATAAAAGCACGGTTATTATGTATTTTCCTCGTTCTGAACAAGAACACTGAACGGTTTTGTACAAATTGACCTGGAAATAGATTCAGTAAAATCTGAATTCCTGGTGATGACTCTTCATAGGTATGAGATGTGTATGCCTACATTATATATAATTCAGTGAAAACAGGAATATTTTCATTACATACAAAATCATGAAGAATTATCACGAGATTCATGTCCCATTATTTGATCATAAGATAGTACAATTTTTCTTCTACTTTTTCCCCTAGCACTAAGAATAATTATATATCTATGCTGCTTCAACAATATATGAATCAAAGTGATATTACGAATTGAATGTAGACTATCAGATTTGTGAATCAAAACGATGTTCAGAGAGAAAAATCATGATAATAAATGGTGATTGGAAACTTTATCGATGGAAAATTGATACTCTCACAGTCTCACCTATACAATAAATTCCCACTTCGGCATTTCAAATCATGAAATTGGGAAATAATTTAATCACGCTTTACACTCAAATATTTGTTGCATAATGGAATCCAAATCTTGAGATACAGGCTCAAAATTACTTTATCAATTATACAGTAAGTATCAATTACTGGTTCTCATAAAGGCTAGAGAGGATTGATAGAATTGATTGATAGAACCGTTAGGAAGCAATCGGAGTATGGGAGTTTGGGAGTTTGGGAGTTTGGGAGTTTGAAACATTGGAGTATAAACAAAATCATGAGGAAAAAATTTTTGACAGTTATAATATATGTTCAGTTCTATATCCGATAGTTGGAACCTCAAACCTTGAAGTTGTATATAGTAATGTCGCACTGGAGATATAACTCAAATATTTTTTTTTTCAATAACATCGAAACTTGATACAGAATAATTGTTCCCCAATTAAGGCTATGGATGAATCACAATGCACTGTTTGTGACCATAATATTCATAATATGCATAATATTTTTAATACTCCATATTAAAAAATCGTACTAAAATGGTGAAATGAATAGTTAGTAACGGCGGCCATGTTCGTTGTTAGGTCAGGTGTAGGCCTACCAAAACTTGTTTCATATTCAGTGCCTAAATTTCAAGGCCTTCTATATTATCACATGATATGTAATAATGAAGAAGGCCTTGCTGTATTACCAACGTGGGAGTAGTTCCAACTGGCAGTTGAAACACGAACATGGCCGCCGTTTGGAAGTAACCGGAAGTACGTGATCTGGTAATACGGCTCATTGCTGAGATAGATCTTCATATATTCAACACGAAAAGTAATAGAATGCGTTTTTAAATCTCGATATTGCCGACGAATGGTTACAAAAGTTCAGTCAACAATGTTAAATTTACAATCAATGTAATTGTTGAAAATATGCCCGCGTCCTTTATTTTGTGACTTTCCTCTAGTTCCACTTTTAACAGGGTAACTGCAACTTTCTCTGACAGATACAACTCCATGCTCATACTTTTATCTCAATTCAGAAGACCTTTCCCGAAGAAAATGAGTATATTTTAAAATTAGAGTCTTATGTTGAGGTCCCCAAGTAGGCAGGCGACTTCTACAACCGTCTCTAGCGATTTCAAAAACCTCGAATCAGGTTAGATGACAAAATGAAAAAAACTTTTTGACTCCTGTTGAATGAAATTGTATTAGATTGAAATCACAAAATCGCTGACTGAAGATGTTTTAATTCACCCCTATATCCCTATATATATAGCAACCTGTCACCGACAAAAGGCGACTACATCATTCCCTCTCCCCCTTCTCTCTCTCTCTCTCTCTCTCTCTCTCTCTCTCTCTCTCTCTCTCTCTCTCTCTCTCTCTCTCTATCGCTCACTTCAATTCTCTTTCTCTCTCGAAAACTCTCTCACTCTCTTCAAGTCTTTAAATGGTTTCAAATGTTGCTGAGAGATGCAATTCGTGAGGAAAAGAGGGTTTTTTATTTATTGAGTGATGCTCAAGCCAAAAGTCTCTAAATGGATTGGATAGACGGATACAAAACAAATATCTACGATGTGTTTTCGAAATGTTGCCAACATTTTGATAAGTTTTTTTACTGTGAATATGAGTGTGACGAAGGTCCGTTGTCTCAACACAAACAATATATAGTACATATGTAAGAAGTATGAATTCTGAAATGTACACTAGATGAATGATTCATTGTGTAATATATCTGACATGTATCTTATTTGATTTATCTGTGGTGATACAATAAATCCATTGAGGTTTGGGCTTTAGTTGTTTATGCTGTGTCTTGGGTCACCCATTCGTGAACAGAGTTTCTTTGTTGATTGAAAATGATCGCATATGTTACGAAATTGTGTGAGTTTACTCTCAATGTGAGTATATTGAGATGATTGTCAAATGATTTACGAAAATGTATCAGTTCTGAGACATCAACCCAGAACTTTTCGAAGTGTAGATCTTGTGCATTTGAACACAACTTCCAACCAACCATACAAAAAAAATTCAACATATTCGAATATATATATATATATACATATATATATATATATATATATATGAATTATATATGAATATATATATATATACATATATATATTTATATATATATATATATATATATATATATATATATATATATATATATATATATATATATATATATATATATATATATATATATATATATATATATATATATATATATATATATATATATATATATATATGTACATATATTTATATATGTATATATATATATATATATATATATATATATATATATATATATATATATATATATATTTATATTTATATATATATATATATATATATATATATATATATATATATATATATATATATATATATTATGAATATATACATATATATATATATATATATATATATATATATATATATATATATATATATATATATATATTATTATATATATATATATATATATAATATATATATATATATATATATGTAATGGTGGTTCCCATTGGCTAGTTTTTACAGGATGTTTGTATCATGTTCTATACGCACGAGTCATGTTTTTCAAGTCATGTCAGGAATTACAATCATTGAAGTGATACAGTAATGGTACCTTAGGAGTCAGTCTATTCTCATATAATATTCTTATGTAATATTGTAACATAATTCTGGCAAAGTCAGCCAATCAGTCAGTCACCGTAAATGAAAGCTCAGGTCTAGTCTGATGTAGGTTCGATCCCCGCATAAGACGTGAATGGTATGTGAAAATTATTCCTCCATTGCCACCCTCCGCAGCTCATTCAATTAAGGCACAGTTTTAGAAACTGAAGTCACCGTTCGGCGTGGGTCTTGGTCCTGCATGAGGTACGGATTTTTGTATACGATCTTTCACTTATCATAACTACATGATCTCATTTTCACCGGCTCATTGGTACCCCCAAATAACCTAGCTGTTGGTGGGGTCATTAGGCAAAAATAATCGATCACAATAGACCATTTTCATTATTCAATGCGCAGGCGCGTTCCGCCTCCTAGCAGCCGAGATCGCTGGTATTGCATTCTGGGAGTTTTAGTACTGTTCAAAAAGTTGGCCCTCTTATACACAGCGTTTAAGGCAAAACATTAGGATATATGACTTGCATTATCTCTCATCTTACTTACTCTGACAGTGTGTAAATCTCTCAGTATATATTAAACATATAAATGATGAAACTACTATCATATTATAACCTAATACGTTCACTGTAATGCACAATAATATAAATCAAACGTGCTAAATAGCATTGGCAGCATAGAACTTTCAAACTCGGGTAATAAAATCCCGTTCTAGTTCAAACTATCGCCGCTAGATGGCTCATTCATTTCGGAAATGGTCTATTCATGTAACACTCACTAATTCATAATCGTAAAAATCGCAACGGTCATTTTTGGGTATGGTTGTTTCCTTCATTTGTGTCTCGTACAAATCTACAGGAAAACAATAAACATCAAAATACAAAACCTAATCATCATACAAAAAATTAGTACTTTCAACTAGCCTACCAGTGCCTGAAAAATACTGAAATAGCAAAGATCAAAGATGTTGATAACCCCTATAAGGGTAGTTAGAGCTGTTACTGAATATCTGTTGAAACGGGGATAAAACTGGAACGAGGTGGAAGGAGAAATAGTGTGAGAGAGAGAGAGAGAGAGAGAGAGAGAGAGAGAGAGAGAGAGAGAGAAGAGGGAGTGAAACATCAACGCTAAACAAGACAAATTGCTGGCAGCAAGCGTCCCACTCCCTTATAACTCGTCGCGTATATTTAGGACGAAGCTCTGATAAAGCGTGGATTTAATCTGATAAAACCATTGGCAGTACGATACAATCACCGTGGAAAGCTTTGATGCTGAATCAAGAGCTATACCCCCTATTATCAGTCGAAGCAAGATTCAGACGCTTACAGATATTCGCTTCAATCATCAAGGATTTACTGTTTGACATTTCTGATCGTTTCGTTATTTCTTACAATTATTTTTACAAAACAAGCATTTCAATCAATTTTGGAGATAATTATGGACAAACATGACGTTATGATTTTGAGACTATAGTCATATATTTGTATGATGATTATTGTTTGCTCAACGACCCCACCAACAGCTAGATTATAAGGGGGTACGAATGAGCAGGTGATTATGAAAATATGATGTAATGAAAAGTGAAAGGGTCATAACAACCCATGCGTTAAGCGGAACTCGAACTCACGACAACGGTGCCTCAGCTGGAGTCCAAGTATTGAACCATCACGAGCAACTCCGTTTTCGTTTTCGATGACGTTTTCGTCTTGAAAACGTAGTTTATCTATATTTGGTAGTATTGAGCGCTAAACGAACCTAAACACCGTTCTCAAATCACCGTTGTTCCCCACGAACTAATATCTCGTGGTTTCATCGAAAACAACGTTTTCATCTGTCAGAATTCTAAAAATGGCGGACGGTATAAGGAATCTGGAAATTATTGAGAGATGGAAGAGAGATTTTTTGGAGATGGGAGATCGGTTCCATGTGAGAATTGATCCATTTAAAATGTATGACATTATTTCGCCTTCATAAGCTATTGGCGACAGAATTGATAGAAGAATTGTCTAAATTCAATCCTCCCCGTAGCTCGGCAATTGACATAAGCTCCTACATTTTTTTTCTGGTAGGCCAATCAAGCCTCAACATTATACGATTTCATTCATTATACGATTTTTATACGTTGGGTTTGGCCATTGATTTTGTAAGGTCCTATAAATTCTATTTCTTGGCCTAGGCATTGATGCATTCGCCATTTGATTGACGCATTGGCCTAGATGTTTTGGTTTGATTCTAGTCAATAATACATCACTCAAATAGGCCTACTCAATTGAAGAATAAATAGGCTCTAGGCCTACTTGGGTTGGAGTATCTGCCAAACGTTCCTTACACAAAAAGTCTATCCTGATTTGACTGATGTTACCGCAATAAGTTTCAACTTATAATAATTAGGAGTCATTTTACGAGTAAACGCAACGTGTTGTGAAAAGAGGTTATGTTGTTGTCTATTTATTCAGTTCCTCTTCCTTCATACTTCGATCTCAGCGCTGCGCGGCATAATCTTGGCTCGTGATTGGTTGGTGGTTTGAATTTCCACTGTCATCTAGAGTAACTCCGATAACTTCGAGAGAACTACCTCATAGGACTAACCGCAAAACCGATTTGAAAACGCTGCGGAAGCTCATTTTTCAATACTAGCGTTTTGCACACAAGCGCTACCCACTCCGTTTTGAGATCGCGTTTTCAGCTCACCACACCGCTGAAAACGTAAATCTCAATACTTGGACTCCTGACCGAGCTACCGAGGGTTACAGTTAAATATATATATTTGTGTTAAATGTATTCGAAATCTACCGCCTCGTTTTTGAAACTCATCCGATTTCCATGAAACTTCTTAGATGAGATTTATTTCTCTATCGTTTCTACAACATCTCAAAAATTGATTTGAGTTTGAATGGAAATAGTATAACCTATTATATTCGTCAAGTTATCCGAAGTATTTTCTGAAATTTGAATTACCAATTTCTCAAAATTTACCTGACTGATTTTCACCAAAATTTACAAAGCTCCTAATTGAATGATGCTCATAGCCTGAAACAAGATGAATTGAGGGTTACGTTGGTTTTCCGATCTCTGTAGGGTGGTTCATCTCCAATGTTAGAAATATGTATCAATTCTTTGTCCAAATCTATTAAACTACCGATCGTGAAGGTGATCTTCTAGTAATACAAAACTAACTTTGTTCATGAATACAAGCGGAATTAAGTTGACGTTTCTCAGTTACCTGCAAGAAATATGAAGGAAAATGAAGAAAAACTGAAATAGTGAGGTTGAATCATGCATTTTTTCAATTGTGAGGTAATTCAAAATGACGCAAGCTTTATTGCTATTCGTAATTGACTCACATCTAGATCTCCATATATAGAATCGAAATTGTCTGAGAAGTCCGTATGGCAGAAATAAATAAGTATTCTTATCTCATTTATTTATATTTTCATATTTTTTATTTTCATTTTTATTTATTTTATATTCATTCATTCATTTATTCTATATTTATTCCATATTTATATATATTCAAAATTGCATTATCAGTGATAAATATCCTTTTTCATAAGCATTACGCATGTGCACGATGTATTTTTTTTTTTTTAATAACATCGAAACTTGATACAAAATCATTGTTCCCCAATAAGGGCTACGGATGAAAGATATGATCGTTTGGACGGGGCACCACTAGGGCGATCTTACCAACCCATTTTGATTATTTGAAACTAATTAACTTCAACACCAGGACTGCGCTGTCTGTGACCATAATTTTTCGCCGTAGATAAAAGTCTTTCAGTATAAACACACGAATGTTGGTATCTTCCACTTTGAACCAAGTCTCTTGGGCAATGATCACATCTTTCCTTTGACAGCAGATGTAAAGTTTATCATTATACACAATCGACAAATTAAATCAGTGATGGCCTATAATGTTATAATTAGGCCTATCACTCTACTAATTAATGTATTACTAAATAGGTATGATGTAGTGATACCGAAAGAATTCATCATAATATAAAGAAGGTGACTCCCATACTAATAATATGGCCGGTATTTGAGCTTTCTTATGTACAAATCAGAGCCGAAGGTCCCAATTGCCTGTCATGATTTAGCGGTTCCCTTGTGAACTATATGTAAAACTAAAGTGGCTACGGTACCTGTGGCATTGTTGAACACAAACAGAATTTATCATTTTCGTGCAAGACAAATGCCATTGCCAACATAATTATCTATCGAGCCGTTATAAATCGTTCGATAGGAGAGCGATAGTTGCTCTACCAGTGATCGGGACCCTGGATGCAGAAACTTTACTTTGGAGAAGCGAATTGGTACGCCTTTTTATTATTGTTAAATATGTTCGTATCACTACATTTGTGGCTTGGATTCAAATATTTGAGGTATATAGTTGAACATACATACATGACCTATATGTATATCTAACTATAGATAGAGCAGCGATTGGTAAGTTTAAGGAAAGTGCTCATGAAAGATACCACTTTTGAAAGCCGAGTGAAGTCATTGGGTAGCCTCGATTTATCTTGGCCTAGAAAATCTATCATCCGTTTTGCATTTCGACCAGTGTCACAAAAATAAACAAATAAACAAATTAACAGACAAAATCTTCATGAACGAATAACCAAAATATGAACAGGAAAAATCTTCATTTGGACCGATTGAAAGTCATCGCTCACAATCTACTAATTAGAAATTGAATACAGACCTAGAATTAACAACGTCATAAAACTGGAATGTTGTAATAACATAGGTGGAGGTGCCCGATACATAATACTGTTTCAAATGTACCTATTATTTTTTACAATCATCGAGATACCAGTCGTATAAAATTGAAGTACCGTTTATCTTTCAACTCATAAAAATAAATACGATTTCAAAATGTTAGATAAGAACTATTCAACTTGATATTTAATTTAGTTCTGACTTTAAATGATTTATTGTTGAGTCGTTACATTGGGAGTCACGTATATTTTCGACATTCGCGAACACTTTAAAAAAAGCACGGTATTTCTTGATAAGAGACTTATATTGTGTTTTTCTCTTTTATCGTCTTCAACTCCTGTTGAATTCCCTCCTACAAACCATCCTCGTACACACCAGCCCCCTTCCCCAAGGCTCGTTATAAACCTTCTATATGGATGCCAAGCTCCGTTGCTCCAACACACCAGAACGCTAGCTGGAATACTAACAATTTAAATGTGTGGCAAGTCAGTAGTCGACTTCGGTCGGACTCGGATGCTGCTGCGGTACGCCCTTATACCCTATTCATATAAATAAATGATGAAATGCATATGAAAATAGAAGTGAGTTGGGTATCATTTTATATGGTGATGTTAATTTCATTGAAAAAATGAATTGAATAATTTATTTCCAACATACGCAATACATATGTATATAAAAGTGCAGTATACTTGATTTTAATCACGATTATAATTTTTCTGGAGAAAAATAATTACATATTCCAGAATATTGGTGTTCATTTTTAAAACCGTACATTTTTTGAATACATTGTAGGACCACCAGACAAATTTTATGGAGTCAAATTTTCTCCCAGTCGTCAATATCAAAGTATATAGACAGAAAAGATAGTAATCGTTCAGAATCTATATATCACCACTGCTGTATGTACAAACAAAGTATAAATATATTAACATTTTTTTTTCCTAACCTATAAAACAAATTGCACGAACTAAAGTATAATATAAGCTTATTTCCTACATAGCTCAATGCATCATGGAACTATATTGCTTTTATATTTTTAGGTGATTCATTTAACGTGGCAAGATTTCATGTCCTAGATAAATTATATGTTGGTACGCGTGGAAGGCTAGTAAATCAGGCTCAAACGAAAATCCTTTAACTAGGCAATCCCGCATTACGATGTCAGCCAGTAGTGTGATAACGTACCCTGCTGCTGGTAGGGCAGAGATATGGACGTGAAGGAATCTAGAGAAACCTATAATCTGGGACGAAAAATATATACAACATTTTATTCATGACCTGGGATATGACGAATATGTTGTCATTGATACAACAGGGGGAAAATTTGAAGTATAAATGAATGAGTATATTATATTGATAAATTAACTGAATTTATTGTTATTCAATTTATGCACCAGTTGAGTAGATATATTGTGAATGTCTGAATCGTTAACACTAATAGATGGTTATTATAAAAACATTGTTCATAATTCATATAAAAAATATGTTATGGTATGTTTTTATTTCTTGTGCTGTCTGAAGAAGGCCCACTTACGTATGCGGCATTTTTATTTAATTGATCATTTTTCCATCTATTATTCTATGAATAGCGTATTCTCATATATTCGTTTTTGATCTTTTAAAATATTTCAGAAATTATATTATATAACATTAAATTTTTACAATTCAATCGGGCATAATGTACATAAATTTGTTCAAGTTTGAGCAATTTTATTCATACTTATATGCAGACTATAACCAGTGATTGATACATTACGATAGTGATGCATGTATTGATGCAAAATATGAATGAGTGATAACTGACTCTTATAGTGTAGGCCAGGCCTACCACTGCTTGAAAAATATGATTAAATGGTCTCTTTTAGCGACTCTTATGGTACTTTCTCTTTTCATCTGATTGTTTATTTATTTCATTTTCTCATGTCATTTTAGGTTCTTTTGTCCACATGCAAAGTTTTGAAGGTGTAATTGGTCATCGCGTAACAATTTGTAGGACGAATACTTGAGGACAGCATGTCGAGTTATTGTAGTAGGTATCGTACAGTATTATGTCATAAACGTAGAGTACAAGTTATTTCCTTTATTTTCAGAGTGACTCATCTAGTTTGTGATTACAATCAGACATTTATATACTTGAGAAAAAATGTTCTGTTTATTGAACTCAAATAAGAAAAATTGGCGTTGAAAGTGTAAAAACGTGTCTGGATAATTTTAAAAAACAGTGTAATTATTCAATACTGAATTCGTTAGATTCAAAATTTCCCCTTCTTCCAGAATTCTACATTCACTTTTTCAAAAACACCTCAACCATTATTGAAAATTTTTTCAAACTGTCATGTTAATCGTTTCAAATTTGAAAATTCAAAATATTACCATATCATATTGTAACTAGACTTTACCACAAACGAAATGAATACACTAACAAGACAGTTAGTGGACCAACAATAATAAATCCCAGTAGGACCTACACACCTTCATTCCTCTCGCTCAAGTCCTCAATTAGTGGTACACATGCTTGTACCTTGTGACTGCTCGGTAGCAGTACAGTCTAGCTTGTATGTAGCGCTTTCTAGTGAACTGTACTGGTACTACAGGATTTGCAGATGGTCAGAATAAAGGGGTGATATAGTGGTTGGGGGTGAAAGTGTGGGTTTTCAAATTACGTGATAAGTCTTGGTAGTATATATATACCTATTTGGTTCACGACTTTATCAAGCTTTTCTACTCACTCGTAGAAAATGGTTTACTTAATTCTAAGTAAAAACAATAAGATAATAATAATATCGGGTGATTCAAAATGATGAGATTATAATATAATAATAGCTTATAATATAATATGGTGATAAAAATAATAACATCGATGATATAATGATAATAATATATGATGATGATTTAATAATTATGATACAATATAATGTATAATAATATAATAACAACAATGTCCAGAAAAAATATCAGACACCAATCAGACAAATATCGATCCTAAATGACACGGATCAGAGGAAGAATGATACGAGTCCCGATATTTGTCAGTGTGAAATGGAAGTCTACGTATACGCTCATCCAAAAATAATTCATGACTCTCAATTATTAGGTTGGTGTTGTTTTTGTTTGTTGAAGTAGACACGCAACACGACTGTACACGGACACTCATAAAACGTATTGCTGAATATACGAACTGCACAGGCAGTTCTTGTACCGTACGTGGGTTCACTTCAAACTACATTTCTAGACGAGAAGAATATCAAAATGGAGAGAGAAGCTGAAAGAAGAAGACAAAATTTCAAGTCAATATTTCTTCGGGAACCAAATATGTATCTGAGAGAAATGAAAGAAATGTTTTCTACAAAATGATGGTTCATTTTCAATTTGGCGTAGGCCTACATTTCTATATACATGGAATGTGATTTTTCTGATTATTCTGAATTCGATTAATTCTTCACCAGAATATGAAGAAACGGCATAAGCATTATAACAGATGTAGAAATGACTAGCCATAAAAAAGCCCGTGCACTTATATTATGAATGAAAATAAATTATATGACTATATAATATTACATTATTCCTCCAGTTGATCTTAAGGAATATTAATTGATTGGTCGTAAGATAGATTTCCAATGGAACACTTATTGAAATAATTATTGACGTTGAAACAGATGTATTCCAAAAACCACAAAACAACTTTGCTGTACTCCTTATACCTTGAGTTCTGCATTTTTAAGTGCGGATGCATGCCGATAGATGGCCAATTTTAAAACTGTATGAAAGTGAGAAATGAAAATTGTACGGATAAATTAATGAATGTTTTCTGAGACAACTTTTTAATCTCAACAATCCGGATCTGCATACCTTCATATTATTATTCATGATAAGAAATAATGTTCCCATCATCTTATTTCTATCCGGATCTCAAGTTGAGCGTATAGCGGAGACTTCCATTCTAAATACCGACAAAAATCGGGCTCCATTTTTATGTTCGTTTTCTTTGTACGTGGCATACACGTCAGACAAACTAACCAATTGACTTGAAACTTTTCGACACATTATTGTCCCACCTTAATAGGTTGGGATTGTTTCACAGCAAAATCAGTTCGACGGTATTTTCGGAAAATAATCTGAAAATTCGGAAATTCCCATTGGAATAAACCAGAGCGAAAATATTTGTGAGACGACAAATTCTTCAGAAATCTTTTGAATTCTTATTGAATATAAAAACAACTGAAATAAAATTCTCAGTGATTTTCCCGTCAATGGGATGAAAAATAACAAAAGAACACATCAAAAGCGTTGGACTGTTTTTGAAAAATTTTTCAAGAAGGTATCAAAAAAGTGGTCGCATTGAAAAGATTCAACAGGTCACATTATGAATACCAACAGGCAGCAGGTAGGGTGTCTACACGTTTGGAGTAATCCAATGTCTGTAGATGTAGAATGAGCTGACAGAATACTTTTTGATAACTAACTTTTCTTACTAACTGTGGATTCTCATACTCTCAAGCTCATTTCACAACGGATATATTGCTTTCACCTAGTTATATAATATCGATGTGGTATATTCGATTAACCGGGCAAAAACAATCATGTGTCAGCACCAAGAACATCACAGTGATCATGTCTATTAATTAATCCGTTTTAGTTTTAGGCATTGACGTCGGACTAATAAACGTGGATCCTTGTGCTACAAGAATTTAAATGATTTCAGTTCATTACTCAGAAATATAACTACGGAGTTTAGTACATTTCATGTTCTGTTTACTCATGAACAAGAAACGTTATTTATTCATTCGAAAAATTATACTTTTTTGATCCTGTGAAAAAACATAATAACATGAAAATGAAGTATGGGTTTCAAACGTACAATCACATAAATATTACAAGGAGAAAAATAGTTCATAAAAGAACACACCACTAAAAATGATTTTCATAACCTCAAACTTAATAAATCGCATTCTCTTTTCGTTCTTTTTTTTTCAAATTTCCATGTTCTTTCCTGCTGCGGTTGCAGTTTTTACATGAGACTAAACCGTAGATTCATAGCGACAAGGCGGTGGGCCGTGACGTCATTTCCTTCTGAAACTTGTGCCTTTTCTCCTCGCTGAAATACAGTCGCACCGTGCAATGAATTATCTGGATGCGCTCCTTTTTTATGCAATCGTGACACAAATGCTCGCATAATACTGTCATTGCCGAGAAATATGAGGAGACAGGGCGTTAAAAGATCGTGGAATTTCATAGAGAGCGCGGCAGTCGCACTGAGTATGTGCTGGTTCTCAAAGTATTAAAGCATTTTGGAGACATTAATTTCATGTTTGAGAAGCAAATGTAATGCTTACGCCACGGAAATTTCATGAGAGATGAAGATCTGGTGGAGATGGTATGCATTTATACAGTGGTTCTGTAACATGGAGTTGATTTTCTTTTTTTCTCAAGTCGACCTTCATAGTTACGAGTATATATTTATATATCTACATAAAAATTGTGAATGAATGTATATGATTACAAGAATATATTTAAAATATTGAGTAAGTGTGATAAATTTCTCTCGAAAATAGTAATATAAGAAGTCAAGAGTCAGATGAATAATATTACACGTATTATTCACGATGAAAAATGTAATTTGATTCATTAATATAATCTAAGTGAACAGAATCATTGAATATTTATATATATCTTTATGTATGCAAGAAGGACTCTGCTTTTGAATAAAAGTTTGTCATCGGACACAGGATAACAGAACATGGGATGAAAAATACATACAAGTAGGCCTAGATGAAATAATATTTCAATATAACATATACTCTTAATAATTATCAGTGATGATCGAATATATAAGATGGCTTGACAAACTAAGAACAAATGATAATGATGAATAATAACAAATAATAAATAATAACGAGCAAACAGCGAGAAATATTATGGACATGTGATGCTTAAAAGCGGTGAACGTGATATTATTGGCAATAATAGGCCAATTATTTTAGGGTAAATTTCAATTATACTAGAAAAACGCGGGATATGCGTTGTGAGATGAGCTTAAAAGTATGGAAATCTATAATCAACGATATTCTGTCAGCTCAATCCACATCTACGGACCTTGGATTACTTCAAACGTTCAAAAACCTTACCTGAAACTTGTTGATATTGAAAGTCCTGCAACCTGTAGCATATACACTTCGCAAAACCGATTGATCCCAATACTCACTCAAACGTATACTTTTATTGCGTTTTCTTTATTATTTACCATTCGATTGTTGTAAAAGTCACTCAAAATATGTATGATAGTATTTTCAATATTCAGTAGAAATTGTAAAGCATTACAAAATATATATTATCCCAAATATTTTCTATTCTGGTTATTCTTATAGGGATTTTCCAAACTTTCTGATATTTTTCCGGAAAAACGGATGAATCGATATTTCTTGAAAACTATCTCAACCCATTCTGGTGTAGCAGCAATATGTGAAGAGAGTTTTAATTTGTTCTGTTATTTTTCCTGTCAGCTGTATGCCGCGTACAAAATTACAAAAAAACAAAACATGAAAACGAAGCCCAATTTGTTTCTGTATATGAAATGGAAATCTTTAATACTCAATCTATTCATTCATAGTTCATGATTTTCAATCATGAATATACATCAAATCCAGATTATGGATCAAAATATGAACAAAATATGTAATTTGATTCTGTTATAAGAATGTACTAAACTGGATGAAATCTGAAACATTTCAAACAAACATGTCAAAAAATATTCTCAACCCTAGAAAAAGTACTTTGAAAAACATGACATTAACTTTTACATGTAGAGGCCTATATATCAGAAAAAATGAAGACGTCAAAGAATAGAGAAAAATAAAGAGGAAGGAAGGAAACTCATACACACACACACACACGCACGAGTGTAAGAGAGAACGAGGGTAGAGGGAGAGACGAGAATAAAAAAGAGGGTGGTTATTCTGAAAATAACAAAAACTCGAATCTATGGTCCTCAACAATAACCCAGCATGCCTGTATATAATATTCGCAATAGGACGTGACGCACGCATATTGCTATTGTATCGTATTATATATTGTCTGGGTGTAGGATTGACGTCGGGACGCTGATGACGCCACACGCTGCTATCATACATTATAACTAAGAGGAAGTAGATGTTGACGTTGAATATTATTCTTGCTGTTCATTGAGGAGAAGTGTGATGTATAATATCTAAATTAAACAGTTATTATTGGGAGATTGCATTCTACTGTAGTATAGTTGGGAGAGGAGGGTATTTCAACATGGGATAAATTGGTTCTCAAAAATTGGTATTTGATATTGAAATGATTACTTCCAATATATTGAAATGTTGACAGTAGAATGAAAAAAAACATTTTTTTTAACCCCGACTAGATATAGAGAGAAAATGTATATATTACATGACTACCACAATACATTACATAACGGGTTACGAATGGCGGGTGTTCAATTAATTATTATCACGGAAACTTTGTCTTAAGCAAGAGTCGATACCCACATCTCATAAATATATAAAACTGACCTATATCAATATATTGGTACATGCATCCAGCTCTTTTTTCACTAAATATATGTTCTCGTTTTACCTCGTCCATTTTTTAAATTTTGGGATGCGATTGGCGACGGGCGATGGTTGAATAATATTTACAGAAACCTGTGCATTCAAACCCACATCCGACTTCCGGACGGTCGTGGGATCGAGCCCACAACAGATTTGGTATCAGTGCCCCTGAGTTTCCGATTCAGAACCACGACTGTCTACACCACGCTGGCGACTAATTTACATCAACTGAAATATTTAAAACCATCGATTTTTTCTCTTGCATAAAATACTTGCACGGTCTATGTGAATATACCATAATAGATTATGTTCTAACGGGAAATGACACGGGAAGATCGGCAGCTAAGCTCAGATAATCTTTCAATGAGGCTGAATTTATGACGAGATTCTCCAATAATTTACAATATTCACTTATCCAGCTCTGTGAAATAAATTATTAATCATGATACTTTCGCATGATTTTCTTTTTCCCGCTGCGTCCAGCTCAGTGGCATGGAAATGTGGCGATTAGATATGAATACAACATGGAGAGGGTGGGAAAAGGAAGGAGGGGGGAGGGAGAATGAACATCGCTAATTGTTTTTCTATGTAGGGGTTGAAAATAAGGGATGATCTGGTGCTGTGAGTATAAAACTGTAACCAGTTGAGTGTGGCATTTCACTTCATTCTTTTATCTCATGGTGTAATATATAAATCCTTTTTATTTATCACATGCTGAGTATTTTGAAATATGTATAGCAATATAAATTTAATGGGATTTTATTCAAGTTAATTCAATGGTATATGATAACAAATTGTTTTGTGATTTGAATTGACTCTTGTAACAAAACGAAGTAATATTGAAGTGTGTGAATAAAGATATAGGTGATTGATATTCATGCTAGAAACAGATTAAACATATTTCTCAGAATTATTATCAGATATATCATCAGTTCAGCAGAAATATTGGCTGTCCATTTGTTGAAGAATATCTACCAACATGATCATCTCCATAAATTTATTATTTGAGTTAGTTTAATCAGTCAAGATTTTGTATGATGATTTTTTTAAGATCCTTCATTTCTTGATGACTTGATGAACAAAAAAAAAAAGAAAATTTTCCTGGAATATTGGTGATGTTTTCGCTTGTTATGTTGGTCATAACCGTCAACACACGTGACATCAAGTATATTATCAATACTTAATTCAAATTAAAAATGAAAACATAATATGAAATTCAGTATGTCTTCTATTGCTCTCAGCATGAAAGACTTCATTATGAATATTATCTATCTTCAAACAATGAAAAAGACCTGATTCCACATTTTCATCGGAGATAGAAACTCAATAAAAAGAAACTGAACAATGAGAAAATACATGTGCATGACTTTATTATGAGTGAAATAAATCTGAGCTTTTCATATAACTGTTATTAACTGAAGAATAAATATTGGTTCATTAAAAAGAATGTCCCTTTCAAGGTGAAGGTGAGACAAATTGACACTACAAAACCAGTATATAATAATGTTGTCAAAATACGACGGATAAACTAACGAATGTAAGTGTTTAAGACCCAATCGGATAGCCCATCTGTCGCATGAATGAAACATCGTATGAAAGGTAAGACAATTATTATTTACTCAATTACAATGTTTTAATTAATCACGTAAAAGCCATCCTTACAGGCCAACCTACTAGATTATAATCAACTGGCTCGTAATCTAGTCCGAGGCAGTACTTTCCTTACGCTATTTCCCACGTGGTAGGAGATGATCTACCGGCTCAGGCTATGAACCTGGTACCTTGAACAATTAATCTTACCTCTCTCCCCCTCTTTATCTATCTCACTCGCTCGCTTCACCTATTTGCAACACATACTACCTCTCTCTCGCTCTCTCTATCTCTCTTTCCATCATCTATCTCGCTATCTCTTCCTCTCTTTGTCTCTCTCTCATCTCTATATACCTCCTCTCTCTCCCTCTCCCTCTCTCCCTCTCTCCTTTTATTACTCTCTCTATCTCCCTCTCTCTCTCTCTTCCTCTCTCTCGTTCGCTTTCTTCCTCTCTCTCCCTCTCTCCCTCTCTCCCTCTCTCCCTCTCTCCCTCTCTCCCTCTCTCGCTCTCTCTGCCTCTCCCTCCACTCTCTCCCTCTCTCCCTTTCTCTCTCTCTGTCTCTCCCTCTCTCCCTCTCTCCCTCTCTCGCTCTCTCTGCCTCTCCCTCCACTCTCTCCCTCTCATCTCTCCCTTTCTCTCTCTCCCTCTCTCCCCCTGACTCCCTCTCCCCCCCCCCTCTCTCTCTCTCTCTCTCTCTCTCTTCCCCCTTCATCTCCCCCCTCCCCTCACCCACACACCCACCACGGTTAGTATCTTATCTGCGCCGCGTGCGTACTGCCACATGGGAGTGCGGTGGGAAGTAATAGCGTCGTGACGGCATTTGACCTTGTGATCCGATGTGCCAATGACGTCATCAATAACAATGGCGAATACGAGTGAGAAGTCAACCGAGTAGACGGATTGAAGCATGGGGACTTTGATTATGAAAGAAGTATAGATCAAATAGTCGCCGATTTCTTCAGACGGAATGCCTGGAAATAGTTGTATTACTATTAAATATAATTATTCACTATTGGAATACTGATGAAGTATGATTGAGATTCGAGTTTTTGTAATTGAATCGTATGACAATATTCAAATACATTGCAGGTTTCCAATGACTCAAGCGTATAAGGCCCAAATATATATTTTTATATTTTTTTTATTTATTCAGCAAATTGAACAAGTAAATTACATATAGTTCACAAAAACCTCCACAAAGCTGTAACAAAGGCTTATATGTGGAACTAAATAAATATCCGTCTTGAATTTTCGTAGAATGAAACATAATATCAGAAGTACAAATATAACTAATATAAATAAATTTTTGAAAAAAGCCCGATAATAAACTCAACACCTTGCTTACATCACTACGTAAAGTTACACAGTGAAGTTATTAAAGTCAAAAATTTTGGTATAACTACTATTGCGTTCACATGGACAATACAGCATTTCTAGTTTGATAGGATTTTTCATTTTTTTTTTCAACATAGGAACTTGATACAAAATTGTATCAACAATTGATACCCAAATCATTGGGGATGATTTTTACCCAAATCAAAGTCAATTATTGAAGGTAGGATCGTTTGGACGGGTCACGTACACAAGGGTGATCTCCACCCCATAAAGTATCAGTACTATTTTCCCGCGAAAGGGTTGTATTTAAAACACAGCCTACTAATCTGTGACGAGGCGCACTTGCAAGGGCTGCTTGGTCACCTCTTAACGAACAGGTGGCAATCCACGATCCACCGTTCATCCGATAGGCAAGGATCAAAGAGACCTTATAAGGCTATTCAGGGGGGATTCAGAAAGCTATGAGAACTACTAGGCAAACGCAGCATATACGCTGTAAGGTGAGTGATACTCATATATATATATATATATATATATATATATATATATATATATATATATATATATATATATATATATATATATATATATATATATATATATACATATATATATATATATATATATATATATATATATATATATATATATATATATATATATATATATATATATATATATATATATATATATATATATATATATATATGTATATGTATATATATATATATATATATATATATATATATATATATATATATATATATATATAAGCATATATATTTATATATATATATATATATATATATATATATATATATGAATATATATATATATATATATATATATATATATATATATATATATATATATATATATATATATATATATATATGTGAATACTATGATTACCAATCCGGAAAATAATCATAGCACCATATATGTCCGCGAAAATTTGAGAAATTATTTATATATATATATATATATATATATATATATATATATATATATATATATATATATATATATATTTATATTTATATATATATATATTATATATATATATATATATATATATATATATATATATATATATATATATATATATATATATATATATATATATATGAGGTATAGAAAACTATACACATCTTGACTCCTATAAAATATACTCCATTCGGTAAATATCAAATCTAGAAAGCCGTGAATCTCAGCCATGGTTCTGTTATTATTTCTATTCATTTTTTGAATAAAATTCATTAGTTAAATACTACTAGGCAAACGCAGCATATACGCTGTAAGGTGAGTGATACTCATATATATATATATATATAGTCAATTATTGAAGGTAGGATCGTTTGGACGGGTCACGTACACAAGGGTGATCTCCACCCCATAAAGTATCAGTACTATATATATATATATGTATGTATATGTATGTCGGTCTCTCCCTCCACTCTCTCCCTCTCATCTCTCCCTTTCTCTCTCTCCCTCTCTCCCCCTGACTCCCTCTCCCCCCCCCCCTCTCTCTCTCTCTCTCTCTCTCTCTTCCCCCTTCATCTCCCCCCTCCCCTCACCCACACACCCACCACGGGTGATATTACATACCACGGGTGAATAACACACACGGGGGGATATTTTATTTCTCGCACAAAGATTTATAAGAGTTAGAGTTAATCAGTCATGCTCAGGATACCGTCAAACAAACCAAGGTCTACCACAGGGAGCAGTTTCCAGTCCCACATTGTTTAACGTGATGGTTAACGATCTCCCGAATAAAATCAAAAGCATTGGAGGAGCTAATGCACTGATGTATGCTGATGATCTTATCATATGGACGACGGGATCATGCATAGTAACAATGCAAACTAAGATCAATGAAGCTCTCTCAACACTGAAAAACTGGACGGAGGCGAATAAGATGACTGTCAACACCGAAAAAACTACATACCAATTGTTTTCAATGTGTACAGCACAACATCAGATACAGCTTCAATATAATGGACTACAGTTAAGTTCAGTTAAAAGCAAGTATTTGGGAGTGCATATGGACAACAAACTCACGTGGAAAGAACATACCCAGAAACTAGCTGACATTGGAAAAGCCCGTTTGAAAATACTGCGAAGACTAAGTTCCACTCGGTGGGGTGCTACACAAGATGTTCTTTCTACAACGTATAAGACATACGTCAGACCGGTGCTGGAATATGGCCGAGAGGCCTTTTGTACTGCTAGTCAAACCAATATTAAAATTCTCGATTTAGTTCAAAATCAAGCTCTTAGAATGATATGTGGCGCCGCAAAGTCTACTCCAATCACAGCGATGGAAATTCAAACACAAATCGAGCCACTATCTATTCGAAGAGAAAGAGCTGCTATTGTTCAACAAGAGAAACAATTGAGACTTAACGACTCGTACTGGGAATCATATGAGCCACCAGTATTACGAATACCATCCCAGATAGGTTTCAGTGCTGCTGTCAATAACATGAAGACGAAGTTTGAGATAGAAGTTGACGTGGCCTCAAGGAAACCTTTTCCACCTCCTTCATCGTCATTGCTTTTATTACCCAAGACGAGAATAAAGCTGATTGACGAGATGAATAAGAAAGATACGATGAATGTATTCGCACTGAAGCAACTGTCTCTACGTACAATACATACTTTATACCCTTCAAATGAGTGGCTTCATGTTTTCACCGACGGTTCGGCAGATGCTGTTCAATCGAATGCTGGTGCTGGAGTATACAGCATCATGTTCCAAAAATCGGCTGCAGCAGGAAGATATGGTTCATGCTTTGATGGGGAAATGGAAGCGATTAAGATAGCATTTGAGTTAATACGCGAGCGTACCATTCCTCGGAAAATTGTGGTTTTTGTCGACTCCAGAGCAGCTATTCAAGCTATTACATCAAAGGCAACTGATTGTTCAATCACCAATCAATGTCAAAAACTATCCCACGATCTGATAGAGGATGGTTGGTCATTGATTTTACAATGGATCCCGAGTCACTGCGGAATCGAAGGAAATGAAAAGGCTGACGAACTCGCCAAATTGGGATCCAATCAGAGGCAGCACACAATACCAATGTCGATAGCTTCCTACAAAAATATGCTCAAAATCAAATCCAAAACTATTTTAAATCAGGCCCAAGAAGATGTCGCTAGAGGAAAGAGATGGGAGTCTTTGCTGAAAAAACCGATACATTGCAATACCCTGCCTCGTTCTACTGCAGTCGCGATCTTCAGGATTACAACAGGCCATGATTTTCTTTACAAACATCTGAAGAGAATAGGAGTTAAAGCAAGTTCCATGTGTCCCCTGTGCAAGCTGGAAGATCAAAATGCAGAACACCTACTTGTATGCCCAGCACTTGATCAACACCGAGCTCTGTTGAAAAATCAAGGTTTGTCTGGGGATTGTCTAATGGCAGCTTTGTACTGGCAGACGAGAAGAGACATATCAGAAGTAGAGTTCCTACTACAATCGTGACGAATATATTCTCAAGGAGAAGCAGTTCTGACTACCGGACATCAAGTTGCATCAACAGCTTGAAACATTTTTTTTTTTTTCATCCTGATTGATGGTTTTCCATGGTTTCCCTCAGACGTTCAAAAATTCACAAGCATTCAATATTGAGAAAATCAGAAAAAGAAAAAAAGAGAAAAAGAAAAGAAAAAACAAGAAAAAACAAGAAAAGAAAGAAAAAAGGGTTGAATAATAATCAAATACAATAACTAGAATGAATGAAATGAAAAAGAAAAAAAAATGAAAAGAAGAAAGAAAGAAAAAGAAAAAATAGAATAATAAAAAAAAATGAAAAATAATAAAAAAAAATGAAAAAAAAAGAAAAAAAATGAAAAGAAAAATTAAAAAATGAAAAAATGAAAAAAATGAAGGAAAATGAAGAAAAATGAAAAGAAAAATTAAAAAAGAAAAAAAAGAAAAAAAAGAAAAGAAAGAAAATAAAAAATGAAAAAGAATAAAAATAAAAATAAATTAATTAATGAATGAAAGACAAAAGGAAGATGAAGTAAAAAAATGAAATGGAATGAGGAGAAGAAATGAATGAATGAATAAAGGAAAAGAGAGGGGAAAAAAAGAGAAAGAGAGAAAATAAGAGAAAGAAAAAAGAAGTAAGAAGAAGAAAAAAAAAACATATATATCAAACAAAACAAGAAGAGAAGAAAAGAAGAGAAGAAGTTGGAAGAAAAAGCTCAAGACCAACAAACACCTTTTTTTATCCATCCTGACGTGGTTTTTCGTGGTTTCCCACAGTCCTCGAAGCAAATGCTTGGATGAAGTACTAATTGGCCACGACCATTAATTAGTAGAGCGATAGGCCTAATTATAACATTATAGGCCTATCACTAATTAAATTTGTGCTTTTTGTATAATGATCAATTTTACATCTGCTGTCAAGGGAAAGAAGTAATTAATCATTGCCCAAGAGACTTAGTTCAAAGTGGAAGATATCAACATTCGTGTGTTTATACTGAAAGACTTTTATCTACTGCGAAAAATTATGGTCACAGACAGCGCAGTCCTGGTGTTGAAGACCATTAGTTTTAAATAACCAAAATGGGGTGGTAAGATCGCCCTTGTGGTGCCCCGTCCAAACGATCCTATCTTTCATCCATAGCCTTAATTGGGGAACAATGATTTTGTATCAAGTTTCGATGTTATTAAAAAAAAAAAAAAGTTAAATCATCTACTTCTAAGCGGCTAGTTCAAATTGCATACAAATTTGCAATAATGTGTACCATCAATATGTTCACAATGGAAGAAAATTTAATTTTTATGAGATAGATTTTTTTAGCATTTTTCCGTCTGGCATTTAGGTTTTAGAAACTTGAAAGATCATATTTCTCAGAAATGGTACAATCGATATGACCCAAAAACTATCAACTTATAATTTGGAATGAATCAATGAATATTACGGTTTTGAATTAGGCTTCAGTCTACGTAGGCTTATACAGAAAAAGTTGCATGTTGATCATCCAAACCGTGCGACCTGTACAGTGGGTATACAAAAAAAAAACACTCAGACAAAACTCCATTAGAGTAGGTTGGAAGTCTTCGCATTTGCTCATCTGATAATCTCGCGATGGTACCAACTCATTTTCGTTCACCCTAATACTCCTACTACAGTAACCTTATTATCGATCGTAACTATAAGGTAGTAACTTTTGTCACTAGCGTAATAACTTATTTGTGTTCACACACGGACACTTACGATCGTAGATGAGGTTACGGTAGTAGTTGGGAAGTAATGAAAAAGGGGTGTGATTAACCTACTTGTAGAGCTAGTCCAGCAGGCCAAGTCATATTTTCGTAATCACTCACATTGTTTTCATCCTTTTTTGTAGAGAAAATATCCGTTCTGAATATATACGGAAGCACTTTTTCGAATATGAACTCAATTTCTCATCTTACGTATCTATTGTTGTATCTGAAATTTGCATATCAAACGTTGATCTATATTCTACAGAAAAATGAGATTATTATTCAATACTAGGACATCGTAACGTTTGCTATGAGATGAGCGATATTCATATAGAATTCACTCGAAAATTGTATACACACCTTGATTTCCAAGCTATTATGAGCGTTCCTTATAGGCTTCTGTCACATAATCAAATGACAAACAATCGTTACTATGGCAATACAGCGAACTGGTGGACCACCAAACATTCTGATTGGTTAATTCCAACTGGTGGAAGTTGTTGTATGTATCTTCCAACAATGAGTGACGTCACTTGACAGAAGTCTCTTCATTCGTTCGTTCTTATTATTCCGTTCTTATTCATTCGTGGAAAAAACGAGGTTCGATTGTTTTTTTTTTTCGGCGAGTGAAATAGAAGTATTCACTACGCTCATCCAACAAAATTGTCTTATAGCTGATGGATGAATGTGTCAGTGTGAAACGAGTTGATTCCAGTACGGCCAATGACGTTCCACAACTATCTGTGGAGATGGCGCCACTTGTACTCCAATGGTAATCAAGTTACACAATCGTTTTAATTCAGGTGGCCTTTATTCGCGCACGCATGCACACAACTCTAGTTTCAAGTTGTTTACACATCCCCAGTCGGTTGGTTCTTATTCGCACGCTGCTGACATCTAGTGACACGAAAACACGAGATAAAATCAAATAAAAAAGAATTCAAATATCAGCCAGTAAGAAAGCATCCCGTCACATAACTTATTGCCAAAAGCTTCTATATTAAGAGTGAAAATCAGAACACAATGAGCGCGGGGTGGATTCAAACGCAGTAGGTTGGTTCACATTGTCAAAAAGTGAGGCTATGTTGGGATATTCTTATTGGTGCAAGAAACAACCGCTTGGTGATCATGACCGTGCACAAAAACTACTTGCTCTAATTCAATTCCAGTACATGCCGCCAGGAACGCTATTATTCAATTTGTTCTCCAACGGAATCCATGTTGAAGTATTCATCTTCCTCGTTTTTAAGAGTGTATGGGCAGTTGTGGGAAATATCATTTTCCTGGAGATAAATTTCGAAAAGTGTGAGATATTGAAGTTTGAATATCAAATGAACACAAATATTTTCAATACCTTCAAAATGGTATAAATCAAAACTATTCAACTTGGATATCATAATTGTCAAATGTGTACAGCTTTTTTTCTAAATACTAAATACTTAAAACTAGATACTTATAACGTATACGATCTTCTAGGTCAGTATTACACCAGTATTGAAATTTGCATATCTCATACCGTTTCAAAGTTGCACTCGTTGCACTCTCAAGAATGCATGGGAGACGATTTAGCGGAATATCAGTTTTTGGGGTGAGTGAGCGAGTGTTAGGGTTTGAAGACGCGTCGACAGCGAGGTAATTTTACGCCTATTCATTTTTTTGTGTTAACTTTCAAACGGTATGAGATATCAAAATCTCATACAAGAGAAACACAGATATTTTAAATGCTTTTGAGATGTAATTTCTCAAACGTAGCCTATTCTACTATACATCACATAATTTTCAAACGTATACATCTAAAAAAAGTTTTTTTGATCTGTATACTTTTGACAATTATGCATTGTGAGTTGAATAGTTATAACTTTATACCATCTCAAAGGTGACGAAAATATTCATGTTTCCTATAGTAACGGAATTTTTATATTCCATACCGTTCGAAAATTATAAACAAACAATTCTAATATCTCGCTAAATCGACATTTAAATCCTTATCAAATAGTTAAATTACGGATAAATAAATTATTCGCTATAGTTTTGTCATATTTGAACCCTGTTCAGATTTGTCTACTTTTGAAACCATTAAACGTATAACATGTTGCATGCCTTACGAGTGGACTAAGTGTAATACTTAGTCATGTTTTCAAGTTTATGAAGTCTTGAAAATGTTCCTCTTTCTTCGCCACACCATAGGCGTTTCTCATACACTCTCAAGACGACGCGGCTAGGTACCGTCTCTGGTGTTATTCACGTGCAGGTCTCGACCGAAACATTGTGGCATGCCATTCGAAAACAAATCTTAAAACACGTATTAATCACTCTTATCTTTCTCAAACAATTCAAACAGTAATACATTGAAACGAGTGAAAATAAACACACGATTGTTATAAATTACATGGAAAAGACATATCACTGATATTATATACGAACGAAATAATGTTATTACTCTACTGGAAACTGATCCGAGAATAGAGTGTTCTTTATAGTTTTTTTTAACGAATTACCTCGCTGAACAGATGAATTATTTGGTAGTTGGAATGACAGGACGGAAGGGGTGAGTGATGGAAGTCTACTTTCTCATTCGTGATGGATATGAGAAAAGGTATCCTCTCGCTCAGTTATATTTAGAATCACACTTATTTGATTAATACAGTTGGTGAAAAATTAGGAGATTTTATTTCCCATACAGAATAAACAAAATATTCCCTTATGTATTTGAAGGTGAAATGTTTATTTTATTCATATTTCAAGATATTTGAATTAGAATTCGGACCAACCCAAGTCGAATTGAAAATGAACCATGGATGAGAAAACTTTCACTATTATAGTTTCCAAGATTTCTCTCAAATTCAGGATATATTATCCTTTGAATTCATGAATTCCTGATGTATAGTGCAACATGTTGTTCAAATCAGGTGACCCATATATTTTAAGAAATTAAAGTGTTGAATTTTTGGACAATTAATATGAAGCACACAGACAATGCTACCAATAAAATAAAATGAGAGCCTTCCTCCGTTGGTCAGTCTTAGAAACTGAAGTCACCGTTTGTGGGGAAAAATAAGGGAAATAAGGGAAAAATATTGTAGGTGTTGTGAGAAAAAAAGGGTCAAGAAGGGTATACAGGTAGTGTAGGTGTTATAAGAATAGGTGTTATGAGAAGGAACCTTGAGCGTGCGTTCGACATTGAGGGTGGGTTTTTGTAAACGTTCTTTCACTTATCACTTCATATAGTCTCATTATCACCTGCTCATTTTCATCCCCGTATAACCAAGCTGTTGGTAGGGTCGTTAAGCAAACAATAATAATAAATATAAAGTGAAACACATCATTTCATGTATACAATTATGATATAGCTATTTCGTTTCTAGAGAATGAGAGAAAAATAATCGTTAATTGAATTCATTCACAAATATTCAATCATTTTTTACAACGATTATCATTTTGGAAGACGCCTCTAAGGGCCTCTAGGATATCCACAGTGTTGCATTACGAAGATAATAATACGCTTACTTTTCAATAATCAAAAATAGTCCAAGAATTTCAAGTCACGCTATAACGTCTTGAAGTTTGCGTGCATATGAGCTCACTCCAAACGTAAAGTGTTTGTGCAACGGTTGGTGGGGGAGTGGGGTTGAGGGGGGGGGGACTACTTCTTATGATTCCAACTTTGAGGTCATCTCATTCAACAGGGGCCTTCAGGCCACACTACTAACTGACTACCGTGGCTTATCGCTTAATTCCGTCTGTCCTCATATATCACCCCTTGAATGTGGCCCAGGGGTGGATAATCTGCACACGGTCTTTGGGGAGAAATCCCCTTTCACCCTCCCTCCTCCCAAATAGCATACATGGGGTGTGAGATCAGGAGAGTTGGCTCGTGGCCATTGCGCATTAATTCAGGTCCATTTTAGCAAACCACCCCCCCCCCCACACCCCCCTCTCGACCCATCCGCTTCCAAAACCAAAGTGCATTAACATTTACTCGAAACCTACTGTGCCCCTGCTAATGCCTGTATATAGCTGCATTAGGGCTGCATTATCTGTAGAAAGCCAGGCCTAAGTCAGGAGGTTTGAATAAATAAATACCGTTTCAACGGCGTTTGTGTTAATGCGAGAGCAGAACAACAAAGCAGTTTTTAAAAATGAAATTTTTATGGTCAAAACAGAAGAAACGTAGTTAGGATTTTAATCAACCACTTAATTCATTTGATTGTGAAGAACAATTGTATTGGAGCTCTGTTTTAGTTTTGTTTTTTTAATTTTATACTCTTGACCGTGGTATATATAGGTAGTAGACCTATATGCAAAGCTACAATATTTTATATTGAGTATAAAATAATCTTGATTCAATTGAATATATGATACTTTGTCTTGTACATATATACACGAAAGTAAAATATTTTATGAATGTAATAATGAAGATTGAAACGAAAATATATATTACATATAAATGTAAAAAGTATTATATTTGGTTCAAAAAGTGGAGCATTCATAATGGCTCATAAAATAAGTTCTTGCATATTAATTTAATACTTTGACGCACGAAATAATCGTTGTTTATGTGAGCTATATATTTCTTCGAATGAAATAAGTGTATTCTTCAACTAGACTTGGTTGAAGCAATGAATATAATAATACATATAATATAATACATATTTTTATAATTTATTATGAATAAAGTATACTCATATTGATGTAACGCCAATACATTGAACACTAAAATAAGCTTTTGAATCTGTGGACCTAGCATCAGTTACAATCCCACAAATATGATAAAAATATGACCATATCTAGCTTGACTCATTTTCTGTGATACCAAAATTTGTTTATCATGTTTATTTTCATTTGAGTCAATGATTCTCTATATTATGATATAGGACCGGAAAATTCAAAAGTTCACTATATTATTATCTCATTAGATATCACAAAACTGAGGATATTTCAAGATGTTTTCATGTTCAAGTAAATACTATGTACATCATCATTTTATTTTCCAACTACTATTCCAACAAAGTTAGGTAAGTATTATACTAGGGCACAACATGTCAACTTGATTTTGCCAGTCCCAAGTCCTCTTCTTCTTCCACGTCTCATCTCCTGTCCGATTCTGCTCTCATCCTCACCATATACATATTATAATTACATTAAACATCATTTCCAAACGACTGAAATCAATTGCATTCAAATTTTTCTATTTGTAATGTTGTTATTTAGATTCATTATTCGGAATGTTGTAACATCCAGAGCTCGATATAGGCAACATAACCTTGAAACTAGATTTTCAACGAATGATGGCATCATTAATTTCTCCAATTTTGGAGAAAACTTTTTCTTTTTTTAAATAACATCGAAACTTGTTACAAAATCATTGCTCCCCAATTAAGGCCATGGATAAAAGGTAGGATCGTTTGGCCGGGGCACCACAAGGGCGATCTTACCACCCCATTTTAATTATTTAAAACCAAGGAACTTCAACACCAGGACTGCGCTGTCGGTGATCATAATTTTCCGCCGCAGATAACAGTCTTTCAGTTTCCGAAAGTCCGGAACACATTATAAGTAAAAACCGTTTCTGTCATATATATCCGGACATTACCAGCATTAGAATTGAGAGTAAACAAAACACGCGAATGTTGATATCTTCCACTTTGAAATAAGTATCTCGCGAAATGGAGAAAACTAGAAATCTTAATTCTAATTTCAGAAATTGGGATTGATTTATTTGTCCTCAAGAATCCGCTTTTTTTTCTGAGTCGCGAAGTAAACATTATTTGATTTTATGAATCTACCTATACAGGATCGGTAATGCCTACGTCATGACTCACGGTCTCTGGAGGGAGGACAAAACAATAATTATAATTCATGAAATTGGAGCATGATCTTTAGATTTCTCTAAAAATAGGAAACTATAAACACCGTCACCATGCATTCATTAAAATCTAGTTTCATCGATGTATCTTCTTTGAATAATATTACTCAGGGAAAATGTATATCCGGTGCATTTGATTTTAAAACACTAATTTCAATGATGTGAATCAGTAACAATTTTGACTTGAACTGATCAATCTCAACCCAATTCATCTCCTTATCATATTTTTGTATTATATATTCCACAGACAAGCTCTTTCTGGGTCTTGTGAATGTCACGTGACTATTTGTGATAATTTTTGTATCTTATTTTCTATTCTATTCAATGAACTATGTTCAAAATTAACTGAAACCCCCTTGAACAAACTCAGAAGAACAATGAGTGGGATGGTAGGTATCGAATGAAATGTCATCAATAACCTGTATACAGGCGAGTCCCGAAGTAATTACAAATTCTCATTACGTTCACACCTTGCCCCCTGCTGTTCTTTTTTCCACTGTATTGAACTAATGATATTTCCAGTGGCTTTTGTGGCTGAACAAAGTTATGATCAGTAAATCATTCTTCATTCAAAAGGGTGGAACTTTAGTAGTTATGCTACACAAATTAAGTACGATAATTTCAATATATTATTGTTAACATGTATCCACGAAAAAGATCTTCTGCCAACAAAGAGAATATGAATATCAGATTATAAATTTGTGAACCTGAAATGAGATAATGATATTAATGATAATGATAATATATTCATTAGTCTAGAAGAATTAAACATACAAGTAAGGTATTGGACAAGTCAAACTTCACAATCATAGCCTACAAACACAACAAGTTTGCATTTCTTACGAATAAATTAAAATTAATTACAAAGTATGAAGTATAAAATAGTATGACATAATTGGAAAATGATCACTCCATTCATATGAATATGATTACAATTTATAAGAGAATTGTTAAATATTCTGATATGAGAAATTAAAATTGAACGAAATCATTAACTTTATAAAAACATTCCTCAATAAGTTATTTCTTCATTGTTGATTTAAATTTGAACTCATTCTCTTCTTTCATGCATTTCGGTAAATTGTTATGAAAAATAGAGCCTGCATAGCTAGGACAATTATCTGACATCTTGAAGCAATGTTTTTTTATGAGTATATTGTCCTGACCTCTTGTAGCATAATCATGGATATCTTTGTTTGCTACTAAAATATGTTTGTTTTTTCATACATACATGATGGACATGAATATGAAGAGAGGGTGAAGTTGAAATATGGAATCTTCTAAACATATCAGCACAAGAATTCTTATGATAAACATCACCACCGGATTGGAACTGGCGTTTGCTAAATAGCGTATTGTTTTTTTCCTTTTTTCTTCAGTTTAAATAATCTAGAAGCGTGTTGAGAATTCCCCCATAGAATAATTCCATATTGTAACCTAGACTGTATGTGTGCAGAGTACACCATTTTAGCCGTTTCGAAATTGCAAAGGTTCATAACAAGTTTCACTGAAAAGCATCCTGAAGCAACTTTCCGGCAAACATTACTGATATATTTTTCCCAATCCAATGTACTGTCCACTATCACTCCAAAAAATTTTGTATGTTATTGTTTGATGTTTATGTACTGAACATGTTTTATAGATTGAATGATTATTTGTGAAAATATTCACAACATGAACTCGACTACATCCTTAGGAATTATTCGTCGAATTGGTAAAACTGCGTTTTTTTTTTTTTACAATGTACGAAGTTCTTACAATCATTTGATCAGTAGACAACCCACTCCACTCGAGAATTACATATTTATATATATATATATATATATATATATATATATATATATATATATATATATATATATATATATATATATATATGTATATATATATATATATATATATATATATATATATATATATATATATATATATATATATATATATATATATGAGATATGAACCTGCTCTTTTAGATGTATATTAACGTGACTTTACACGTCAGATGTTTCGTTTCACAATCATGACACGTACATTTGTGGAATATAATGACAATCAATAATTAATTATAATATCACTCCCTATGTAACGACAGATCGAAACAATAGGTGTAATCAATATAGTGATATCGCCGGCAAGTCTACAGGGCACTAGAACGATATTGAGCGATACATTATGTAGTACCAGAACTGAATACGTTTTCAAATAATTGTCACCAATGGATTCCCTTTAATTTATCAGGCTTATAATCACCTATTCGTGAATAAAAACGAAAGTTTCGGATGAAGTAAGATAAAACATGCTATCAATAGACATGTAGGTAGGAGTACATTTTATTTCTTCAAGTTCTTCATTATTCATTTTTCATCCCATGTATATTTACAAATTAGGAGTATAACACTGCAAACACAAAATTATTTGATGCAAAATGCAGGCCACCGGTAACTGAAAAAAATAAATAAATATTTTCTCTCACGTTGATTTACAACAAAAAATGGCGTGAATTTCCCTGGTCTTGTATGCCAAGCGCATATGATTGAACTGTTTATTTCAGTTCAGCCCAAAAGCAGTTGTTTTACAAATACATCGACAGCACACACGATGAAATATCTCAAGAATTATTTAAATTATACACGTAACGCGAGATCCATGCTTTGTGACTATTTTCAGTGTCAACTGAAACATAAACAATCGTAGTGACTTTCCGGATGAACGTATCACACCATGCAGAGAAGTTCCTTCTGAAATATTGTCGATCCATAACAAACATGTACAATGTGTTCACAAATAATAACCCTGGTGGAAACTTTTTACCTTGTGGAGACTGGGCACGCCTCAAAACTTACTTTCTCAAAATAAACCTCAACTCTCATACGGACAGCCTATTAATTATGAGTTTTATATTTTAAGGTTAAAACTTTGATTCCAGTATTAATCCGTGTCAGTTGTTTTCTAGTTGTGTGTCAATTAGTGTAGCCCCGTGCCTGGTAGGCAACTTTTATATCACGTTTCGTTTGCCAATTTATAAAGTAAAGAGCTTTCAGCTGGAGATGCCAAACTTTTAGTAGGATTTGGAATGAACCAGTTAATTATTGATCGTGAAACTTAACCATTCAACATGAATGAATTGAAGAAACTGAAATTGAAAATAAATTATTAAACAAGTTATTATCGCTCGTTTCAACTTGCGAACATTTTGATCAAATCAGAAACTATATATATTTATATATATATATATATATATATATATATATATATATATATATATATATATATATATATATATATATATATATATATATATATATGAATTCGAGCCCTACGTGAATTGACCATTGTAGATCGTCCAAACTCGTGGTGTCACAAAATATAAAAACCAATCAAGTGGACAGTGAAGCAGGGGAGATAAGGAAATAACCAATCAAGGTATCTAAAATTTCCCCTGCTTCGTATAAGTCACGCCCATTTACAATAGTCAATTGTCATCAATTGATCCTGGATTTTTTTCGGGCACAAACCTAGAAAACAAGGCTCTAAACTAAGAGTCAAGAAAAATGGCTGGGTTTCGAAGATACTTGAGAGGTATTTGTCACTACAAAATTTTTTCAGACATCCCTTGAGGAAAATGTTCATTAAAAAATACATTGATTCCGAAAAATAGGTTTACTAATACAGCTCAAAAAATTTGAAGCTTATAAAATATATATGCGTGAACAGGGGTTGCTGAGAATGTCAAGCTTTTCAACAAATTCAAAATGTGACCAATTATTTCCAGAAGTGAAATTTTGAACATCAGAAACATTCTAGTATGGAAGTTTAGTATACAAACTGAAGACAGATAAAAGTATATCAAGAAAACTAATTAACAATCTTGAGAAAAAAAAACATATGAACGACTTGGTGGGAGAATACTTCAACATCTTTTCCTCACAACCAGACAAGCGATATCCAATATCCATGATTGATTTCAATATGAATTGAAAGATCTGTGATAGCATCAATAAAATATCATCATTCCACTAATTTGAAATGAAACAAATTATTGTTATCAGTTTTGCAACACATGGTCTCGTTGTTCTTGAACGAATAAGTACACAAAAGTTGTGCAAAGGTAATCAGACAACGATATTCATATCCATAATATATTTCAATATTGATTAAAAGATCTGTAATAGCATCAATAAATCATCATCATTATATTAATTTCAAATGAAACAAAGTATTATATCAATTTTGTCACACATGGTATCTTTGTCCTAGAACTAATACATACACAAATTCTATCAAAATATGAAGCGTGGGGGGAAATAAGGAACTTAGTCAAGTCGTCTTCATTTTTAGGAAGAGTTGGACATAAATTCAAATTGGCATTAAAAAATTACAGTACGAACGTGGGTAAATTCTCTTTTCTCGGGGCCACCATCCCATAATGGAAAAAACTGGGAGATACACTAAATCAGGAGTGGCCTAAATCTGTGAATGATTTTAAGGAACTAATGGAAGGAGCTGAGAAGAAATGAAATGGAAAAGAGTGAGCAGCAATTGGATAATATAAAATAAATATATTGTAAGCAAGTAAAAGATTAATACTTAAGACAATAAAAAAAATTACATACATACACATGACCTGTATATACTGACTATCAGAGAAGATGGCCATATTACTAAAAAATGCACTCTCATTAAACCAACAAATTTGATTATAATAATTTGCTAATTCTTTTGATGTCTCATGGCGGAGACTAGCACAAACAAGTCTGGAAATCGTTCAGCACCGAGGGCAACACGTAGGTATACACTAATGAGGGGTTGAAAAGAGAACGATGGCTAACTGTGAAAATTGGTGTAAGCGGGTTTTATGTAGGGAGGGGTGGGGGTGGGAGGGGGGGTGGCAAATTGAACAGACTGACAGACAGACAGACGGACAGTGGTACCGTGCAACCAGTTAACCCTCCAACAACAAGGATAATTAAGTTCTACACAAGATTACGTGTCCACTGTTCGTTCTAGCTAGCGATCGGACCACAATAAGGGATGACGAGAAGGGGAGTGGGTGGTTGGAGGGTGTAATGATTGATATGTACACTTGTAGCTCGATGATCCATAGTTTTTAGTTCGAATCACTCATACGTGTGAGTATGAATAAGTTGGTTTTCGATAAATAAATATGTTTATTGAATTACTTGTGTATGTATAATACTTATAATTGCTTCAAATAAGATGCATTTATGTTGGGAAAATACAATAATTAATATAGTCGATTATGTACTTGTGAACACGAATGAAATGGGTCTTCTACAGACACTGGAAACATGGTGTCGACCTAGAAACACAAATATCTTCATTAAATCGTTTATAACTGTTGTATTTTGAGCTTTAATTACTTTTCAGGTTAAGATTCAAGATTATAAACTCGTCCATATCTTTCAAAAGCTGAAACCGTTTCACTCTTCCAGTGGATTTCTCCACAATAACAAATTTCTCAGTTTCACAATTATTCAGTTGACTGGCAACTTTCACTCCAGTGGTACAGTTATATATTGTGTAGTTGATTTTAATGGAGTGAGAAAATGATTGAATGCCAAGACATTTGAAATATTCCGTATATTTCATGTTTTTACTGAGATTTCTTTCGATATTGTTGAAACTGATTTCTCACAGATACTTATACGCACTTATCATGACATTCACGTCGAGGAAAAGTTTGAAAATGATTGGTTTCTTCGTTGGACTCATCTCGAGCATGCACAAGAAGTATATACTTCGTTCCGGCATATGACAGTGAGACTTCGTTAACTTTCATCCAGTCAAGTACTACCATATATATCTACATCGGAAATATAAAACAAAATCGTACGAAATTATTTTCAGAAACGGAAAAACTGTCACATATTAGGTGACAGTGACGTTTGAAATCGATTACTATTGGAGGCTATGACATAGTATGATAATTTAGAACCATTTGAACAGGACAACATGTGGCGATCTCACCACCCCAAAGAAAGAGTTATATATATATATATATATATATATATATATATATATATATATATATATATATATATATATATATATATATATATATATATATATATATATATATGTATATATATATATATATATATATACATAAATAGTATTATTGGAGTTGATTCCTTGATCCATAGCTATGGGATTGAATAAATTAACGATATATCAAGTGAAAATTTGTATTAATCTGAACATTAAATGAACCCCATCCAGTCATTTATATATATATATATATATATATATATATATATATATATTTATATTGTGGGTTCTATTCATTGTTCAAATAAATGAAGATTTTCACCTGATATGTTGAAAATTCAATGTATCTTATATCATATATATATATATATATATATATATATATATATATATATATATATATATATATATATATATATATATATATATATATATATATATATAAACAGTGGTTAATTTGCTTTTTTCAAACCGGAACGCACGTTCCGGTTACAAAATTATGAAAAACCAATGATAAGGCGGTATTGCATTCATTTATCCATACTCTCAACAGGAAATATAATTTTTTCATGAATAAATACAAATATTGAAGACGAATGAATATTTTCGCATTCTGAGAAGGTTTCATTTTTCATTTCCATGAAAAATAGTAACCTATAGGATAGCTCACGGTATTCGACAATATGGGATGGAAGCTGGATTGCGATCCATCGTCCTGTTCAAAGATGGAAATGATTTCGAATATATTCGCTCAAATAAAGTTCAAGGACGAAGAATGTATTATTTGGATGTATTTTTTCGAGATTTTTTTCAAAGTGATGGCGGTGGTGAGGGGGGAAGATAGAAGGAATGATTTACTCTGAGGTGCGTTCCGGTTCCTCTCCATTCACATATTAAGCCCTGTATATATATATATATACATACATATATATATATATATATATATATATATATATATATATATATATATATATATATATATATATATATATATATATAAATAAACCTCATTTGACAATTTTTCTAATCATAGTGATAACTTAACGGGTGAAGAAAAATACCAAAGTTTGTGTTGTGGGGTGAATCTCCAATCCAGTACAATATATATATATGCTCTTCTAATAAGGATTGAGACGTAACCAGACGTATTTATCTTGAGTGTACAGATGATCTAATTATTCTCCGGCTGAGCACGGTGAGTAAGGACGGTAATGCCAAGTTCGGATCGCAAAGTGAATCAGACCGCAAGACGAGAGAAGCGGTGTGTCTGTGTCAAGCAAACCTCCAGAGGAGCAATGGGATGCAAATATTTACAGATGAAATCAACCAAGCACACAGCGCGTCTGCATTTGCCTGTCATTTGCAATGACATGTATACCCTGGGTCCCTGGTTCTGCTCGGTGGACGAACATGATAGACCTTACCGTGAAACTAATTGTATCCATAAAAGAAGGTCTAATATAAAAAATATAGATATATTTGTAGATCTGTGGTAGTTTCGAGTTTTCAGGACAGCATTCGATTGATTCAATTCGAATCAATTAAACGCTATAGGTCCACACATATTTCATGAGTTCAAGTTGCAGCAAATTTGTGTACAATTACAAACGTTTTTGCAATAATATCAGATAAGCGAAGCGAAGACTTGAATTTACCGTACTCGAAAAGAGGCATGTTTTTTTTCGCTCCACATGTCAAACGAGAGTACAAATTCACCATACACATGTTACATCATCCAACTCGATACTGTTGGCTTATAGTTTGGAGGCGCAATCGGTTGTACCACTCTTGAGAGAAATTGTTTCAAAATTTTTGAAAACCATCAGTTAATCATATTTGATTCACGTAAAAATGAACTCACGATCAACCAAGATAATAAAAATGAAAAAATATATATTATTCGTTTAAATTCAAATTTGGGGCAAATTTGAGTATAATAATAATATAGGCCTACATTATTCCAAAGTTTTACTTGAATCGAATTTGCCGTTTTATTGAAATGAAAATTCAATGTGGTTTATTTTGTATGTCAATCGAGGCTATTTGAGAGATCTATTGAGAAAAGCAACATCCATAACCAATCAGAACATAAAACGATTGAAATAAGAAGCAATGAATAAAACAGGAAGGTAATGCCATTATGATTCCAAACTAAAGGTTTGAAACTAATATTAATTTATTTATTCTCATCCACTTTGGAATTACATTCTCTCACATGATACACAGTGAAAGTAAGATTAAAATCTAATTCATATGGATGATCAAAATGAGAAGTTGAAACTTTCCAAATTGAAATTAATTTAATATATCAATTAATTAATTCATCATCTTAATGATCTATAAATTTATATTAAATTGATGTCATATTTAATTAATTGATATATTTATCATTTATCTTTATGATTTCATAAAGTGTGTATGCTCACATACAGCTTTCCATTACATTTCATACAAATACGACTATATCACTCATCTCACAACGCATGTCAAGTTTTTCCAGTTTAGTTGGTAGATGACTGTCTTCTCTCGTGGATACTAGTACATATTATAATTTGATTGTTGATAATAGTAATTGTGAGGTTTTACGGCTGGCTAGGACGAAATTATTGAGTCGGTCTTTTGTTTGCACAGCGACCTCACCATCAGCTTCAGGTTATTTAGTGGTTACGAATAAGGGGAGGATGGATGAATGTCTTATAAGCCAAGCCTCATGCGGGTCTCGAACCCACGCCCGACCATGACTCAACGTAATAACTGGAATGGCCAAGCTATTAACGTATCATATCGGGATGAATATTGTGATTCGTGATCTTTTCAACAGATTAAAATATTTTCAGGTCTGAATTTCAACCGACTTGAATGAGGTATTTTGAGTTTTTTCAGATATGTCAAACTAAGGGTAAGCGAATTTTTCAAATGTGAGTATTGCTTATATTTTTTTATTGTTCAAGAATTTTTCTTGAAACATATTTTGAACACTTCTCTCATAAAATATTACCACTTTGTTTAATAATGAAGAATATGACAATGTGTTCTACAGTGTTCAGGAATTCAAATCATTCAAAACAACATTTTAAACTGTATTGACAAAGAGTATTTATATTTATATTAAAAACTATTTTAATTCAACTATAGGCTATAGCACAGATTGACTTATTGTATAAACATGTATATCTAATGCACAAATGTTTCACGGAATAAATGAATTATTATCATTATTATTATCATTATTATTAATATTAATATTATTATTATAAGACACGAATACAATCGGGAAGTTTTCGATTTGAGCAGAGCAAAACAAAATACAAGAAAGATTATTTTTGACATGGTCAAACACTCGACCTTGGTGGGGAAATTTGATCTGGTAAGAATTTAACAAGATGTCATGTGTAATTTTTTCGTTATATACATATATATATATATATATATATATATATATATATATATATATATATATATATATATTTCAAGGCTCACTATAAATCGTCCCCTAAGAACAGTATCAAACAGTAAAGTCATCAATATCAGTAGAGTATGGTGCTATAACATAGATACGGAAGATATATGTTTCGTATATGACATGAGTCATATATTTCGTCCATAGTGCATGTATGGTCAGTTTTTGTTCTGAGATTTAATAAAATATGACATCAGTTCAATGAACGTATTACGAACCAGACTACGAACTGATTCTTCAAATGGTACTCACATACAAGTAATCAGAATATCTATTCATTTCATAGTGTTTTATATATTTGCAAATCATAATGTGATCGAGACCTGTAGATTAACATAACTGCGAACACTTTGAAGAACATCAATGTATTCCATCGATGTAGGATAGAGCTTTTATTTGATTCGAGCAGTGCGCTGGAAAACCTGGCGCCTCCACCAATTTGTACATAATATATGTATTTCACTACAAATTGCTGTATCACTGTGATCACTGAATCTCCTCATTATTTTATTTAATCCTATTTTGTTTTTACATTTTTTCTATTCAATCAGTTCTCTTTTCATGTACTAATATGTCATATTTCCAATCTATATTTCTCTATATTATTCTATGTATTTTTTATATTGATTGCTATCCTGTTTTATACTATAGTCAAGGACCAATAAAGGTTTTTCTCTAATCAGTGATTCAAACCTCATATTCGAACTATTCTCGATTATCATCACTAATATTCTATATTATTTTATGTATGATCAATCAATTTCCATACTATAGCAGCTGGTCGGTCATGTCACCCAGATAATCCCCAGTTTCTATATCTACTCCTCCAGGTCGGGAAACATAAAACACTGAGTCAGTATCAAAATATGAAACCTCACCCATAATTTCAATGGATGAATGAAGCTTTTAAGTCTAGCTAGTGCAGGGGTGTGAGCGGCAATCACTACAGTCGACCGGGGTGAAGGTGCTATTGCATCGATATGTTATGTGGAATACATTCTAGTGTTATTGATTAGATGCATTTTTTTCAGTCCCAGTGTTCATCTCTGAAGTGTGAAACATTCGAATATTATTTTGAATAGAGAACCAAAGAGTAATCTTATGAATAATTGAACCTACAATAAATTAAATCCATGACACAAATTTCATGTGATCTTATAAAATCTTATTCATAAATCTTATTCATAAGTGAATCTTATTCATCTCAAATCAATTTTTATTCACAAATAAGACACAAATCTTATTCATAAGTGATGCATGCATTCCATGTACGATACAAATTGATGAAAACTTGGGCACATGCAAAGACTACCGGAAAATCCGGAATGAATACCGGAAAATCAATTTTCTCCATCCTGAAGTCAACATGTTCATGTTACTCATCGACATGTTACTCATCGATATTCACCCTGAATATATTATTCGGTACGAAAACCAGTATTTTATCGGCTTACATCCATTAATTCAAATTAATCAGTCGAACCGATTGATTCAAAATGGTTGAAAACCGAAATGAGTAATGGATATTATACATTTAATAGCATACATGTTCCGTTCAGATCACTAGCATAGGATAACAGCTACAGCGTGGTGGTACAACCATAATCCCATTACGTAGTTCCCAGCAGCTACAGGTCTGCAAATAGGTCTACTAAAAGCCAGAGTAGGGTTCAGATCTAAACTGGCCGTGGTCACTAACCACCCCATTTGTCTCTGTTATGTCCCATGTCACAACATCGGTAGCCGTAATACTGTTATGATGGTTTTATGGACGCCGTAGGCTAGTAAACGACGCCCCCCCCCCCCAGTCCTACCCTCTCACAGCAACGTCGTTCCTACAACGGAGCGCTAATGATACCAGTATAGCTAGTCCAGCCAGTCAAGACGATAAATTACTTCGATATGAACTGCCGTAAAAACACACACACACACACAGACGCACACAAAATTAGAAAACGCGACAAGAATCCATTTTTGTAAACAACAAATCCCTCTAGAATGATTGATTATTTCACTATAGAAAAAAAATAACGAAAGTGGATACTGGATATATAGGCTGTCGTGTGAGTTTCAGTTATGACCTTTTGAAATATAGCACCCTTGTATCCGCATTGTATACTTGTATTCACGAAATGTGGTCTACTACTGGCAATAATGAATACAAATATCACCGTTATATTTGTGTAGGTTGGGACAACTTTGAGAAATTAGGAATTTTTAAGTTGAGATCTACGATAAGAAACACAACTATATTTTTCGAAAGCGTTTTATCCTCATAATTTAAATGAATAACAACCCAAGTTTTCACAATTATTCTGCTTATTATGATGATGTACGAATTTCTTATCCTGTACTACAATATAATATATATATATATATATATATATATATATATATATATATATATATATATATATATATATATATATATATATATATATATATATATATATATATATATATATATATATATATATATATATATATATATATATATATATATATATATATATACTCATTGTTTTGGGGTTATAACGCGTATAAAGAAAACAGAGACAAATCCAAATATAAATATGTTTTAATATAAAGATTGCCTAACGTTTCCGGAGTTCTGTCACTCCCTTCATCAGAGTTCATCTTCACTTTCAACTTTGTACTTTTATCCAAAAAAAAAAGCTCTAATAAAGCTATTCAGCTCAATTTGAAAAAGTTATAAGGGGTTGATGAAGGGAGTGACAGAACTCCGGAAACGTTAGGCAATCTTTATATTAAAACATATTTATATTTGGATTTGTCTCTGTTTTCTTCATACGCGTTATAACCCCAAAACAATGAGTATTCATAATATTGAACGCGAAAGTTTGAAGAATCTTATATATATATATATATATATATATATATATATATATATATATATATATATATATATATATATATATATATTGTTGCAATGTGTGTCATTCAACCTGGTCGAGTCTCGACCTTGAACTTATCAGCTGAGCTGACGTATTTAGCCTTCTAGAGTTTACCTGCAAAGGGGTGAGACAGAGTGTAAGGCAGTCTGTACCGCGATGTAATAGAGGTATGATCTATGTACGATTATTCAATAAATACTTGGAGTGCAATTTAAGCGTGTCTTTTATGGATGATGTAGGCGAGCTTCGCCACAATGGTAGCAGAGCATGGTTGTAAATCTTTTATAATATTCAACATCGGTAATCATTAGCGTTATACAAGCCATCGTGACATATTCTAATTCCCGAAATGGAAGACGAACTAGCGATATTGAGAAAACAACTGGATCAAGCCAACTTGTCACTGGACAACACGTTGGAGAGAGTGGAAGTATTAGAGGGACAATTAAAAGAAGAAAAATATCCAAATGGCTCCTCCACTACGAAGTTGATCAACAATATACTCCAGGAACTACCCGACGTGGACGGTTCGAACGGATCACTGCTGATCGATTTTATTAGCAACATTGACTCCGTTATTGAAATGCAGGTATGTGACGAACATCAATTGCTGCGATCTATAATGTTCAAGTGCCGAGGGCTCTTCGCTCACTGGTGGCGCAAGAATTATAGAAGTCAAACGGGCTGGGCAACAATGAAGTGTTTAATCCTAACTGATTTCATCAATGCCATCCATTTTGAAGCTCTGAAGATGGAAGAGATATACAGATTCCAAAGACCTAACGAAACATTGCGTGAGTTCATTATGACGATCGAGGTCAGGGCCAAAGCAATGAATTTGTCATCAGCCGTCGGTATGTCAGAGTTTCAGCTAACTAATATAATTATGTCTCATATCAATCCTCATACGTTTGCGTTACTTCGTTATGGCCAGCCGCCGTCTTGTATCGACGACATGATGAAGCTAGCGGCAGACGTCGACGGCGCCGCCCTAAGGCAACAACAGTACGAGAGGATGTTTGCAGCCCACCTACCACCGCTGATGCAGGTCAACAGTGCGGTGACCCCTCAACAGCGCCAGTCGCCCACCTGTTACCGGTGCGGCACCATTGGTCATCTAAGTCCGTCCTGTCCCAAGAAATAGCAACGAAGGAGCCGACCATCTCAACAACCCCAGAAACAGCGGGTATTCTACAATTCAGCTTTCCGTCGTCACCCAAACACGGCCAACAATAAACAGAAGGTACATTCTTGGTCTATTCATAAACCCCCTACTATTATTCAAAATAACATGACCTCCAGCACGAAAACGCCCACCGAACAGTCAACGAGGGATAGTAATGTCAAAATGCCCGCGATCGACGCCACTGTAGCTAAGGTAGATACGTGTGCGTTAGTTGACACCGGGTCCAGTGCGTCCCTCATCGCCGCCAGTTTTCTAAAATTAATATCAAAACGAAATAAGATTCGGGTGCGACAGCCGCCCAAACGGGTGTTATGCGTGTGCGCTAATGGCTCTTCAATGACAGCTAACGAAATCGTTAATCTTAAGGTGTCGATAGGTAAATTCACGTGGTATCATGATTTTTACGTATTTCCCCAATTAAACTCTAGCATCATTCTCGGTATGGATTTCCAGACGCGTACCAACATGATAATAGATTCGAAAAGTTCAGTGATTTATTTTTCCTCATCCCCAACGAACAGGTTCCCCTTCAAACGAGACGGTAATCCTCACCACCAACTAAAATCATACGTCACTGACTTGTGCCACCCAGAATTCCAAAAAATCCTCGACGAATTCCCCGACGTAGTTAACAAGGGGCTTGGAAGAACGAACTTGATCGAATACGAAATCAAGACGAAGGACGAGATCCCAATACGCCTCCCCCCTTACGCCGCATCACCACCACAACTGAAAAAGCTGAAACTGCATATCGATAGTTTATTGGAAGAAGGAATTATTCAGACATCCCATTCACCTTACAGCGCTCCAGCGTTCCTAGTTTCAAAGCCCGGGACCGACAAACACCGCTTGTGCGTCGACTTCCGCCGTCTAAACGAGAAGGTGGTCGTCGAAAATTTCCCAATGCCCACAATTGAAAGCGTATTTCAGCACCTTTATGGTGCCAAGTTTTTCACATTACTGGATTTAAATGCCGCCTACCACCAAGTCCCCTTAAGCGAATATTCCCGCAAAAAAACTTCATTTTCTACCCCCCAAGGCCAGTTTGAGTATAAATTTCTTCCCTTCGGCTTGGCCGTTTCGGGATCGGTTTTCTGCAGACTGATTGACGCAGTGCTGAGCGACGTGAAATACAAATTTGTATTCCCCTACGTCGACGACCTGATTATATACTCCCGCACCCTAAGCGAGCATAAGGCCCACGTAAGAGAAATCCTGGTTAGACTACGCGCGGCAGGCCTCACTATCAATCCTGAAAAAATATCCGTAGCTCAACGCAAAGTCAAATGCTTGGGTTTCATCATCTCGGAGGAAGGTCTGGCTACTGATCCTGAAAAAATCTCCTCAATAACAAACTTGCCCCGTCCCGTTAACCTCGCTGCGTTGAGTCGTTTCCTAGGAATGACAAGTTTTTACGGTCGCTTCATCCCAAACTACTCCTCCCTCGCTCTTCCCCTTAATCGCCTGAAAAGAACAAGGATCCCGTTTCAATGGGGATATCCCGAGCAGGAGGCCTTTGACAGACTTAAGGCGGCTCTATCGTCCCCCCCTGTGTTACAGTTCCCTAATTTCGACGAAGTTTTTACCGTCTCCGTCGACGCAAGTCTGTCCGGCCTCGGCGCAGTTCTTCAGCAAACCCGAAGAGGGGAACTTGTCCCCATCGCTTATGCGAGCCGCTCTCTCAACCCCGCCGAGAGAAAATATAGTATATACGAATTAGAATGCCTAGGAGCAATATTCGCAGTCGAGAAATTCCATTCGTACTTAGAGTCTAGAGAATTTATTCTGGAGACCGACAATGCTGCCCTCTCGTGGCTGGTGAACTCGCCCCAACGCGCTGACAAATTAGCCAGGTGGATTATGCGCCTTTCTCGTTATAAATTTACGTTCAAACATGTAAGAGGCGAAAACAATAAAGTAGCCGACTGTCTTAGCCGCATGTTTACGGAAGAAGATTCAGTGATAGGATCCGAAAACGTCATCCACGCAAACGCATTGTTTCAGTTCCCAACCCTACTCAACGCCCTAGTGGACGAACAAGCAGCGGACCCCGTCCTGGCCGAAATCAAACGCGACATCCTCAACAACCGACCCCATCCAGGGTATTCTCTCTCGGGGGAAACGCTAATGTTTACGTCGAACCCAAACGAGCGCCGCAAAGTTGCCGTCCCTACTGATCTTAAGGGTGTAGTAATCAAGTTCTTCCATGATTCCCCCATGGGAGGGCACTGGGGCCAGATGAAAACCCTCAGTAAAATCAAGAGAGAGTATCATTGGCCAAACATGCGTAGGGATATATGGCAATATGTGAAAACATGTGCCACATGTCAACGGACCAAACCTATCAACACCGGCCCGTTAGGATTAATGGCATCTACCCCGGCAACAAGATGTAACGAACGACTGTACATAGACTACTTCGGTCCGCTGCCTAAAGCTTCAGGCGGACATCGGCATATATTAGTCACTATCGACGCCTTTTCTAAATGGGTCAATATGTTTCCCGTGAAAAAAGTGACCGCCGATAAAACAAACGAAGTTCTCATTTCCGAACAATTTTTGAAATACGGCCCCCCAGAACACTTAGTGTCCGACAACGCTTCCATTTTCCGTTCGAGTAAATTCAGAGAGATGTGTTATTCGTGGGGAATCGATCATGTTAAAACCAGCGCATACCACCCCCAAGCAAATGCCGTTGAAAGAGTTAATCGTAATTTAAAATATGCTCTAACGATGTATGTAGAAGAAGACCATACACGCTGGAATTTATTTTTACCATTTCTATCATACGCATTTAATTCATCCGTGCACGAGACTACCCAACAATCACCTGCCACATTATTTCTTTCCCGCCAATTATCAGACCCATTGCGTAATGCGTGGAACATCGAGGGCTTGCTACACGGTGAACCCCTTCCCGACGACGCCCGAACGAAGAGAAACGTCCGCGACGCCGCCATCGCCGCCACCCGACTAGCGCACAAAAGGTCAGAACGACAATATAACACAAATCGCCGCCCCCATGCGTTTACCGTCGGTCAACTAATCTTAGTGAAAGCTCACAATCTCAGTGCCGCGGGAAGCAATGTGACCAGTAAATTCAGTGCTAACTGGGCCGGACCCATGCGCGTGACCCGCCTGACATCTCCTGTCAATATTGAGTGCAATGATGTAATAACAGGAGTCAGAAAGAAAGTTCACGTTTCGCAATGCAAACCGTATTACGCCAGGAACTGAATTGTCATCTCTTGTCGAGCTAGTGTTATTGTTCATAGCCTACCATGTTTGTCATTATTATTTTGTATATTATTTTGATTATTTATCATGTATTTATTTTGTGTATTATTACGCCAGGAACTGAATTGTCATCTCTTGTCGAGCTAGTGTTATTGTTCATAGCCTACCATGTTTGTCATTATTATTTTGTACAGATTACAAGAAAATCAAATAGTTAAACAGCCATCGCATATTTGGGTGAACGCATATCTTAATAACATTGATTATTATCGTTTTGACTGTCATTATTTGTCCTTGGATCGAATTGCATTTTATTTTTATTTCTTCCCCCCCCCCCCCCAAAGGGAGGGAGGATGTTGCAATGTGTGTCATTCAACCTGGTCGAGTCTCGACCTTGAACTTATCAGCTGAGCTGACGTATTTAGCCTTCTAGAGTTTACCTGCAAAGGGGTGAGACAGAGTGTAAGGCAGTCTGTACCGCGATGTAATAGAGGTATGATCTATGTACGATTATTCAATAAATACTTGGAGTGCAATTTAAGTGTGTCTTTTATGGATGATGTAGGCGAGCTTCGCCACAATATATATATATATATATATATATATATATATATATATATATATATATATATACATATATGTATATATATATATATATATATATATAAAACAGTATAAAATATATATGACTTTATTGAAACTATAAGCACTCCTGGACACTTTGGAAGGAATTAATTGATTGCATAGATGGAGGACTAAATACACAATGTTCAGAGTTTTTTAATGCTGTGTCTGATCATCAGTTCATCGAATTATATCACCCGATTCGGATGTTGTTATTGTTTGTGTCGCTGACACACTGATTTTTACCGAATCAAAACAATCTAACTTCCCAAATCACCCTGACCTAACCTGAAACACCTATTCTGAAATAATTAAATCTAACTCAGACTAAACTAAAATCGCGCCATATCATATGGTATGAAATCTTCAGTTGCGACAAATACTAATTTGTCATTCTTAATGTTTTCAAATTTGTAGCTATTATGAACAAAAATAATGATTCCAGATTGGAATTATTTTATCATTGTAAAAATGGACTGATTGAGTCATGTTCAACTCCCTATAACTTTTTCAAATTGAGCTAAATAGCTTTATTAAAGCTTTTTTTTGGATAAAAGTACAAAGTTGAAAGTGAAGATAATGTTGATGTGAATAAGCCCAATTGAAACAATTGAAACAAAAGCAGTCCTCTTCTGTATCTTTTATTGCCTCTCTAGATAAATTATATTAAGACTGGTAGGAATATATCTAAAAAGACATTCCTCAATTTCAGTTCAACACGTTGCCAATTACACCAAACCACACATGTGCAGATAAATCAACAGATTCCAGCACATATTACTTCACTTCAAGTAATTAATTATAGATATAATGTCATATTTAATGGTCGCTCAGTAACTCGACACTATTATAGTTGAAGCACTGTTAGGGAATGTAAGTGTGAGTAAAGTCTGGTTCACAATCGAAATGTGGATTCGTCATTATGGAATAGTAATTATGTTATTAGACTTTGTTACGCATACTTTTGTTTCAATTATCGCATTACGCAATATTATTTAACATTACTTCTCAATATATAATCCGCAGTCAAGCTATTCAGGGCTTCATGGATATCACGTGACTGATCATTTATTTATATGTATGTTTCATGTTCTTTTGTTTAAAATTATAAAATTTAAAAAATGGTGTCATAGGTCACAATAGCTTCTTATTTCAACTGTAGGTTCGCCAATAGTTTACAGGAAATCCGGTTCACCGTCAATCTAAATTATTATTTTGCCTTAAACGGTTGGAGTTTCAGTGGCAGGGCAACAACTTTCAAAAGCCATTTTGACATTTTATTTCTTAAAGAGTGTCTGATTTGACTCGCATAGAGAAATGTAGTAAAGGAAATGTATAAACGGTATTCACTTGACTACAGTATAGTGATTTCATATGGTTGTTCAGAATTTGGTTTATCACAAATTTTATAAGAAAATAGTCATGAGAAATGGATTTAGATCCCGTTTTACGGATAGTAAATTTGTTTTGATTAAGCGACGATTAGTAGATTGATTTTTTATTACCTTTGGTCACCAATGGTGATTTTTGGACCCCAATTAACAATTAGCTTAATTGACAAATTTTTATTTTTGGTAATATGGTGTCTTACTATATTTCTTATAGCAATTAACGTAATCACTACAACACAGTTTCTTATTGTAAGCGCTCACATGGTAACGCCATTACATGGCATTATTTCATAATGACTGATCAATATTGCAATTGTAGACCAGGTCTCACCAAGTATGGCAACTAATAGCAGGACATGCAGTTTTGATCCACTTCGAAAATACAAAATATTGCAGCAAAGACTTGATTGGGAAAATATAAAACTGTTTAAACCAATAATCTGGTCAAAAGACTGTCGTGTCTCATTGTTTTTCTTTGCTGTCTTCTTGTATGTCTTTATTTGTCAATAACTAAATAAGTGAGGAATAAAGTGAAGCAAGATACATTATACGTGAATAACAAGCGAACTCTACTATAATTGGAACTGTGGTGGAAGAATGTCACTCCAGAACAGCCAATGTGTAATAATGTAAGTCATTTCAACAAGAGATATTCTTACAAAATGCCAGAAATATACCTTAACAAATTTAATCAACCTCAACAAATATGCTTTTAAATAATCCAACAATAGACTAATATGCCATGAAACCATAGAAACGTGTCGAACAAATTATTCCTGTTCATGTTTGTACCGTTTTGTAAATTTTTAAAAATGCAGCTTGACTTGAAACGAAAATAGTTTCAAAGATTATTTGACTGAAATTGGTGGATGTAGACTCTAGCATAAAACTAATATGCAATACGTATATATTCAACGTCATTCAACGGCGCGGGTTCGAGTCCTGCTCTAGACCTTGATTTGTGTAAACGTTCTTTCGTATAACACCACTCAATCATCTCATTCACCGTTATATTCGTACCCTCATGTAACCCAGCTGTTATCAGGATTGTTGACCACGAAAAACATTTATTCTAAACCTACTTTTAATATAGAATATTCTAAACGAAGTTTAAGAAATAATAAGATGAAAATGTCTGCAATATCCTATATATAATTTCACTATAATGACACCTTATAATAAAAGTATCTCGAAATATATTTTCATCTCGAAAGGAGCTGCCTAGACGATGACGCAGTGCATATTAACTGCAGTGCAACATGTGGTAGGTACGGATCCAGCTCACGATAGCAGACGATATAACTTAGTATACGGGGTTTTATATTCGTCGAAAATGGAAGGAGACTGACGAAAAATGTTTTTTTTCTCTGGTATGAGGAAAAATATATAGCACTGACTGGTACAACTCGGAGCACGCACGCAAGGCTCTTGTCAGTAATCAATCTCAAATACTTCACTACAAAGCCTCATTAACGAGTATTTAATTGATCTAGCTACACAGTCTGGATCAATTATTATTCTTTATATATGTATATATATAATCTTTTATGGATAATTAAATTGTATATTTATAAAATCATTAATATAATGTAGATATATCACACTAATAAGAAAGGATAATTGATCGTCCGTTTTTGGCTCAGACAGTCGAGACACGGCTTTCAAGTCTATAGTTAGACGGGCAAGGGTTCGAGTTCCGCTGCAGGCATGAGATTTAAGAGGAAATCGGTTCATTGACCTACCTCATATGACCTGGCATTATTGAACACAAAAACGCATAAAAATGGATCATGAAAAATCTGTGAAAGATAGAATGAAAAATAACCCGTTTCTGATTTTAAAAGTGAAACGAAGTCAATTTTTAAAATAATAATAACATTTCTTCGGTTGTAATTCTATTCTATTGTGAACACAAAGGAAGCACTTTCCTTCACTTTCACAAATATTCTTACTGTATGATGTAAGAATTACCTTTGAGGTTAACCATAAATAATGTGACATATATCAACACAATTTGACGCCTCCTTGTTATGAAATGTTATAGCCAGTTGACATAGAACCAAATACCCTCTTCACCACCCATACATAACGTACAAACCAAGGTTCAAAACAAGCATAGAGCGTAAGCATTAGAGCAAAATAATTGCTATACGCTTTATTAGATGAGCGTAACGAAGATACCATTTGACATACCAAAAAAAAAAATGGGCTTGGTTTTTATGTTCAATTTTTTTTGTCATTTTTTACGCGGCATATAGGTCAGGAAAACATATTTATCAAATTGAAACTTCTTCTACATATTTCTGTCATACCAGAATAGGCTGGGATTGTTTTTCAGAAAAATCGGTCGGAACATTTTTCCGGAAAAATCGTCAAGTTTGAAAAATCCTCATAAGAATAACCCGGAGGAAAAATACTTGAGAAGCAATAATTCCTCAAAAGCTCTCAAATTTTCACCGAATATGAACAATACTATTTTACACCTTTTCAGAGATTTTTGCAACAATCGGATGAGAAATAACAAAGAAACGCAATAAAAGTGTACATTCTATTGAATATGTGGATCAATTGGTTTTGCAAAGTGTATATGCGACAGGTTGCAGCACTGTAAATATCAACAAGTTGCAGGTAAGGTTTTTGAATGTTTGAAGTAATCCAAGGTCGGTAAATGTGGATTGAGCTGACAGAATATTTTCCATTCTAGATTTCCATAAGCCTACTTCTAAGCTCATCTCACAACGTGCATTCAGCGTTTTCCTAGTCATAATTTTTTGGAAGAAAAAAATATGTCCTTAAATTTGGTAACCTATCAGTCTATCATATGTATGAAGCAGGTATTAAAAACGCGATTGGGAATCGAATACCTGTTGTTTAATCCTGACTTTCAAACGGTGTGGGATTTTAATAAAAAGCGGGCTGAGGACACAGATCGCTGAATAATTCCAAGAAGGTATGAGTAAAAGCTATTCAACTTATATCGCAAATTTTGACAGGTATACAGATGAAAATAAAAGATTCATCAGTTGTATACCTGTAAAAATGTTAGAGGAGTCCATGAGATGATAATTTCATTTCATATCATAGTGAAGGTGAAAATCAGCTGTGTGTATCCCGCCCGTATTAATATTTCGATATCTCATACCGCTCGAAAGGACTCATCAAAAAAATGAAATTTTCCATAAATCGACTCGCAGACACTCTCAAGTTTGTGAAATAAAATACAAATTTCCATATTTCATGGATACGTACCGTTTGTCGAGAGATCAGTATTCCTGTTTTCTGCACTGCCTTTTTTATTCATTTATTTTCATTTCTGAAATATCTTCTCATAAAAGACTGTTCTTGATCCAATCAAGAAAACTGTGGTTTTGTGTTTCCTTTTCGCAAAAATCCTATCATCTGAGGTATCTAAAATGTAATGTACCTGAAGTAGTTATTTAAAAGCTTTTCGTTTAGTTATTAACATTCATGTATAGAGGATATAAGTTACTGACGCATCAATCCTTATTCAGGAGACCGGAGTTCGATACACATCACGGTCAACCATCCTGACATGGTTTTCCTCAGTTATGTGAATAACTACTAGGATGATTCCCCAATAATAGGTCACGACCTCCTCTGAATCGAACATGTGCACGATATACTCATCATCAAAACTTTTAGCCATTCGTCCCGAGAGGAATCAAATAAATTGTTATTATGATTACTTCTATTGATCAGTTTGGACGATCATAGTAGGCCATATATATATATATATATATATATATATATATATATATATATATATATATATATATATATATATATATATATATATATATATATATATATATATATATATATATGTATATATATATATATATATTTATATATATATATATATATATATATATATATATATATATATATATATATATATATATATATATATATATATATATATATATATATATATATATATATATATATATATATATATATATATATGATATGAATGTTTCTATATTATACACTTGTTACATTTATACTAAGAATAGTGGCCGAGTGGTTAATACACTGGACCGTCATTCAGGAGACCGGGGTTCGATTCCTACCATGTTCGACCATCCTGACAGAGGTTTTTCGTGCTTTTTCCTCTGTCGTTCAGGTTAATACTGCGATGGTTGGTTCCTTAACAACGGGTCACGACCAACTCCTTCCCACTATTCAAAAACACCTAATAAAATAACTTATCATCTAATCATCTCATATATCATTCACCGACGCCAATAGATCGTATTGATCAGAAGTGAGAGTTGTTGAACCCTTTAATTAAAAAAATGTGTATAGGCCAACTGCTGGCTCGGAATATTGTAGAGCCGATAATTTAAATACCAGTTGGATATATACGTTGAATTATAAAATGTATAGAATTGACTGATATTCTGTGATAATATAAATAATAACAATGATAACAAAATCGTTTATTTGGTCATTCAAATGTAATAGATGATAATTTCATATTTCCAAAATGAGAAACAAGTATCAAAATTAATAATATGATAATTTATTGAAATACTTATTATGTTAGATGATAATTTATCTAACAATAACCCCTTCCTCAGCGCAGTCGGAGTTAACGCCCTACGTTAGAAACCGAATCCATGTCAGGCGTGGGTTCAAGTCCCGTATAAGTCATGAATTTTTGTGAATGTCATTCATCTATCACCTGTTCATTCGTATCCCCAAATGACCCAGCTGTTGGTGGGGGCCGTAAAGGTACAATAATCTTCGCAGAAGATCTTTTTTAATTTGTTCCAAAGAACAAATAATCTTTTTTTTCACACTACCTGTATCCTCATCAATTGTAATTACACGTCATATTCACACATTCTGTATTTATTACTAATTACTATGTACACTATTTTCACTGAGGATATTTTTTTATTTTATTTTTATTTTATTTTCATTTGAATAGGCCTACAGATATTTACTCTCATCTCTCTGAATGCTAGAACGCCCAGACGAAAATATTTTCGATGAAGTAAGAGAATAAGTGGAAATAAGTGAAGAGACCAATTATTTTTAATTTTGTTCAGGCAATTTTACACACAGTTCTCACTATTCTTGGTACAGAAAAAAATGTATAAGAAATAAGAGACATTCGAGGTAGATATTGTTGAAACGACCTGGTTGAGAGAAAATTGAATGAAACTCTCATGAAAACTGAAATGTTTTACTGAATTCTATCACAACGTTGTTTTTTCAACTCGAAATTCTTAATATAATTCAAAATGTGGGTTCCATCTCTACATTCGCTAAGCCGTTTACTTGTGATGGATAAATTTAACATTTCTTCCGCTTTTTCAGCCAGTGGAACCCACCTTGTTTTTGTAAGACATCAACTGAAACGGGTGAATCAGTCGATAACGCACTCAGCTATCATTCAAGAGACTGGAGTTCGTTTCCCGCAATGGTCGACCAACATCTCTGTGATATTTGTGCATAGTTTCCCTCAATCGTGCATATTACAGTGAATACAGGAATGACCCCACGATTGTTTTTTCTCACTGTCCATAACACATATATGTATTTAAAAAAACTTGTGTACCATTTTCAATCAATCCAATAATTTTTCACAGACGCCAACAGATCTCAATCATCAGGTTTTAATGCGTCGCTGATTCCAGTATACAAATAAATAAAAATAATACGACAATATAATACGCAAACGGTAAGATTATATAATACCCCCCCCCCCCCCTCCACCTCCACAGTGTGATATTTTTAGTGTCAACATCACTTATCAACGATCGCAGTGGTTTTCCGAATGGACACATTGCAGTGAAAATGCTTCATACTCTACAGAGAAGTTTCCTCTAAAATAATGTCAAACCAGAATAAACATTCACAATATGTCACGTGTTATTTGTATGTAACGGTCAGTGAGGAATCGATGGAAAAAATATTGAGTTTTACTGTTACATACGAAATTTGACTCATTAACATTCTCGACAAATATTGTCAGAATCAGATAAGGTTTTTTCTCATTCTGTATCTCACACGGTTCAAGTTTTATGATGATTTATATTTGTGAAATCTTCCTGGCGGAAAATTTCTGTCGTATGGAGACTGGGGCCACCTTAAACCAGACGGTTATAATTTAATTCTTCATCGCTGTAGACTTCTGTATCCACTGATACGCCGGAACCGTGTGGATCTTAGTACCATAGTCCAGACACAGGAGGCAGCAGCTACTCACTCAAATGAGGGAGAGCTGTGAGCGGGATGTTCCACCGTCGGAAAGATATTTTCTGAAGCATAGAATGATTATGGATAATTTCACACTTATATGGATAATATAAGGAAAAATATTCCTATATATGGAAAAACATTCCTAATTGACAATGTGTTCTACAGTGTTCGAGAATTTAAATCGTTCAAAAAAAACATTTTAAACTGTATTGACAAATAGTATTTTATATTTTATATTTATATTACAAACTATTTTGATTTTATATTGATATTTTGATATTTTTTTTATATAGCACAGATTGACTCATTCTATAAACATGTATATCTCATGTATGCACAAATGTTTCACGGAATAAATGAATTATTATCATTATTATTATTATATGATAGTCACAAAATGGAAATGAATAAATAATGGTAGAATGATCAATTTCAAATAAGTAGGTATGTTTACTACCATCTTTGGGGTCAGAACAATATTCACAAGGAAACTAGATGATAAAGAGATAGTTTAGAATATATATATATTTTCTAATAACATCGAAACTTGATACAAAATCATTGTTCCCCAATTAAGGCTATGGATGAAAAGTAGGATCGTTTGTATGGGGCACCACAAGGGCGATCTTACCACCCCATTTTAATTATTTGAAACCAATGAACTTCAACATCAGAAGTGCGCTGTTGGTAACCATAACTTTCCGCCGCAGATAAAAGTCTTTCAGTTTCCGAAAGTCCGGAACACATTATAGGAAGAAACCGTTTCTGTGATATATATCCGGACATTACCAGCATTGGTTTCAAGAGTAAACAAAACACACGAATGTTGATATCTTCCACTTTGGACTAAGTCTCTTGGGTTTAGAATATGATCGAGAAGATGATCTATGATCGACATATGATCATGAGTTTATCATGTTCACTTTCGAACAAATAGATTTGGTTCGAAATACGATATGGTCGAGAGTGAATAATATCAACAATGAGATAGATACTAAATAGCATAAAAAACTGAATATCAATATATTCTATTTGAAATTTACTACTGCTACTTTTATTCTCTCTGTTTACTGCCGAAAATTGATGATCACAACATTGATTATAGGCTGAGGTTGAGAGGAACTTATAAAAAAACGCAGCCCATTGGGATTTTTTAGATTTTGAAAAATAACTAAATTCACCCCTTCCCACTATTGTTTGTTATTTTGAAGTTGATTATTTTCATTCAATAGTAATGTTTGTAACGTTTTCCTCGCCGCAAGTTGAGAAGAGTGATCAAATGAAGTTGAATATTTACTTGTTTTTGTTGATACATTTCTATAAAAGTAGAAATATTCGTTCTCAAATCATGTAGGCCTCCACACTTCTTCAAATTATTAAAAATCACCGATTAAATGATCATGTATTTGTTTCGTTACATTCTGCTGATTATTTCCTCTTTTATCTTGATGATTTCATTTTTTATTTTCTTCTTCGGGTTAGGCCGAAAAATTTTGTTTTGAAAAACAAAATCTATCAATCCTAATATTTGCACACAAATTCTTTGAATACGTTCATCAGACCTATAATAATGATGCACATAATTTCAAAATATCCTATGATTTAATAAAAATAAGTTGGTGAGAATTTTCTTGAAAACAAATGTATATTCACTGTTTATTTCGCAATAACTGAATCGAGTTTCGGTATTGCGTTGAGGTCTAAATGCAAACCTAATTCAGTCCTCGTTGAAATAGGAGGTTGCCAATTCGTATCTTGTAGTTTCTTCATCCTCTTCATTCTTCGAGCTAGATTCAACTTACCTTCAACCAAATAGTTATATCTTTTCATACGCAACTTCTTTTCGATTCTCTCATGTTTGCTATAACTTCACCTCGTACTCCCAGCTGCCACCTTTTCTTTTTAAATCCTGCGTCCAACTCTTCTCGGTTATCATATTCACTGCTGTCTCAAACATTTTTGATATTCTTCTTCCATACATTCTTACCCACCCATATCTATCGCTTCCCATCGTAACAGAAAGGTTTTCTACTACTGATCATTCTACGTTTTTCTCTCTCTAACTCTGGCTCTGAATATCACCGGCTGTCCTCGTAAAATTTAATCCCGCCACCTTCATTGTCTTGATTACAATTAATTAGTCAATTATCATATTTTAGATACTTATACAAATATTGTATTCAAAAATACAATAATTGCCTAACCCAAAAACTGTCTCAATTGTGGAATATGTGATTTTGGTCATCTAATTACTATAGTGTGATGCAGTGAATGAAAAAAAATTGTACAGTCACGAGCATTGTTGTCAGCAATGAAAGTGAAACATTTCTGCATTATCCGAACAATAGGTATGATCCAGAAATTCCTGTATATATGATTTACATTTGGAAAATATGCTGAAATCCATAACCAGTTGAATTTCGAAATGCATACTAAACAATACAAATACACTCTATAATCAAAAAGAATTAGGATTCATCATGAATTAGATAATGCAGTGAGCAGAGGCCAAAACAGTTGGTAAATTTTATACGCAATTCAAGAACATTTCTTATCAGAGGTAAAAAAGAATCACTAGAATGTATTAATCTGATATATTAATTAACAGGATTTTTTAAGTGTATATTGATTATGTATACCAATATCAATGTCTCATAGGATAGTACCTGATGTTTGTATTGATTAATGTTGATATAGTGTCTGAAGAGACCCTTTTATTGGATGAGCGTAATCGAGACTTATTATTTCATGTAACTTGAAAAAACGGAAGTATTTTTTTTTTTTACACGCTCCTCAGATCAAAATAAAGCACAAATTTTTATGAAACTTGGCGTGCACAAATGGCATCAACTCATCATATAGGTCGATACTTTGGGTCTATATGTGGGCATGTTTGTGTGTAGGGGTCTATGTGTGTTTTTTTTTTTTATTGGGTTTTTTAACGACAATGAGGATGAATGAGATGAAGGTTTTTATGGGTAGTGGGAAGGATATTGGGAAGGAAGCGGTCGTGGCCTATATTGTGGGAACCATCCCGGCATTAGCCTACACTACAGAGGGAAACCACGAAAAACCCCTGTAAAGATGGACGGTGGCGGGGATCGAACCGGGTCCGACATGTCCCTTCACCTCCCGGATCCTATGTGTGTATGTATGTGTGAATGGCGAAAAGAAACACCAAATATGAAACACGATCATACTTGGAAGCCACTCATAACATATCAAATATCGATTCAATCGGTATTTTACAAGCTCTAGAGGCACTATTATTATACACTAATTGTAGAAATGTGTAGATAGTTTGATCTGAACAGCAATTTTCTTAAATTTTTCAGAATATTTCATCATAGTAAGGATCTATTGCCATTTTAGGAATGTAATAATGTCCATTACATTCCTAAAATGGCAATATGCAATTGGCATATAATTGGCAATATGGCAATAATGTCCATACCGGCACAGTAGCTGAGTGGTTAGCTCACTTGCTTCGTGATCCGGGAGGTGAAGGGACATATCGGACCCGGTTCGATCCCCGCCACCGTCCATCTTTTCAGGGGTTTTTCGTGGTTTCCCTCTGTAGTCTAGGCTAATGCCGGGATGGTTCCCACAATATAGGCCACGACCGCTTCCTTCCCACTATCCTTCCCACTACCCATAAAAACCTTTATCTCATCATCCCATCATCTCATTAATCCTTCATCCGACGCCAATAGATCTTAGTAATCATTACAGTGCGTCGTTAAAACCCAATAAAAAAAAAATAAAAAAAAATAAAATAATGTCCATATATTATCACTATATTACTGTTACTATATATACTTTCACTGGTACTAACTAATACTTTCTCATTGTATCGCTCATTCATGCATGTTTTATTTTGTTCATCTGATCAATCATTCATTTTTTATCTCCTATGGATTCTGTTTCTTTGGCAGCCATATATATTATGTCACGGTCTTCATTTTGATAAATGTAAGTCATTGAACAGAATGAATTAATCATTCGATTTTCTGATGAAAATTTGTGAATAAGGGCCGGTTTTACGAAAATGGATTAAGCAATAGTTAGCGGATTAACTTGTTATCTCATTGGTTACATGTGTTATTTTCGTACCTTTAATTAATAGTTAGTGGATTACCCTAACTAAGATTGGTAAAACCGGGCCTAAGACGTTCATAGTATTCAAACACACATCGGACGGAATTGAATGTGAATTTCATTCATCCAACGGGTATTATTTTTCTTCTCAAGAGGGAATAATGGTGAGTTTTTTAGCTTTTTTTTCATTTTTTTTTTTTTTATCAGTTATTTTCAAGTTGAATATGCTCTGTATGTCCTATTTAACATCCTGGTTAGCTCAAATCCATTTTTAGTTATCAAATGTACGGATCTATTCAACAAAAGCTCAACTTCTCTCCTCGTTTACTCAGCTCGTGGTTTTACTATACGCAACATGAATTTGGAAAGCAAATTCCAGAAAAAGTTATCGAGCGATATGCCTGATTTTTTTTTTGTGAGTGTTCATAATTTAATAACCTGTGATGTGTGAGAGGGATTCCTCTATTTTTTTGATAGTGCAGTGTCAACAAATTTTTTACTCGTAATTGTTTATCTCTAAATTTTGTGTAGAATTCAAAAATATAAAAATATGGGAAAAAATCAAATTATTGAAAAAATAGCTGTACAGATCACTCATAATGATCTTTTAAAGAGTGAAAAAAATGCATTATGAACATAGTTTCAATATTATCGATGTAGCATTCTTTCTATAAAAAAAAGGTTTTTTTTTTACTTTTTTGATTTAAATTTCCCCCCAATTTTTTTTTTCAGAAATTGGAAATGACAGATATTATTTTCATCGTCAGGAGAAGAAATGCTGGAAGTTTTAAAAAGATTGGAAGATTATTAAAGAAGCTAGAAATCTCACCACTGTCCCCCCCCCCCCCCCCCCTTAATATTCTTCTCCAAATACTCAATACTAATGGTTCTGAATAAAACTGAAACTATATTATATACCCTACTTTTCGGAGATAGTCATACTACACCAATAAGACAAGAGTCATCAACTTAGTGGATTCCAATTTATTTGTAATATCGTATAAAGCTCAGAAGATATATATATATATGAATCATCCCATGAAGAAAAGTACGTGTGCATGCACTGGTTTCTTTATTGCTTTCTATCATCATTTCTTGAAATGCATTCATTCATTGCTTAGAAATTGAATAAAACTGAAATATGAACGATAAAAGTCCATCATTCCAATCTGAAACTCATGGACAAAATTATGTTGAGATTGAACTATATCATCCTTTTATCAAAAAAGAATGACGGCTGTTACTTCTATATTTAAAAGTTTGTCCTGATCTTGGTTCCTTATGGGCATATATAAAATATGCTTTCAATAGGTTCATACATTTTTTCGAATATTATCATTCTCTTTAATTGTATCAAAAGAAAATACTCTGGAATACAAGACTAAAAGCAATTCATAAATTATGCATTCACAAACTTTGCAAATGACTTATTTACCTAATAAAATACTATTATGAATATCAATCTGTATCAATTGCATGTGATGCATGTGATTTCATCGATATAGAACATATCATCCCACTTTTATTCCTTTCGTGGTCATCAAAAATGAACATAACACATCCATTTATACTTGCAGTTTTCAGCCAATGATCGAATGAATTTGCTTACATCAGTGTGTATTTTCTCTAAAGAATAAGGCTTTGCACAACCGAAGCATAGAGAAACTTGTGAAAATCGATGGGAAAATTGTGTATACATCAGTTAAAAACTTTTCGTTTCCATATTTAATGTAATACTTCAGTCTCAGTCTGGCTTCCAATTAGCGTATACATATAGTTATAATTATCAGGTGAACCAGATGCACATCGAATGAAATTGTGAAATAATTACAACAAAATCATATTCAATATGTGCCATGAATTTTTCTTTGGCAACGAAATACACAAAATAATGTTATGTTGATTAGCTTCGTATTCCATAGATATTAAATTGAATCAATTTCTGTGAGTAACTGATTACAGTTTGTTCAATCAAATATAAATTAGATGATATGTAGCTTAATTACACTACTGGGTATATAATATAAATACAAATATGGAGCATTGCAAACAAAATAAATCTAATCGAAATATGGTAATGGCCAAAGCAATATTTTGTACACGCACGGACATGTAAAATGCTCAGTTTTAGTTGCTTAATTTCAGTTCTACCGAAATGAAAATGTCTATTCAAATGCAATTTACTCACATTTCGCCACTAATGTTTCAATAGACTCTATAACACTGAAGTCGACTGAAGTGCGGAAACATTGTCTTCTGGTTTTAGTGCGTATATAATATTTCGGTAAATTTTGTTGATGGTTCTCTTCAGAGTATAGCTTAATCGATCATTTTATATGGCCACAAGTATACTGAAATTATAGTTGCATTATTCATTTTCCTTTTAGTATAGTTTTCTTAGTTCCAGTTTTACGAATAATAAATCAGTGGTTTAGGTGATTGGCAGATTAATTTGCTATTACTCAACTGGTTCCTGAAGCAATTGTTGTATTTAGACCCGGTTGTATCAACTGGTGATCACGGAATTGAGCAAAAAATTACTTGTTTTCAACCATTGGTTACGTACCAAATATAATAATTAACTAATTGATCTTCAATCATCGGTTGGTTACAACCGGCTCTTAAATTAATAATTAGCCTAATTAACACATCTTTGTTTCGTACAACGCAGTCTTCAGAGTTTTCTTTATTGATCAATATTAGATCTGATAACAGTTGGTTTCTTCATTAAATTATCGATTGTAAACAACGAAGATTTACTTATGATCACTTTTCCTTGCGTCGGAATACAACTTTTTGCCGAGAATTCAGAACTGTTGTTGTCACAATTAGCACGCATTATCGTAATATCGTCCTCAACCATTTTCATCTCGCATTTTTTACTCTTCTCACACGCCTGAGGTGAAGATGTGATGTCTGCAACGCCTTCCTCGAGAGTGTTGTCACAGGGTTTTCCAGAAGACTCAGCTTTGTTCCGACATTGAATAGATATCACGTCAGTACTGCCATCCTGAAAACAAATGAGGCAAACAAACATTAACATTCATAAATCATGCGTTTCAATCCTTTGTATCTATTTACTTGCGCTGAAATCATTATTAATTGTTGTATCTATCTCACTCACATTGAAGAGACGGCGAGGTGGAGACGTCTTGGCTTGCCCCCTTTGTCGTCGAGTACGCCGCCTCCGATAGTTTCCTTGCTCAAACATATCAGCCGCCCCCGGATCCAACATCCAGTAACTTCCCTTTCCACCCCCTTCACTGGAAACCACCTCCGAAGAACACTTTTCCCTTGCCACTTTTAAAAAACAATCGTTCAGACTGAGATTATGACGAATTGAATTCTGCCAACCTTGTTTGTTATCACGATAGTATGGAAATCGTTCCATAATAAAACGGTAAATGCCATTGAGCGTAATCCGCTGGTTTGTAGCGGATTTTATCGCCATCGCTATAAGTGCAATGTAGGAATAAGGAGGCTTTTCGGGCCTTTGAGGTCGTTCGAGGAGAAATGAGGGTGGAAATGTATTACTAAGATTAGGAAGAAGGAATGGAAGACGATGGTGGGGATCAAGAAAAGGATTCGAGTATAAGGGTGGTTTATAAGTTAAGGGATAAACCTGTCTTGAAGCTACAGCTGATAATGCTATCAGATGGTGTGAGGCAGGAAGAGAATTAGTCGGATCGAAATGATTCGACATTGTAATTAATTCATTTTGTGGTATCGATTCTTCAGATTTTATCTGCCAGTACGAGGCGAATTGACTGAACGTTGGTAACATCACTTGAATTATTCGTTAACAATATCACACGAAAATATGATATTTTATATTTAAAATATTATATTATATTGAAAATTATATTTTCATTCACAATAAAGTTTTAATATATTCATGGAAGAGTGTAAAATGCAGTTTAGCGAAGCACTTGACAAGTGGTACTGAACTAAATATGTGTAAGTTTCATACAAATAGTCTTTTGAGCCGGGAGGGAGCACTTGCAAAGCGATTAATTCCTGTTGACAGTTTGTAATATATATTCGCGCACCAAAGCTGCGGATGGTAAAGAGCTTCTGCAATCACACTAGATTGCGATGTGATGATTTAAACGGTTATTTTGACCACACGCAGGCACAAATGTTGGAGATGAAAAATGTTGAATCACTTTGAAGTTGAATATATTTTCAGTAAAATCCACTTGTTTGTTGCTGAATTAAATTGATATTCAATATTTATTTTATTCAGATATTAACATCATTTGTAAGTCTGCAAAATTGTATGCGATACACGTCATTTCTTGAATTATCACAAAAACGATACATTTGTAGTATTTTGTATGCCCGACGAAAGAGTTATCTTCGAGTTATTTTTAATGTCATTTCGAATTTTCATTCTTATAAAATAATTACACAATATGGAGAAATTCTCAATTTTTCGTGCGAATACCGTATTTTAGAATTCAATAGAATTATATTATAATCGATTTAAAAAGTTCTAAATAAATTTGATGGAAGTAAATAAGATTCAATTATATTAAATAGAAATATTTATACAAATTAAAACGCAATTGAGAGACGTTTGCAGTCGATCAGTTTGTCACAGCTGATGAAGTTAGACTGAATGGTAATATGTCAGACGCGATGGACATGTAGACTATCTCAACATGTGGATGTGTTTGTTGAATTTTCTGTCGCTTCAACCAATCACGTGGCCCATCCTATTTGTCTCTTAGAGTCCCGAGTATTTTAACATTTAGTTCATCGCTGTGCTAGATGGTGATTTGTGAAGACAGTAAGAAAAGATGATAGTATTTTCACAAGGGGGATAGAGTGAGAGAAAAAATAAAATACTTAAATGAGGGGTAAAATGGAAGTGTAAACAAATCTGGCACGTGGCTATATGTTTTTTAGCCTTATTTTTATCGTTATAACATCCACAACAATTAATTGCACAATATATATCACTGTGAAAAAACACATTCCAGTAACTCAAATTTCTCACAATTGAATATACATTTGTTTTTTTCATTTCAATCCATTTTTCATTTTTTTTATCATCATAGACCTTCAATATAACAATATAATTTCAAAATTGTCTCTGTTCGAATTCAATAAATTTTATATTCGTTAGTAAATTCGGATGATCTCAAATTGATCGCCACACACCTTCCACCTTTTTCGTAGAGCGCCAAAATGAAAAAAAAACTATTCGAACAATAAATAATAAATAATAAAAAAAGAAATTTTTATGAAACTAAAAATATTTTGAAATAAAATATTCATTAACGCACCATCATACATTTGTCAACGTATAGAAACATCTTGTGATCTCCTTAGCTTTACTGCTATTGGTTACATATTCACTTCTATTAACCAATCAACGCGAATCTCTACGTGTAATAACTCAGATGTGCACACATGATAGTCACGAGAGGGCAGAACGTTTGGCCACCCAAGTGCAACCAACACATAATTTATGTGTTAACTTGCAATACTTGTGAGCAGGGATATGCTTCTATAGAGAGAGGGCGAGGTATAAAACTCATCGGAAAATGATATTGATGTTTTTTTTATTTTTATTGATTCGTTATTTAAAATTGATAAACAAATCTATTTTAGAACAATTATCATTCATTTATTTATTCATAATGAATTCACCTCATGAGTATTCATCAATATCATTCATTAATATTCATTATTCATTGAAATATTCATTATTGATAGATTTATTGATATTTTTTCAACCAGTTCTAGGAAATGGTGAATAAATAATGTATTGTGCATTATAAAGAATGGCAGTTTGTTGTGCATCTATAAATACAACTTATTCATAATCGTACTGTTCGGTTCATGGTCCTCAAATTATTTGATTTTGATTTTTTTAATAAGCTTTCATTGCAAGAAATTGATATTATGATTTTGGAAAAAATGAAAAGAACCAAATTATCAGTTAATCACTATACAAGATCATTATAATCTTTGTAATTTTTGAGATCACATTGAGATCATAATTTCGAAAAACTTGTGCGTTTTAGTTTTCGATGTTGATAACAGATTAACAAAATACAAATTTGATGGTTTAATATTACTATAGCTTCTTTTACAGTACTTTGATTTTTACTGTGTACTAAAATCAAGAGGCTCAAAATATATATTATCAATCGCTATGATGATTCAGATTGATTGTGATACAATATATGTCTATCAGACCAAAAGTAATCACTCAACAACAACATATATATATATACATATATATATATATATATATATATATATATATATATATATATATATATATATATATATATATATATATATATATTTATATATATATATATACATATATATATATATATATATATATATATATATATATATATATATATATATATATATATATATATATATATATATATATGTGTATATATATATATAAATATATATATATATATATATATATATATATATATATATATACATTTATATATATATATATATATATATATATAAATATATATATATATGAATATTTATTTATAATTATTATATATATATATATATATATATATATATATATATATATATATATATATATTTATATATATAAATACATATATATATATTTATATATATATATATATATATATATATATATATTTATATATATATATATATAAATAAATACATATATATATATATTTATATATATATATATATATATATATATATATATATAAATACATACAGTTACCATCAATACAGTTACCATCAACTCAATTGGTGGCTTCGATTCTCTATTTTTCTTTCTCTGTTGGTCTACTCTGTCAGCCAAAATATAACTGAAAGCAGGTATACTTGTATCCACAAGAGAAGAAGGTCGTCTGCCAACATGATAAAAACAAATATCACAGTTATATTTGCCTAGCTTATGATATTTTTAAGGTGTTATAATAATTCTTCAGACGAGACTTACGATAAGAAACGCAACTGCATCTTTCAAAAATGTTAGATCCTTGACGTTGTAGCAAGATGATTTGATGACCGAAGTGTGTACGGTTTTTGTTGGTAGACGAGCTTCCACTTTCGTAGATAAATACGTGAAAATACTGAATAATTGTATCGTCTAGCAAATTAATTATACTTATTTCAATCGTAAAAGCAGAGCTCCTTACCTTAGTCAGTCACATATAGGCCTACACGACATCGCTTGAGAAACATGAAGTCAAGTCAAGTCTATATTAATGCTTTTATATTGGAAAAGTGTAAAAAATTGCGTTTAACTGGGAAAACGCTATATACGCGTTGTTAGACGAGCTTCTTAAAGTAATAGTATGTCGACTTTTTTGCCAAACTTTTGCCTAAATTCGCCAATTGGGCAACATTTTAGTTATAAATGGGTAAAAACGGCTTCGCGTGGTACCAATTTAGCACATTTCATGTTTTTTCTTCAAAATAGCACACCCGATCAGGCTGAGAATTTCCAGAAATGTGTATCAATATGTAATTCAACTCCACACAAAATTATAACTTTTTTGAAAATAAAAATTTTTCAATTTTTTTCTCGCCGTGTTATTCTAACGAGTACTTTTGAAATTTCTAAAATTCATAAAAATAAAAGTTACCACCCGATAATGCCACAAAACTATAAAAATCTAAGCTAGATGAAGAAGCATGATGAAAACAAGTTTGAAGTTGATAGCTGTGACCGTTTGACCTGTGGAGAACCGACAAAAAAACATAAAAAAAACATAAAAACGAACACCAATTTTTTTCAGTATGTCAAATTGAATCCTCGCTAAAGCTCGTCTAAAAATCACTTCGCGAGAGAAGTGAAACAGAATGTTTTTTAAGCAATATGGTCAGCGAAATGTAGTAATCAACTGACGACAATGGGAAATATGTGATAAATATCATTGTTGTACTGTGGGCACTTTTTTTATTACTTTTCATAAGTTTTTCAATTCACCGTTTGCAACGAAACTACTGTTAATAGAGCTGCATAACGAAGACAGTGATTGACTAGACTTAATATTTATAGATAACCATCAAGTGCATATCATGTACACTTCATATCTGTCCCATCTTACAACGCATGGTGCGTGTTCCATTGTAAAAACATAATTAATCTATCATTCATAAATTCGTATTTGCATTTGCATTTTGCATCATGCATTTTCAAACAATAATTGTCATAACTTCCACAGAAATATCGATAAATAATGAGTTTCATTGAACAGTTGTATGGAGATGTGCTAGACTGCTAGTCGACGTCTGCGAGACAACAATGGTATAGTGATCTATTGAAAACTGGATCTGTGAAATGACATTCTTGATAACTGTCGTCTGTTATGACGATCTATAAATTATATAGTTGTAAAGGACTGTTTATTTTTTTTAGGCCCGGTTTTACGAAATTGGATTAAGCAATAGTCAGTGGATTAACTTGTTATCACCATTGGTTACATATGTTATTTTTGTACCTTTAATTTATAGTTATTGGATTACCATCCTAACTAAGATTGGTAAAACCGGGCCTTAGTAATTAAATGAGCGTAGCGAAGACTTCCATTTCAATTGAAATAAATTGGAATTCCTTTTTATGTTTTGTTGGTGCGTGACCCTCACGTCAGGTAACCAATAGACTTGACACTTTTTGTGGATATTGATGTCATACAAGAATAGACTCCTATTGTTTTTTTCAACTAACTCGGTTTGAAGCTTTTGTCGGGAAAAATTGGGAAGTTCAGTCTAGTAAATCACCATAAGAATAGTTAATTGTTGAAAATGTTCAATTCTTGAAATCCAATCGGATGAAAAAAAAAATTTTACGGAATATTAATATTGTTGTAATGCAATGTCTACCAAGGTATGAAAAGTTGGGTTAATCGGAAGTTAAAGAAAGCTTCAATATGGTGAATGCATGGAAACTGTATGGCTAATATCATTAAGGCTATTCATCCATCCAAAAATGAGAAGAACTACTTCTTGAAAATAACTAGATTTTGAATGCAAAAACCACTGAAGTGAATTGATATTTGACTGATGAAAAATAAGTCATAATATTTTGACCCTTTTTTATGAATGAAAATGCTAAGTTTCATACGGTAATTCCACAAAAATGATTGTCAAGTTTTGAAACTTGTCAAAGTTAATGGGCATGTCATCAGATGATTATAATGTTCATAAGTCTTGCCATTATTGATACAGATTTATCTAGAATCTCATAAAATTTTGTGAAAATTTCTTGGCAACTAAAACGTTGATAACAATCAAACGGCAAAATTTATTTAAATTACAAGTATCTGATGACATGCTCATTAGTTTGAACGTCAACTTTGACAAGTTTCAAGTGCTTTCAATTATTGCTGTGAAATTCCCGTATTGAACTAGCACTCTCATTTATTTTGCCGGTTCACGGAAAAATATGTCGAATTATTGTGCAATATTTTTCAATTCACTTCAATAATTGATTCGAAATGAAGTTACTTGACGAAGTGGTTTTTCAACTGCGTGTGGGTGAATGCACGAAAACAAAGTTTTCATACATTTACCACATTATAGTTTTCTTTAATAATTATTCTATTATGTGAATTGTTTTTAGCGCAGAACTGCTATTCATCGGACTATCGGTTTGTTTCACCACTTGCGGACGTTGTTGTTGTTGTTCTTAGGCGCAGCTCTAATTAACCCAAATCGACCCAATCTAACTAATCAAATCGATTCCACCTAACCCAAACTAATCCAACCTAAACTAACAAACACAACCAAATGAACATACTGAACTAATTTAATATAAACTAAAACCAGAGTCGATAAAGTAGTCCTACCTTCTGTAGACCTAGCCATGCTACTTTATCGACTCCGCTAAAACCAATCTTAAACCTACTTCCGGTCCGACAAATAATAACTTAGAATGTTCTTTTAGAATGCCCGGTCTGTTTTCAATTGTTGATCCATAACATAAGTCTTCAATATTTTCAAGTTTTTGGTTAAAATGAACAAGTACCTTTCGTTGGTACTGTGAACGCTTTTAGATAGAGCATATTCTATTTTTGCCTAAAGGTAATTCTAAAAAGAAGAAAAATATGAAAGTCACTTTGCAAGTGCTCAACGACAAAAAAAAAATGGTGTATTAAATTTCGTTCGTCAATAGAGAGGGACGCAGAGCACCAGGATTATAAATAAATAAACACCGTTTTATTCCGGAAACTGTGTGTAAGCTTGTGGTTGCCGTGGGAACATTAAAACCGTCGAATGAAAACACATTAACGGGTCGAACCAACAACACATGAACGGTGTGTATTTTCATGGCATATCATCAAAACTATACGCTGTACAGCAGCACTGTGCATGAGCTGTCACGTCCGAAAGAGAGAAAAAAGACTTCAATTCTCGGCATCACCGGTTTGTGTCACTTTCCACACGCTTGGCCCACCAAACGCTTTTATTACCCCATATATACATCCAAACATCACCAAACACTGTTTCAGCTTTAGCGGCAAGAATATATATACAGCTTCTAGTATTTTAATATACATTATATACAAACAGAATATGCTTTTGAAAAAAAATATATATATTTCATTTGAGATTTTATCGTTGCTCCCAATTTATATGTATATGCTTGTATCCAGGAGACTGAGACGAGTGCGAGGAGGTTAGATACTATATACTATATATAGTATCATACCTCCTTGGACGAGTGGCTGAATGGTAACACTGAACAGAGTCATTCAGGAGACCGGGGCTCGATTCTCGCAATGGTCTACTATCCTGACAGGGATTTTTCATGGTCTGTCATCCAGGTCAATACTGAGATGGTTCCTTGACAACAGGCCACGACCGACTTTTTCCTACAATCCAAAAACACCTGATGAAATAACTTTTCCTCATCATCCCAACATCTCATATGTCATTCACAGACGCCAACAGATCGCACTCGTCAGTAGAGTGCGTCGTTAAACCCAATATAAAAAAGTATCCAGGAGAGAAGGTCGTCTACCAATATAAGAAACACAAATATCGCCATTATAATATTGTACAACTGTGTGATTTTTTAGGGTAGGGCCTATTATGAGACTTTTGAGGATGAGGTTTACGATAAGAAAAACGCAACTATAAATCCTGTGAATACCAAAGTTGAACAATTGTGTGTGTGTTATTGAACAGCTGAACAGCATTTGCTAGACAACGACCTTTCTTTCGTGCATACAACTATATAAAGTATATAAAAGTGCTATATAAAGTATTTAGAAGAACTGAGTAAACATCCAATATTTCGTATTTTAGAGGCATGGTGTTGTAATTATGTAAATTTATATTTATATTATTATTATTATCATTACTAGAAGATGTAAAATATGTCAAATGAAATTTTAATGTGTAAATGAAGGAAAAAATATATATATTATAATATATTATTATAGTAATATTATGTTTATTTCACAAAACAATTTAGATCTGAAGAGAGTGAATATGTTGTATTTATTCCAAAAAAAGAGAAATATCAAACCGTCATAAGTAACTCAGTGCTAACGCGCTTGCTCCATGTGACCGGAAGATCGAGCCTTGGCCCGATCCCCGCCACCCTTCATCTTCTTGGGAGTTTCATAGTCCCCACTGTATAGCATATGCAAAATGTCCGGGTGGTTTCTACAATATTGACCACGATCGCTTCTTTCTCCCTACCTACAAGAAACCTTCATCTCAATCGTCACTCATCCAAGGACAATACATCTGCAGTGCATCGGTAACCGCCCCCCAACCCTAAAAAAGCATTGAAGTATACATATATATATATATATATATATATATATATATATATATATATATATATATATATATATATATATATATATATATAGTGATGACGTCTATCATTAGGGTTTCAGTGTCAGGTCGAGTAATATATTCTTTGTTTTTTTATATATATATATATATATATATATATATATATATATATATATATATATATATATATATATATATATATATATATATATATATATAAATATATATATATATATATATATATATATATATATATATATATATATATATTTATATATTTTTATATATATATATATGTATATATATATATATATATATATATATATATATATATATATATATATATATATATATATCTATATATATATATATATATTTGGTTTAGCGACGCATTCGATTTACTGATGACTACGGTCTATCGGAGTCGGTGAATGATATTTGAGATGATAGGGTGATGAAATAAGAAATTAGAATAGAAAACAATTATAGAAAAATAAGAACAACTATGCAATTATTGTCCGGATTAGCAATGCACTATTTAGTACTAGTCTTTGAAGTCGAGATTCAATTGAGGATTTCTTAATTTGAGGTAGACTTCAATCGAGTTCTTCAAAGAGGTGGAATGAGTAGTGAATTTTCATTTCATTTATTAATAAGAATACAGAAGAAGAAAAGGTCTTTCTAGATTCAATGAGATCATAAAATAAAATAAAATATGAATAGTAAGAATAATAATTATTCATAAGTCGAGACTGATTCTGAGAGGGGATATAAATTACAAATAAATCTGTAGATCAGTGCATATAATGATGACAATGTTATTTTGAATGTATGAATGATATTGCAATACTTATTTCGAAAGAAAAAATACAAGGGTACATATAAGTTGGATGAGACATAAAGATCATATAAATGTAACAGAAAAAAAGTATAATATAAAATATAAAAATTTCCGAATGGGGAAATTGGTAACCAATGAACGCAAGGCTATTTTGAACGTATAAACCCCATTTCAAGTGAAAACATAAAAACACAGAAAAACATGTTTAGCATTACATTTTTAAAATTTCCACGAAAAAGAAAGAAAAATAATAAACTCATCCCATAGGTAGTATAACAATGTTTATTAAAAACATTTAAAATGTGTTAGAAAATAACAAACACGAGTTACGAGGTTTGGGGATCAGTAAAATGATTACACTAGTGTTTGCCACATGTACGTCAGTTTCAAGAAATCCAGTCACAGAAACAGCTATTAAAACGTGTTGTGTCAGTTGTTAAAAGTAGATCTCTTTCTTTGTCTATCGCCTCCATTTGATGGATGTTTCATCTCTTTTTCCTCTGGTCGACGTTGTATTTAGTTAGGGAATGCGATAAATCAAAGATAGCTTTTCTCGACAACCCCAATGTTTAAGTTTCGTCTCGTTAATAGCTCCACACTTGAGACTGAAATTTCACACAGAAGCGCGATTTCGGCTCAGATGTGGAACGGATGGCAATTATTTGTGTAGACCACCGCAATAGTCGTAATCTGCATTTCGTTTCACGTTTGTTCATATATAATTATAAATTACTTCACTATTAACTCTGAAATACAAAAACAAATTGAAATGAACGTGGATTGCCGACAATGATGAATAATTATATTCGGCCTTGATGATCAAGTCCGTTTTCTGTTTGCCTGATACATTTCAAATCGTATGTGATATCTTTAGCCAGGTGGAAAAATAACTTTTACTTTTGGTTCAAGCTGTACAACTTCTTGCAGATGAAACACTTATATGAAATAAATGAAGTATTTTCAACTCTCCTTCATGACTGCACAGGGTAACAAATAGTTTTCATTGTTATGGATCAAATTTGGAATCAAATTTGAAATTGCTTCGAATTTTGAAAATAATATACACTAGATGGACCTTCCTATATGGGTAATCGTTTTATTTATTTGTTTTCAATCAAAAAGATTGGAGTGGTGGGGAGGGGGGGGGGCGATAGTCAGTAGGCCTATAATCCAGATATTGGCACTGGGATGGGGTGTCCTGGAATCGTTTTATGACATTGAAAATAATTAGGCACACACCGTAGATCACAATACATACATATCAATGCTGATAACAAATTGTTTTCACAACTTGAAATAACAAAGATAAAACATATATCACAATGGTGCAATAGAAGAATTGAAATGCTCTACGATTTGTTGTAATTGCATCGTAAATTGCAATGTGATATCGCCAATTTTTTCCCAGCAGCATATATATTTCTTCTGTACAGAATTAGATGATTTTTTCAAAAAGTTCAACTATATTGTTTCCAAAAACATTTTGTATAAAAGGTTCACTCAAGAGATAACCACAGTCCACAATTTATGCTGAAAATATATGATGGCATCATTAATTATTCTGTGGGATGAATTAAACAATGCATGGAATAATATATGAATTGGAATGTTTGCAATTGAGGCAGTATATTTCGTTACTGAATTCAGTAAGATATTCCTGTAGGTTTACTGAGCACACATAACTAACAGTTATCTGAAACATGCTGAATTACCGCACTTCCTTGTATAAGTATGTATAATTAATTTATATCTATTGCTTGTACACAATAAGCAAATACCAAAGTTGTTTGTGACTGACAAAATACAATTCTTACATCTCTCATTGGTAAAATTGAAACAGCATTATGAAAAATCTGAACCTTCACTTTTCCAACTTCAGAAAAAATGTTTGGAATAAATGATAATGGAGATTGTAAACCACGCATGTGATACCCTTATCAAAAACAAACATTTCAATAAAATAGAGATAAAATATTTAAAACTAATTAAAGGATATTATTGACCGAGATTTTTCGAGCAAGATTTTTCGGTGGTGGCAGAGCTTACAGTAGTGGTATTAAAGTTAATCACTGGACAATTATCATCATGCATGGTTATCAACTGCTACATTATCAGGCATGGTTATCTGTTGCTAATAAAGACTAAATCAATCAAGTGCTACATTATCATTATGAAGAATTTTTCTAATACTTCCACCTCAATTGTTATAAAACCTGGACTATTTCACTGTATATATCAATTCAAGTAACTTGACTAATTATTTACTTTTCAAGTACAGTAGCTGGATTTTATTTTTTTACAAATACTGTGCGTCTATATAGCAAAATATATTTACATCCGGCCATTAGTGGGTTCATCGTAGCACATAATGGCCATAGCACATTAGCATCCTCGATTAAATAATTGTGTTGAAGACTTCAGAGATCGTTTTAGGTTCTAATATTATTATTATCACTAATGTATAGGCCTTGGTAGGCAGAGGCCTACTACAACAGTACATAGATATCTTTCAGGAAGTAGTCTTTTATACCTTCACAATGTTAATATTCGGTTGGACAGCAAAAGAGAAAAAAATATATTCCATAATACATTTTATTCTTCATCCACAATAAATTTTCAGAGCAAGTTGTAACGAATAATGATTGTAACGAATAATGATTCTCTGATGTGTACACCCTCATAATCATTGCTAATAAGGTAGCTAGATATTTTCTGAAATCACTTGTAACTCCTCAATGTGTAACTTGACAGATGTGACTGTTAACACCATTTGCCACACACACACACACACACACACACATTTTGATTGAAAGTTGTGGTGCTGTAAGGAATCTACATTTCACTATTGTGTGCGTGCAGCCATATAAAAAAATAAATAACATCTAACAGACATGCACAAATGGATGAAATTATAAAACAATATAGAATGAAGACACTAGAGACAATTATTGAAGCATTTGTTTTTTAATATACATACTTCAACGTCTTCCCTCATACAAGTATAGGCCTATAAAAAATTGTAATAAATAAATTTCACATCAAAAATAGCCCCAAGTTGCATATTAATAGGCAAAACTTTTAATTAATATAGGATCTAAATAGGAATATTGTCAATAGGCCTTCTGAGAAATAGGAATGTATGGTCAGGCCAGCCTTATTCATCTTATTCTTTTGTCATACAATGCATATATTGATCACCTGTGATTTGGGAACATAATTATACCAACATGGTTTAACCATTGGTGTATCTCGACGAAACATAAAATCGTAAAAATGTATAATATGGTAATATGCATGCATACAAGTTTCAAAACTTTGTAAGCATTGTTTAAAATGTTGCATATCAAAGAATTCTCTTCTACATTTACCATGAAGGTAAGGTAGAGAAGTTGACAAATGTTGAACACTAGGAACAATTTCAACAGTGGTAAATTTGATATCTCCCAGAAGGTTAAAAAAGAAAGATTAATTTTTAAAATTCTAGTTGAGCCTTCTTTCTGAATTTATAATATAGACAAAATATATTGCACAATTTGAGAAACTGTACAGATACAAACTAGAAAATAATGGGCACAAATTGAAATAGAAAGAAATATGTACATAAACGTACATAAAAAGAACTGGTACTGACTATACTGACTGACCAATTACAAAATCAATTAATCTTCTAATACAATCATTATACAAATTATTATACAATCATAAATCATAATACAAACCAAGGACTTGTATTATAAAGCCCAAGTAAATAGTTATTACAATGAATATTGAAAAATATTCGAATATTTATTAAACAAATATTTAAAACAATCCTTTCAGCAGTGACCATGGTGATTTTTGTTATAATTCCTCAACTATCACATATCTTTCTTATCTAGACCTCATAATACCCGCTCTCAGTCTTCCACTCCATGAAACAATCACAAAAAATCAAAACCAGTAATGGTCTAAAAATATGAAGTTTTTTCTCCTATCAATTGTCATTATGATCCGTTACCTAGGAAAGGTTATATGACTCTGATGTGACTCACTACCGTACATATATAGTATTGTATTGACTTAAGTAGACGACACGTATGAATGTGATCGTTTGATGCAAAAAGGGTGCAATCAATCGCACCTAGTCCCATCTGCAATGGAAAGTAAAATTAATATCTTCACATTCACGTATACGTAAGAATGATCATGGTTGTAAATTGAATGATTGCAAACAGCAAGCTATCCTACTTTTTTCCTTCTACTAATACTCATTCTCCTGATTAATAAAGATTGTTTCGAAAGTAGGTAGTCATACCGAGAAATCAATATACAGAATTGGGTTGAGATTTTAAAAAGTGTGTGAATATTAAATATTAATTTTCAACCAAAGTCCTATTCAGATGGAAGATTTCTGGGTCAATAAAGGAAGCATCAGAATTGTATACGGCTTGGTACATTTGTTCAACGTGCTCGCTCACTTGAATACATACAAAAGGCTTAGTTATCATACTTCAATTTTTTGTGACTACCTATATCTAATACATGGTAGGCCTATAGTACAAACTAAATAGTTTTAATTTATCATGCTATGTACACACACGCATATATATATATATATATATATATATATATATATATATATATATATATATATATATATATATATATATATATATATATATATATATATATATATATATATATATATATATATATATATATATATATATATATATATATATATATATACATATACATATACATATACATATACATATACATATGCATATACATATAATATATATATATATATATATATATATATATATATATATATATATATATATATATATATATATATATATATATACATATAAATATAAATATATAGATAGATAGATATAGATATATATATATATATATATATATATATATATATATATATATATATATATATATATATATATATATATATATATATATATATATATATATATATATATATATATATATATATATATATATATATATATATATATATATATATATATATATATATATATATATATATATATATATATGTATATAAATATATATATATATATATATATATATATATATATATATATATATATATATATATAGAGAGAGAGAGAGAGAGATATATAGATATATTTATATATATATATATATATATATATATATATATATATATATATATATATATTTTTTTTTTTTCTTTTTTTTTTTGTATATATATATATATATATATATATATATATATATATATATATATATATATATATATATATATATATAGGCCTATATATATACAAATACAAATTACTCAATACAAATTTGTTTGGAAAATCTGGTATGCGTTTATGCAAAGACATGGTCTTAGAATGGAGGTACAATGTATTGGTTTGAATCCAACCTTGAGATTGTATTACAGTATAATACTTAAATTCCTCATTTTATAGTTAGAGAAGTAAAATCAGTGGAGAAGTTCACCCAAAAGTAAATCCACACTCAAGCAAGCTATAATGAAAGCAAATAACATAAAATAGTACAGCAACAAACGAATCGGCAGTGAGACAAATCATGGATGCTAATGCATAAGGAATAGATCAACCAGAAATCTAGACCTGTATAACAATTGCGTGAATGAAATTGAACGTGATATGTGTAGCTCTTCCCTTTTCCGTATCTTGTCCATTTGAGTTTAGCCAGAACGAGAATTTAACCAATTCAACTCGTATATACTAGCACACTTTTTAGCACATACTAACTTAAATAATTGTTACATACATAACCACTGGTATTAAGGCACATTTACTCTCGTGCTTTGAGCTACGAGCGACCGGCAACGTGCACTGACCAATCAGAGAGCGAGTTTCTCCGGATTGCATGAACACATGCAATATGAGCCAAGAGATCAACTCGGTTTATCTTTGCTTCTGTTTTCTCTTTGTAACTGCGCTGAGACCAACAATACGTTACGATATTCATCACGGCCAGGTTTGTTTTTTGAACTGTCAAAACCAACTTTTCGACTGCTATTCATAAGCCGGTCAGCACAAGATGTTATATCAGTTTTCGACACTCTTATTTGGGTAATTAATGATCCAACAGTGTTAAGAAACTCATATATTTTGATTGGATACATATGGTGTGAGTTTAAATATTTTTTCGTGGCAACATATCCACAATTTGAAGTCCAACTATGACGTCGTCACGATTCGTGCGCTGAGCACATGTTCCCCGTTGATCAAAGCATGTTGCTCGTAGCACAAAGCTCGAGAGTAAACGTACCTTTACAGTCAATAGCTCCATGCAAAGGCTACTGCAGAGACAATTTCAAAAAATGAAATCTGAAAATTAGGCCGATTAGAATAACATTATTTTTGGTACTAGTACTCTGACAGACTTGCCTGATATTTTGAAAAACACTCGTTTAAGAACAGTGCACTGGAAATAATAGTGGAAAATTCAAAATATCGTACAAATCGAAACGGTGTAACATACCGGCATAGAACATTTTCAAGCGAAAGCATTTTTCTTCATTAATTCGACATCGGCCTCAACCATTTCTTTGACTAATTCCTGTAAACAAAAACATGAAACAAGAGATCTTAAATCTTGAATACTTCAACATCATCACATTATATCCAATGATCAAATGTTATTGAATTAGGAGCCGGTTGTACTACCACGGGATAATTAGTGAATCAAGCAAAAATGAGAGAATTACCGATAACTTGTTATCACTCTAAGTTAAGTCAAGGGCGGATCCAGGTCGTATTCATGGAGGGGGGGGGGGCGATTTCAGTTCGGAAAAGAAAGTGTCACACGAGAACAGTTGTGCAACAGTCCGTTATCATGAAACCGGTGGGCAAGAGAAGAAGCCCCCCTTCTGGCCCCGCATGGAATTTTTTGAAATTATAGGCCTACCCATTTTCAATACGGTTTAACGTGTTTCAGATGAGGTTCAGATGCCGGAATCATTCCACTTATGAAATTAAAAATGGCTCCAAAACTAATATTTGTAGCTGCAGGGTCGTTCAGCAGTGTCACTTTACCACCCCGGGTAAGCACTCAATTGTGCGCCCCCAAAATTGAGTGTGCATATCGATGGTGAATGCAAGGAGAAAGCCATTACCTGCAGGGATTTTTTTTTTTTTAATAAGTTTCTACGGGTTTCATGAACTACCATACACGAAATTTCTGGAATACATGGATTTTAACAAGACTAATTTTGCCAAACGGCTGTTCCAAGCAAATAAAAGACTAAATTAATCTATCATTCAATAACGGTGATATTTGAATATAAGAACATTTACTCCATCCAGTGATATAAATAAAATGTCACTAAGCCGAATTTTAGCTAAATACCCTGACCGCAATTGAAATCTTCAAATCGTCCGATCATAGCCCTTAGCGCCACCGAGACCTTTATGAAGATTATTTTATAACTGAAACCGCAGCCAAGACCATAATAGAATTTGCTTCATAACTGTGGTAATCCACATCGAATCGAACACATCGAAGGTGTATCCTTTCCAAAATTCACTTCATAATCACAACCGGAACTGCTATCAATTTGATTCAGAACCATAACCGCAACCTTTATAAGATTCGTTCATAACCAAAACCATAAATGGGACCTTTATACGTAGAGGTCTTTGTCTCGGAACATCCAGGTGCTGTTACTCATGTAATAATCTTGTTTACGCCTATAGAAGTTACTGCTTGACGTAAAATGACTACCATACCTTGAAGGAGACTTTCGGTGTCCATCCGAAGGTGTTTCGAGCTTTGCTAGGATCTCCCAACAGTATATCCTGAAAAAGAGAAAAATGTCAATGCAAGGCCTACACAAGATTCTCATAATAGACCTCTGTTTATAGTCTGCTCAGCCAATTTTCTCAGTCAGAAAAAAATAGAAAAAAAATATCTACTTTTCAGTTTTTATTTTACGAAAATTGAAGGTTTATATGCTTTTAGGTGTAAATATATTGATAGGTCCTCAGACACTAATTGACACAAAATGAAATTTTAATTGAATTTTATTTTTGGCAAACATCTATCTATTGTTTTTCAAAGAACCAGGAGAACAAAACCATCTATGCAGAAAAACGATCCACCCAGGAAAATTTGACATTAAGGAAGGGACGAAATAAATTATGGAAGCAAGAAAGTGAGGGAAATCGTGACAAAGCAAAGGTTCACGGTACAGCATTTATATACTTAATGATGACCTGCACCTATTCACACTACCTGATATAGGTGGGTATGTGCATATAGCTAGACATGAAAACATGGCTCATATTTCTTCTCTTCATAGCATTTAGAATTTTCAGAATTTGAAGTAGTACTTTGGTAGGCCTACATCTGTTATTTTAAAATATTATGTTTTGTAGAGCAACAACATTCTCTAGCTTTACAACAGTACGGTACCCTTAAAACCATTATATAACGTACAATAGGCATACAAGTGTGACACTCAAATTGACAGTTTAAGTAAAATGGTGTCCACTACCAGTTTAAACCTCCGCCTTACTGCCACGACTTAATTTGCAGATGCACTTTGATTTTCGAAATTTCTTAACTGACTCCACTTGTTCACTTCCCAATTAATATATTCTTCAAAAATTAGCATCTATAATGCTTTCATTCCAAATATAGCGTCTCTATTGCCAATATGTTAAAACTTGGCAGGTTTGGATGTTTGTATGGTTTTGTTGCCTTTTCAAAACCATGATCAAACAACATCAAATGTACCTAGAAACATGAAGAAATGTTGGAAAAATATGCTTCAAAGCACTTTAAGATTCTGTCGCTATTGTGGCAATTGCTATTAGTATTTTCCCATGTTTCTAGATATAGTAGGGTTTTTTTTAACAAGTTTTTTTTATTATCAAAAATACATATATACAGATTTTTATTCCCCTTGAAATTCGTTATATGCGGGCTCGACTGTATATTAAAATACTATAGACCCACAAAGTCAAAAGTTTTAGCTTGTCTGCGGGTAGTAGTAGTAGTAGTAGTAGTAGTAGTTGTAGTAGTAATAGTAGTTGTAGTAGTAATAGTAGAAGTAGTAGTACTAGTGTTCATCTTGTCGGATGATTCTTTTTGGCAAAAACAAATTCAATGAAACAATCAGATTTATTGCTTGCCTATTCATTCAATCTTTTGAAATTTAAACTGGATTTACGTGGATTTGGACGCACTGTAATAATGACTAAGACCTATTGGCATCAGTGAATGATGAATAAGATGAAAGGTTATTTTATTTTGGACAGTGGGAGGAAAGCGATCGTCATCAATTGCTAATGAGCCATATATTTATCTTGAAGTCAGAAGGAAACGACAAAAAGCCCGTCAGTATGGGCGACCATGATGGGAATCGAGCCCCGTTCTCATGAATGACAGTTATATGTGCCAGTCACTAGTCCACCTGAATCAGTCTTGTCTTTTCAGCTAAGAGCTGCTAGTATTTTCCTAGTAGGCCCTATATAAAATAAACCCTTCTCAGTTCTTAGTCTAAACTCGGTTTTCAATCCAATATTTGACATATTTTGAAGTTGAAGTCAATCTCCAGATGATACCCATTTCAATGCTAAATTCAAAATCGAGTTGATCCGAATTCCGGCTAAGCCGTATCGTAATTCTCCTTTAAATGACCCTTTAATTACTTCAACAATGTTTTCAGAATGGATAATTCTGAATAATTTGAGTGCATGCTATGCCTCGAAACAATCTTTATTTTTTCCAATTTCCATAGGCCCTACTCTTTATTTGGAGCGTAAGAATATGCTTGTTGACTTGTTCAGTGCTTTGTGTTTCATCTGGCTGAGTGTGATTTGACCTTTACGAGGTTGAAACTCTTTTGAGCTCGAAAAAATTCTTCGTCAGTCAAGTCTCAGATTGGGTCATAATTGGATTGCGTGTATCGACCGAGAGCTAAGTACACAAGATCAGTGACGTCACTCTCTAGTCTACAGTTTCTCACACATATGGTTTTGAAATTTTGTGTAGCTTTCTTTTGCACGCAATACAAAATTGACCAAATACAAATCGTAAAAAGCAGTGATTTCGTGGAAAAGAAGCTGTTTTGGTCAATCCTAATTTTTATAAATCCAACTGAATTTTTTTCAGTCCCTTCAATTTTGGATTAACAAGGATTTACTGTATTCCACTTACTACTTCTGTGGGTCTAAAGTACTTTGGGTTGACCTTGACCCTGATAACTCCAGACACCTTTTCTCGTCCAACCTCGGACTCCCCTTCCCCCTCCCAAACGATCTCCTGACCAATGTGAGCAAACGCGGCTTCAACAAACTCCCGGACTTTGTGGGTCACTCCCGTTGCAATGACAAAGTCTTCCGGCTTCTCCAACTGTAGCATCATCCACATTGCCTACAATTGAAAAGAAAAAGATATTAATCATGGGCCCAAGAAGTGGATGTAGAAAATAGATTAGCAACATTTTCCTAGAAAGTTACGGTAGCGTAAATAAAACTAGTGAGACTATCAGTGAGTGAAAGTAGGAACATAAACATAATAACAGCTTGTGACATAATCAACAGGAAGTCACTCTCTCTCTCTCTCTCTCTCTCATTCTAATTTGTTACCTATCCTTGTTGTTCTCTTTGATAGCACCCTTTTACAGTAAGTAATGATAACCAGGGAAATATCTAGTACAGTCATAGGCATAATTATGATGTACAGTAAGAAACCAACAGCTTACCTACGTAAAATGCACAAAACCAAAAGTGAAATGTTGCACAACTTGAGCTGTATTACAATATTCAACTATGGTATGCTAATATAAATAACTTCACTGTAAAGTGTGACACAGGGAAAATACAATAGACTTTTACCGGTCACTGATATTTAAATTAAATTTAAATCTTATTTATCTACAAGTTGATAAAAGACCCACCTCTACGTAATCTTTAGCATGTCCCCAGTCCCTTTTGGAGTCCAGATTTCCAAGCTCTATATGTTCCATCAATCCTAAACTAATTTTGGCAACAGAACGTGTGATCTTTCTCGTCACAAAGCTTTCTCCTCTTCTCGGACTCTCGTGATTGAAAAGGATGCCGTTGCAAGCAAACATATTATAAGCTTCTCGATAGTTCACTACAATCCAGTATCCATACAGCTTGGCGCAGGCATATGGCGATCGTGGATAGAAGGGTGTCGTTTCTGATTGAGGTACTTCTTGAACTTTCCCATACAACTCCGAGGTAGAAGCTTGATAGAATTTCACATCTTTCTCCAATCCGCATGTTCGTACTGCATCCAGGAGTCTCAAGGTTCCAAGTGCATCAACCTCAGCAGTATATTCACTCAAGTCAAATGAAACCTAGAATGAGAGAGAAATACCCAAGTCTGGTTGGTCTTAAAAATTACAGCCATATTAATTCTGAAGAATATTTCTAATAATTTCTCAATTGAATTTATTATTTTCAATTTTATATGGCATTACCTGTTGGTAGCAGGTAGGCTTACCATATGTTGCCAAAAGTACTATATAGGGCCTAAATAGATTGAATTATTTCTGTATTGGACGCTGAATTTGAAAATAATTGAAAATCAAATTCATTATTTGAATTTTGAATTCTGAGGGACTCGGGGAGACTGGTTTACTCAAGACACACAGGCAAATGACACAGGACACAGTAGAACTGCGCCTGAAGGTGAAAATACGGACTCTTGATAGATTTTCTTGACATACTTTCACGTGGCTCTGTGCAGCTAGGTTGTAAATTTCAGATGGTTTCACCAGGTTGATAATTTTGACAAGACAACTACTGTCAGTCATATCACCGTAATGTAGCTTCATTCTTCCCTCTTCGTGTGACTGTGGATTAGCATACAAGTGCTGAATACGAGACGTATTGAACGTACTTGCTCGACGAATTATTCCATGCACCTCATAGCCTTTTGCTAGAAGAAACTCTGCCAAGTAAGAACCATCCTGTGTGAATGAAAATATATCTCATAAAATAAACATTCTAGGCCACAAAGGTAGGGCCTAGGTCCAGACCTACTCAATGTTCTACTCTAGGCTTACTGTAAGCATAGAATAGAGACGTTTTTTATTCTATCACTACTCTAAGGCAGAAAGAACTTACCTGGCCGGTAATGCCGGTTAAAAGAGACACTTTTCTTTTATTTTGACTGCTGTCACCGCCAACTGAGCAAGCCATGTTTTAACGTTGAGCCTACTTGTAGGATTGAAATATGAGGTAAAAAGCCGTGGTCGGATTCTACGTTCTGACAATATTATTTGTCGAGAAACCGCCCTTAACAAACACTAAAACACACGTCGACAGTTTGCACTTCACAGGTGCGTGTCTGTGTCATGTACTCAGGTGTTCGGAGGTTATGTAATTATGTCAACATTCAAAATCAGCTGTTCTAAACTTCCCGACAACCAAGGGGGAGGAGCTTTTTAATCAAGACTTCAAATGGGGCTAGAGGGCTGTGATAAAATAGAGTATTTGAGGTTATGATGATTGTTTGTAGTGGATCATTCATGAGTGTTCTTTTAGTATTCTTTCACTGCTGATATATAAGTTATCACTTATTTAGTGTATATATATATATATATATATATATATATATAATTATTTCATTTGGGGTTCACTATGGCTTCCAAACCGGGCATCACCAGTTTTCAAAAAAAGTCCAAGAGCAATGTGCCTACAGTTCCTGGCTCGAAGTTGTCAGTTCAAAATGCACAGTTGCTGGTGTCTTCTGGTGTTCCCTCATTAGATCATGTTATTGGTAAGAGAAGAAAGAGTTTTAAACTAAGCCTATAATCTGGGATCATGGAATATAATTTTATAAATATGCCGTAGCCTATAAGTAACCTGGCATAGGCGTAGGCATTGATCAATGTTTATGTTCAGTCCAGAATAGATGGGTCTTGTATTGAAGCTATTTTGGCTGATACCAACAGTGCTGCTAGTTCCATCAAAATCCATACGAAACGCTAGGTGTAGATAGACCAGTGGGCCACGCTGTATGCATGCGCGCACCAAATTTACGTCATTGCTGGCAGCAAGACGTCAGCTGTCAAACGTCAACTCGACCACCTGACGGACCTCTTTACACCTAACGTTCCGCACGGATTTTGGTGGAACTAACAGCACTGTTGGCATCAGTCTTCCAACAAGTGGAGATAGGCCTAGCCCGATAGAAGACCTCTCTAATCTCGACCATGGCGTACCATAAGCTCTCTTCATAGATAGGCCCCTAAACTAGTCTCATTTATTTATCGGAGTGCTTATTACCACGTTACGTTTTGAGAGTTGAAACGTTATGTGGCAGCAACAATGATAATTGCTGCCACGTCACGTGGCAGCTATTTTCAAAATTGCTGCCACGTGACGTTTTATTTTTTCTACGTTTTGAGTCAAAACGTTACGTGGCAGCAACAATGATTATTGCTACTTGCAATAAAGATAAATAGATGAGAGCAATAAGATTTTAGCTCGTACTCCGGAAGATTTGTTTCACCACCTTAACCAATCTTTTTCGGCTTGAAATATAATCACTCATGCTCTTACTTATTGAGGGCTTGATGGCTAGAATTAGTTCTGATTTTACCATTGCAGTAGAATAAAATTCTCAAAATGTATAATGCGACTGGTCATTGTACATCAACAGTGAAGAATATAGCACCCGCCCCCTACCTTCTGATTAACCTGAGGAAAGTTACTACACCAGCCGTACTAAAGATAGTCTACAAACACAACAATATATTCTCACCTCTCGTATAGAGTTATATTTTGGAGGGGATCTCCAAAAGTTTCTCAGAGACTTTTCACACTACAGAAGAGAGCATTACCAGTATGAATCATTTAGGAACCCAAAGAAGAAAATCTTGCAGACCATTATTCAAACAACTTCAACTACTTAACTGTGACGAGCATATAAATTTTCCATTCGATCCTAACAGTAGGCCTACTCTCAAAAAATTCAAATCTTACTCAAAACAATCAAATTCATAGCCACCTCACTAGAAACAACGACGATTTCCACTTGCCGTCAAACAATCTATCAATGTCGAATAATAATCCCAACTACAATGGACCATATTTATTCAACTGCCTGCCCTCCTGGATTAAGAAAGAAAAGAATATTGGAAGCCTGTGCTTCAAGCTGATTTTTAAAAATTCCCGATTGAAAATGCGTTCTACAGTGTAGGCCTACAGGAATTCAAATCATTCAAAAAAACATTTTAAAGTGTATTGACAAAGAGTAGGTCTACCTATTTATATTGAAAATTATTTAATTTAACTATCAACTAACAGATTGACATATTCTATAAACATGTATGCACAAATGTTTCATTGAATAAAAAAAACTACATACGTTACTGCATAACTAGCACTGCCAAACTAACACTGAGTAGGCCTACCAGTAAATAAATTTGTATGATGCCAGTAGTCAGGTCACTACAGTAGGCCTAGACTCTGAGTGACCTCAATGGCCTAGGTCTAGTACTTGAATCTCACATTTGAGAGACATTGTCGATGTGTCAAAATAGTTATAATTATCGCCGGTAGTGTGTACTAGTATATAGCCTCTAGTGTGTACCGTCGTTGACTTTATAATAACTACCGGTACGTTAGAAATTCTTATGGGAGGCTCTATAAATCTGACAGTTTCAGCTTCACCCAAAAAACATGGTGTTTTGTCCAGGTGGTGCTAGTGTCGCCGGTACTAGTCTGGTGGCGACACTAGCACCACCTGGACAAAATACCCTGTTTTTTGGGTGAAGCTCGGGCCGGCCAATCACGGTTGCTCCTATAGAACTTCAACATTATTCTCTTATAACTACAAACTCGATGGTACCGTTACACCCGTACTAACAAAATAGGTGCAAGTCACAACTTTTACTTGAATAATTTCCTTTCTGGTTGATATGAAAAAATATTTATATTTCATATTTATAACCATAAGCCTATGCTGGTGACAAAAGCTACATGCCTATATTCTGGAAGCTTCAAGTGTCGTTGCCCACTATCTTCATTCATTATGCAGTGCTGTTTGAATTGATCCTCTTGATGATTGATTCTAATCATCAATTTCAATTTTAATCAAACCACCATATGAAAATTCCTAATCAATGGATTTTTTATGATTTTGAGTACCAGTGTGTGAAAGAAATTTTTTTCTGAAGAAAGTGATAGGGGCCTACTGGTACCAGAAATCTTAATGTTCCGATTTGTCCTAGGTATGAACCCTAATTAGGTACCCTAGATCATATGTTCTTATTTGGTGAATGACAGGTCTGCATTACATCCTACACCTTGAATTAGCAATGATAAGTCTATACTTATCTATGTACGAAAATCCCCCGGTTACCCTTGAGAATTGATAAAGCTCTATTATCTGGACGTAAATACTTATTTAGGACCCAGCCAGTAACAATTGAGCCAGTATAAGTCACGTAGGTGTGTTCTTGTGTAATTCGGCAATTAACTCGTACTGATATTCATCTATTTCAGGCGGTGGGATTCCAGTTGGCACCATTGTTCTGGTTGGTACGTATAATTTGCAATATGTGACTTGACTGATTGTACGTGTACTGTGAGGAAAGGACTATAATCGTAGACTTCGTCGTTCAAGCGTAATCCATTCAAATGCACACAGTTTTCAGAGGTTGCATTTTAGTGATTATTTATTCGAGTGGAGGAGAGTTGAGATGCATAATTATTATCTAGATTAACCCCAACTTACTGTAGACCTATCTATAAGCAGTGTTGAGTAATGAACTTAAAAATGAACGCGTTCATATTTTCTGAACTTTTCAATGAACGCGTTACATTTACAGTCGACGATCTTGAACTTTCACATTCGATTTATCGGTGATCTTTAACGGAATAAAACCTTCATTTAAAAGTTGATAATTTTAGGTCACTCACAATCCTATTTGACACGATCGCACGTACTAATTCCAAATGAGATCGACTATTTTACGGTCTATACCGAATATATAATATTCCCTAATCGGGATTTCATCATATGATCACTTGTCACCCTTTGAACCCTTTTTTTCCATATAATTTTCAAGGTGAATTTTTGAACAAACTCATATTCTTTTCATTTGAACTTGAACTTTTACAGCAAAACCACGAAAACAACTGTGAACTTTTCAAGAGATTGATTTATTCGACATGAACTAAACTTTTTAAAAGTTCTTTTTACAAGCAAACTTACCCAGCACTGCCTATAAGAGTGTAAACTAAAATATAGGATTGCCGTTTGATTTCGATATCTCAGATCAAATGGTTATTTTAAGACTTTGATATCAAGTTGGGATTAGGCCTATCAGATGAAATTAATTCAATATCAAAATGATTGATATGGTATTAAAAATTTCTTAAATAATAGGGCTAATACAGGAAGTCAAATAACCAAATTACAAAAAAAAAATGAATACACTCAACCCGGAAGTGATTTAAATAAATAATACGGCCTTCGCGCACGGTTTCTCGTTATAATGATGTACCGGTATGCTGAATATAATGTGTGTATAAGGGAAAGAACTCAACGTGCTCGTAATGTGTTCTCGTATCTACCAGTATGAGATTGTTGTAAAATAACAGTCAGATCTTCTTTGACTTCCTCCTTTGAAAAAGAAATTGACCATTTTAAGAGACCATTTTGAATATAATTAGGTTTTTCAATGCTGCTTAAAGACCCCACCAACAGCTAGGTCATAAGGGGGTATATTTGTAAAATGGGTGGAAATAAACTGAAACTAAAACAGTATTACTGTATCGAGCCTACGTGATATAGAATCATGACTTCCAATCTTGCATTTTTCCCGTTTTCTATTTTCTATTTGATTCAATATTGATATTGATTGAAAATTTTGATATAGTGCCTAATCCAATCCATAATGATGAAATTTCAACAACTCATCCATAAATACTGTAAGTAGTCTTGGTGATAACACACTTCCTCATCTGAGCCCCGATTCCACCTCAAACCACTCAGTCTCTAACTCAAGGCAATTCAGGCTCACAATTTGATACAATTTACGTACAATATGAAATACAAATAAGTACAATTTGAAATTTGAATTGCAAATTTACTCCACAAAAATAAATCCTGTTCTTTCTAGGGGTGTCGGCAGGTACCCGGGTACCCGGGTCGGGTATGGGTACACCACTACCCGACTCCAATATTCCTTACCCGGGTAGGCCTGCCCGCCACTTTCACAACGCGAGCTTTTGTTCTTCATTTTCACTGACAGATAACTTTTAAACGAAGCGCGCTTGTGTGGCGGGAAAAACGAAAGAATTCAGGCCTCCTCTACTACTCTCTAGACCATAGATATGAACAATCGCATCTGGCTCGCACGTGCTGCTTCCCCCCCCCCCCTCCAACACTCTGGCACTCGTAGTGACCACAGTTTTAACACTTCTACATACCGCTTAAGCACATGGCCCTTTGTTTACAAAAAAGAGGGACATGCCACATTCACTCAAGTTGACTCAACCAATATGTTTGGGTAGATTATGATATGCAGAGAGGGTCAGTGATATGATATGAGCAGACTGTTTAGCCTTTACTTACAACAATAATAATGGCAACCTAAAGATGGTAAATAAGACGATAAAATATATTTAAATGAAAAGTAGAGGAGCATACTTCAAGATTTAAAAAAAATGATTTCCCGCGTAATGCTTGGGTAATGATGACAGGTACCCGACTCCAAAAATTGCTACCCGCCGACATCCCTAGTTTCCGTATTGCACACCATGCAAAGCCTACTTGGTCGTATTGAATTGAAAATTGTACGAGTGAATGAAAACTTTCACTATCTTATTGTCTTTTTTTTCAGAGGAAGATGCCTATGGAAGCTACTCGAAAATTCTGCTGAAATACTTTCTGTCTGAAGGCGTAACATGTGGGCACTCGCTATTAGTTTCCAGTCAAGACCGAAATGTTGAGAAGTTGGTACAAGAACTGCCAGCCGTTGCCGACGGTGACCAACCCGACCTAGCCAGTAAACCCGCAGTCCCTGAAACCGAGATGACAATCGCTTGGCGGTACAAAAACTTGAAAACAGTTCAATCCTCGCCTTCTGGTTCTTCGTTCGGGCACCACTTCGATCTGACAAAAACGATGGACCAAACGAGTCTTGCCAACGCAGACATCCACTACTGGAATGGGTCAAATCGACGTTATTCTAAACCTGATACTGACAGTGTCTCTATAAATAGTAACTTTGAAGACTTGATACTGACAATTGAAAACCAAATTGATATCGGTGGATTTAGTGTAACCGGTAGAAGACCAGGGGTGACGTATCCCGAAGAAAGGAATGTCTTGAGAATAGTAATAGATGGATTGGGTTCGCCGCTTTGGTGTGTTGACAACGAATCTCAAAATGAGATGCCGATGTTCTTGTATAACCTCCGAGGATTGTTGCGGTCAGCTTACGCTGCTTGTGTAGTGACTGTACCATCTCATTTATTCCAAGTATGATCAATTATATGTTTATGTTATTTAATAGTCATTGTATCTTGTTTTAATAATGACGGGCTAGGCCTAAATTAAAGCATCATAGATAGGTGTAACTAACTTTCCTTGTAATGATAAAACCGTGGTATCACCAATAAAACAGAAGCAATTGGTCTAAAAAGAGAAAGAGTATGAAGACTAGCTTATGGTCTCATTCTTGTACGGTACATTGTGACTGTCATGAGTAATCACTTATCGCAACTGTCGTACCTTTAATTCCCTATTTATACATTAAAATTTATAGGGCCTACCGTAGTATTTAATAGAGTAATTTTATTATGTATAAATTACAATCATTTGAGTGTTACTGTCCTATATATTCATGAATAGAAAATTGAAGGTACGACAGTTTGGTCAAGTCCTCACTTACATCAAGTCACAACGTACAGCAATGATGCTCCTACTACTTGATTGAAGAATGGAGGGAGAGAAAATTCCCTTCAGTGTGATTTTTCAGTCAATCAATTACGGTATAATAATAATAATAATAATAATAGTTTATTCACAGAATACTCATTTACAAGTTATGTTTCGTCAGGATAAAATGTTCAGGCCTTAAATAGTAGTTCATCAATATCATAGTAATTTAATATTTACAGTTGCCGCTAAGTACCAAAATTAGATAGTTTATCTCTCGTCCATGGTACTTGTATTAGTAGGCTATACCAGGCTACACCTGTAACTAAGTGCGGTAATAACATTCTGTGAAAAAAAAATCCTTGAGATGAAATTTGAAAATTGTAATTTCTTATGGGGATCTCATAGTATAAGTGCCAAACCAGTTTTGCTTGAAAATAATCCCAACCTATTGTGGTTGACACCAGTGTACAGAATAAGTTGCTAGTAGATTAGTTACTTTGTCTGACCTAATGCCACGTAAAAAAATAAGGTGACTACAAGTCCCATTTTTCGGGTATGTGAAATGGAACCTTTGCTACGCTCATCCAATAACTTGATGTATGGCAATGTATATTTTAATTGAAGTATCAATTAATCTGTCATACTCTGTCCAAATAGTAAACGTTAGGTTGATTATATTACGAGTACAATTTTCTGGTTACGATTGTGTCGGGTTGCCCCCTTCACCTTCTTCTTTCCTGGATACAAGTAGGCCTATAGGCTATAGTATCTTGTGTGTATTTTTATTTTATTTTCATCCATTCCTGTATATATTTTTCATCTCCTGATGAAGTTATGAATTTTAATCAGCCGTGTGTGAGCACTTGAATTTTCGAGTTGATATTTTTTTTTCTCTCTTCTTGTATTGACCCGAATGGAGGAAATGATTATTTTTTTCGAATTTTGGGTTCCAGGGGGTGCTACTAATATGCAAATCTTGGCCTAATCATTTTTTTTCCAAACTCGAAATCGGAACTTGCGATTTTCTCTTAAACTTGAACTTGACTCTAACTTAAATTCTCAAACTCGCACCCCTAATTTTAATATAGGCCTCTAATAAATATACATGTATCACATGCTCAGTCATTGAGCATCTACACACATTAAAAATGTTTAAAAATAGGAGACCCATCAAATCAAACACATTGAGGTAACGCATTTGAAAACAAATTGAAAATAACACTTCAAAAATTATAATACGATACACAATTACATCCTGTTGATTAATAACACAATTAAATCTAAAAACAACAATTAATCACACTTAACACATTATAAAAATATAAAATGAAACAGAGTGAGTCATAAAATATTGTGTATCAACACCATACGGATTACAGTAGGCACACCAATTACTCAAATCCATTTTAAACACAAAACCAAGATAAAATCAATTCATGTAGGCCCACCATGTGTGCTTTCTATTATAAATGCATTTTTTTTACCTCCACTAATTTATCCATTATTTTCAGGACGCAGCATTAATAAAGCGTTGCCAACATTTGTGTGACACTTGCGTTCGACTGGAATCTTTCGCTGGCTCGGATAAAGAGACTCACCCTCTGTTCAAGGATTACCACGGTTTGTTTCATGTCACCAAACTGTCGGCCATTAATACCATCACTTGCCATGTTCCCGAGAGTTCTGATCTTGCTTTCAAACTTCGCAGGAAGAAATTCATCATCGAGGTATGTTGGCTTTTGTTGGCTTCTTTTTTAATATTACGTAACTAAATGCTTGACGCTTCAGTCCTATGTATATCGTAGATTTATGAAGTTCACATTCAAATAACGTACTGGAATTACTTGATCACCCATAGTTTTCAATTTAACATGTTAAAAACTGCAGAAATGTAATATATGAACATATTGTACGAATACAAGCTTATATATACCACGTATATACGTAGTACTGTAGAGATTTATTCACAACTTTAGAATACTGTTATAATGGAAGAAATTCACACAATTACCTTTTCTGGCAGCTGCAAGAATCTACTGTTCCAAGTTATGGAATACAATAGGTTATTATTACTGTTGAATAGGTCTACATATTTTTAATACAAAAGTGCCAAGTGGTGATCATAGCATATAAATAATAATGAACTAATCAGAGGTCAATACTTAATACAGTACAGCACTTTGTGAAGAATTTCCAACACATTTTACAACTTTTATTAGAATCACGGTGATTAACCACAGTCAATGTTCCGTACGCTACAAATCGATATCATGCGCTCTGTATTAGCCTTTCTGAACAGTCAGTTGGTAAATAATGAACACCAATAGGTTTCCGTTCGGTTTCAAAAAGATTCAGAGGTTTCGATAATTTAGAACTTTAATTTCACACCCAGTTGAAATTTTTTTAAATTCAATATCGAAACAATGATCGCTATCGAATAAATAAAGTAGGCCGAATGAAATTGTAAGATGTTGCCAGGAATTTCAAATTCTGATATTTCTGATGTATTTTTGATATTGGTACAACAACTACTGTACAAGATATAGGCTCCTACCTATACATTTTATGTAGTCACATTAAAAATTCGTCGACCTACGTTTTTGGAAATATTGATTATTTTATATTGAATATTGATATTTTTGGAAATACAAAAATCTCTTTACCGTTATTTACTTTTGGTGGTCTTGTTTTTTGTCTGCAGAAACTGCATTTACCGCCAGAGCTGCAGGAAACGGCGCAACGCGAACAAGACGACATTTTTGCCTCACCGTCTGGTTCAGGATGTGGAGGTACAGGATCGGCAAAAAACCTTTTAGACTTTTAACAAATTTGTGTTTTGCATCTGAAAATGCCTACACCTGAAATATATTTTCTGTTACAAGATGAATGAGTGTTATATTTTCACTTTGTCTTGCTTGAAAGTTATAACTAAGTGCTACCATGAAATTATACAATTCTCATTATGCCGTATTTGTATTGGCTTTTTCTATGCCCTCTCTCTCATGCTCCTTCAGTAATATAAATTAGTGATGTGTCAGATTGGGCCCTAAGGCCTTTGAGGGTTGCGATGGTTTGCCAGTCTCTTATGGTGTCTCAACTTGAATTTTAATCTTATTCTATTTCATGAGGACTATTCTTCGACAAACCGATAGCTGCTCTACCTAGTCAACAATTTGAAACTAAGCGACCCTCTGCGCATGTGACCCTTCTGCGACCCTCAAATATTGGCAATCAATAGAGCAGTGATCCAGTCCTGCTCACACAAAAAATTCAATATCGCCTTTCTTGTACTTTATATATGCCTAGGCCTATATATTATTTTATTTCTCTCCCCGAGTATTTTACCAAATGAAGAAAGTTGAACTGGATTTCAGGTTACGGTACTTGCTACAACTGATCCAACGTGAACGTAATTTCGGAAACGAAGTTAGTTTGTTGTATCACTACTCACAGTTGGTATTTCCATAGATTTGGACTGTAAATTGATACATATTTTCAACATTGGTGCGACAGTGAGTTGAGGCACCATATAGGAACGATAAACCAACGCAACCCTCAATGCATCTTGGTACGGCCCATGGTTATTTTAATTGCTGTGATACCATATCCAAAAAGACCTAGTACACCTTAGTTCTAGATATTTAAAATGTGTTGGTCACCATTATATATTGTGTTTGCCAAATATCTCAAATGTTGTTTTCTTAACGGGGCATGGGAGTCGATGTAGCAAAATTGTATTCAATTTCAATTTAAATTGAATTTCAAAGGTACCAGTGTAAGATATCAAAATTATAATTCAATTGAAACACATGTCTTTATAATACCAAGTCAATATGGTATGCTGTATAGTTGAGAACATATTTTGAAGGTACCATAAAGAGATCTGTGTATTTATTGTATTTGAATTTTAATATTTTATAGGACCTACCATTCCAATATTATCATCAAAAATATAACGCTTTGTTGAATCTAAATATCTAAGTCTTTTTTTTCAGTTATGTGACTAATCTCTGCATTCATACTTGGAAAAATATGTATACGCTCAAAATATCATTGATCAATCTACTCAGTACGGATCATGCATTACGAAAAAGTTGTATTTCTTGCAGAATTAGAAAGTTTCCAATTTTCATTCTTTGCATTGGCATACTGAATGATTGGAGTTTTTTCATAATCCTTTCTCCAATTATCTGTAACTGAATGAATGCTGGACCATACCAGTATTCAACAAGTTAGAGGTATTTCAAGGGAGGGTGTTTGTAAAATCACTCGACCGTGTTTCCTGTTTTCTATTCATCGCCTCCCCTCTTCCTGTCTCCGATGTTGGTCACCCTATTTACCACACCTACACTTGTAGAGTGAACTGTCAATGGTATGCTTTGAAGTGTCTGCATCTGGTGGTGAAGAAGAAGAGTGAATATGAAGGCGTCTACAGAATTGAATCTGTCGAAAGGTGTTCTCATGTGTTGCAATATTGTCTTCCTTGTGAGTATAGCTATGCTACGTCTTGCTGTAATCATCATCAATATATTTACAACCTAATTGTTTCTGTAGAAACGTCATTTTGGAAATATGTATGTTCATCATCATCGTTTCATTCATCGTTTTCTTTTGTTTGCATTCTGGGTATTTTGTGCTTATATAAAACGAAAACATCCCAGATGATAATCATATTGATATTAGATAAATTATCAGAATACAGAAAAAATGTTAAATTATAATTTATTTCAATTACCATTTCTATTCAAACTTTATTTTACGGTATTTAAACCTAGATCATAGTTGGTTTAATATTAACAAAAAATGCACAATATAAAAATAATGCGACCAGCATAGGCCAACTACATTTTTTCATCCACCGAATTAATTATCGTTGATAGAAATGCTGAAGCCTCCTAACGTAATTTTGAAAATAATTTCCACTGTTTCTAAAATAGTTGAATAGGGCATTTAGAAATATGATATTGAATAGCTTAATGGACAGAACAGATAGATTGAATATATATAAATAGATTGTGTTAGTCTCATCCCACTGGTTACTGAGTGAATTCAGTGAATAGTTCACTTAAAATCTAAAAATCACGTACAAATCTTTAGGTCAAATTATTTCAAATAAGCCTATATACTATTATTCATTGAAGGAACCAAGTTCCCAATGTAACGAAGCTATATATCCTATTGAATCTTTCACTTCATCAATTGGGTACATAGTAGCAAATAATCAAAGTAAGAAAATTAGTTTTATTGATTCCTGTTGTCTCTCAGTGTTAATAGTCACGCTCATGATGAAAACATATCTTGGAACTTCAGTAAACATTGTTTTATTGTTTCTTGTTCAATTTTAACTTGGTTACACAATGTTACAATTAACAATTCAATGTAACTTGAATACTTGGTAGTTCATTGGAAAAGAGATGTCTTGCTCTTTTGTCTTTTTATCACAGGGAACACATTGTTTTCACTCTTCAGTTCCCCAACTAATGATTATATTTATTTCACTCTCTCATTGAACATGAAATATGAAGTCATTGTAATAGTGATAGAGGTTGGAATAATTGACAATTATTAATTTTATTAGGAGATAATATATCAAGATCTCGTATTTCACTACCTCGTCAACAAATTTCAGTATTTTATTAACGTCATGTTTTAGATGTGTGGTCTGTCGCTGGTAGCACTCGGAGGGTTACTGTTGATCGACGTGCCTCGAGTCTTACTGTCGCGTCTGTACGCGTCGAGTTTCTCCCACCCTCTGTTCTACTACGCCGCTCTCGGTCTCGTGACTCTGGGATTGTTGATAGCCGCGCTCGGAGTACTCGGCTGCTGGGCTGCATACCTTCACAATCGATGTCTCATTGCAGTCGTGAGTCGAATGATTCTGTTTCGATTAAATCAGAAATATCGTAATTTATTTCTGGCAAATAGGCCTACTTACTAATTAGGCAAACGTGGCATTATGAGCGAGATATTGTACTCAAAATCTGCACTCCTTGGTTTTGATAGTGAAAATTTAGACACTCACTGCCATTGTTATACAGCTCTAACTTGTTGATCATTCCAATGGATTAAATTGATCTAGATAAAAAAATCTTTCAAAAAACAGTGGCATGGTTTCTCTTGATCCGAACATTACTACCTTAGTAGTCTACTATTTCAATAGAGTGTAGATCATAATGTCTTGTGTATTGCGAAATGGTTGATTGATTGTAGGCCCATGCTCTGTTATTGATCAGCGTTTGTTTTTCTCAAGTCGTAGAATCACGATGAGTTTTTGACGTGTTACAATTAACCAAGAATAGAAATATATTCCTAGATTTTTCAGTGTTCCCTAACATTATTCATCAGGTCGTAAAAATAATGAAAATATACCACGACTACTTCATAAAACTGAAGTCACATTAAAACGACGAAGTATCTCATGGAATTTTCTATGTGTAATCCATTTTCAAAGACGTTACATTTTTGTTCAGAGTTCTCAGATAATATGGTTTCTCAAGTTTGTATTCATATTCACATTTATATATTACACGAGACATTTCTATATTAACATTCATAGTTTCACATATCATATATTTTATTTAGGCCTATGTATATGTAGGGCTAATTATTTAATAATATTTATGAAATTGTTAGGATTTCAGACTGACGATTCTTCATTTTTCTAATCACAGCTTCTTATAATGCTTGATCAATGCCTTATTTCTTACCATTATGATCATGAAATGAATTTCAAAATTACAAAATTCATAAACTAGAACCGTATTTCATAAAGCGTTTCCAAACATCTTTAAAAAGTAGTTTAAAGGTTGATCAAATGAATTGTGCATCACATGTTTCAAAACATTGTTTCGTTGTTCTTTTCAGTACTTGTTCGCACTGATCGTTGTTATGTTGGGGGAATGCGTAGTGGTCGTGTTGGCAGTTTTGTGTCCTCAGTACCTCGGCATCAATGTTGGCGCACCTGCTCTAGTTGACTTACTTCAGCGGAACTACGGTATTCCGGGCAAGGAACAACTCACAGCAGCGTTCGATCTGGCGCAGACCAATGTAAGACGCATGAATTAAAAATTCAGTGGAAACTCTATCTATTTTTTTTCAAGTGTCCGGGAAATAGAAACTGTTTATGCAGGAAAATGTTCCTTGCAGGAAGATTCAACGTTGATTAAGTGGGAGTTAGCCAAAGGGTGGGAAAAAATTAAAGGTAGAAGCAAGAAATCTATGGATCCGGGGAACGTCGCATCAAGGTTTTACTGTATTACTTTATGTTACTGCGTATTTGATCTTCATTATTAGTATGATCTACTCAGAAAATGACAAAAGGTAGTGAGAGAATTGCTTTAAAAAATTCAAATTGGATTTAGTTTGTAAAAAATTAGTATACAGATTAAAATGAGAAGTCACGATCCACTGAGGCATCTAAAGCACCACTTTATAAACTGAAGTCACCATTGGGAGTGGGTCCAAGTCTAACGTAAGGCATGGGTTTTTGTCACTTCATTGTTTCATTATCAACTGCTCATTTGTACCCCAAATAACCTAAGTTACCTAACTGTGTTGGTGAAGTTGTTTAGCAAACAATAACCACGAGAGAATGAGAAAACAAAAAGTATTTTAGTGAATGGTCTCATTGTATTCACCTCGTAAACTATTGTATTCTATTTTGAGGCTATTAGTTTCCACAGCAAGGTAATGAATTATATACGTAAAACTACTAAATTGAGTCAGTGTGATAATAATTGTATTACTATTGCCTTGGTATCCTGTATTTTTGGAGAATTATTTTCAATTATATTCCATTTACATGTTTTAATGGTAACACACCAGTATTTCAATTTTTTTTAATAATAAAACTGTGACTAGTCACAAAAGCTTCTGTGTGTGAAAATGGTCATTTTAAAGTCTTTTTATGGTTTTCAAAACGGTAATATTTGATTATGAATGAATTAATATTTAGATTTTACGACGCATCGACAAAGCTTTATTTGACTATAAAATAACCAACTAAAAAAAAGGCAATTTATACATTTGTGGGAGCTTGAGTGATCAGCTCCTATATCACATTTTATTACAAACATGTAATTAATTCCTATCAAATTTCTGTTGATAATCAGTTTGAATGCTGCGGTATCAACAGCGCCGCTGATTACGACTTGTCTTGGTGGCGACTGAAGGAACTAGGTCAGCGGGAGTTGGTCGTGCCGCGGTCATGCTGCGTTCTCAGCAACGTGCACGACTCTCGAGCATTCCTCGATCCTCATCCACACAACATGACTTCATGTCAGGCTGTGGTGCATAAAGCACGACATTCAGAGGTCAGTTATGAGTATAGAGACGTGTAAAAATAGTACAATTGCCGCTCAATCTTGATATTTTTATCGATATCCGATATCATCATTTTGATTCGATATCAAACGGAACTCTTACTTGGTCGAATATTTCTGATCAATTCTCTATATGATATTATTCAATGTCGTTTGCAGAATCTTGATCAAATGAAAAAAATTACAAAATAAATGAATGAAATTATTTACAAAAATATATTGAATATAAATAAATATGTTAAGTATATTTATGTTTATTTGAAAGAAAATTAATACAGTAGCCAATGAAGCAATAAAATCTTCAAGTGTTTTAAAACATGTTTTTCTAATATTTCTCCATGTTTCAATATGGTTGGTGTTATTGGATTGTGTTTATGAAAGTCAAAGCAAAAACCACCACAAATTTCTCATTCCAGCGTGTTTGAATATGATGGCGATATAAACGCAATGTTCAGAATAGAAGCATTGTAGTCTAGAAGATATTACTTCGATAATCATGTCAGTTGTAGCATAAATGTAGGTGAAAATATGAAATTAGTTGAGAAATTCAGATAACCAAAGTGCAGCAGTAAACACTGGTGGCAGATGAGACCCAGGTATAACCTGCTGAGAGACGTTATTTTAAAAAAAAACATCAATTGGGGTGTTTCTCATATATGCCTGTCGTGCATTAGACATAATGGTTCTACCGTTACCGCACTGTTGTTACTCTATTCACCCTTGGGGCCCTTCACACACGGTAGCTACCCTTGTTCAATGTATATACCCCATAACTGCCCTCATAGCTCAGTCAACTTACGTACTGCGTTAGACAGGTTGGGCGTGGGTTCGAGTCTCGCATAAGGCGTGGGTTTTCATAAAAGTCGTTTCACCTATCATCTCTGCATCATTATATTATCATCCGCTCATTCGTACCCCGTGTAAGTTCTCAGTGAAGTCATTGAGCACCATTCAAAATAAAAAATTATCACATTTAAAAATGTAATAACTTTATATTGAATAGTTGCCACTTCTTCTGCTGGTTTCCATTAAATCAAGTGATAAAACAAGTAGGCTACTTATAGTATTTAGTTCAATGAAAATACGATAACAAGATATTATTTCCAGGGTTGTGCCACGAAGCTCGAAGCCTGGCTTCATAATCACACCATGCTTTTCCTGGCAATTGGGCTCGGGCTCGTATTAGTGGAACTGTCTGTACTTCTCACCGCCATCTTAGCTTGTGTCCGAGTACCGGCGCATTACCAAAACTACACTTCGCAAGGCTCAGCGAAGAAAACGTGAGAATGGCTTGACAGGCAACAAAAGGACAACGCCGCAATGGTTGAAACTATCGAAGAAAACGTACAGTTGCCTGTGAATCAAAGTCACGTTGAGAAGTATAGAGACTGTATTCAAAGTTCAGGTGTAGAAAATTTAGGTGATCATGATTGGGCGAATGGGAATGCAAGTGCGCGTCATTACGAACGATCTCGATTTCCCGCGAAAGTGAAAGCCCCCGAAGTGAGTGCCTCAAACGAATTTCGTCAACAAACGACAAAACGTTCGAACAAACGGTTAGAGTTGAACGGTAACAGTGATATTTATTACGTGCGAATGTCTCCGAAGCAAGACTATCCGTTGGGCGGTACGATTACGAGGAACGTGTTCGGTACTCGCGGAACCTACACGCTGAAGTGTGATCTTTGCACGAACAAAACTGTTTTTCTAAATCCGCAATGTCTGCGTCGGAACGCTACGCTGGTGTCCAATCATTAGCTGTGTCGTACTAATATTTTATCTATTGTTACGGTACATAACTTTAATGTAGCAATAAAATGATAGATCTATGTCTGTTTTCACTACTTTGTTTATAACTGTGTGCATATTTTATCAGAGTTATTTTTATACTTTGTAGATGTAAGGTAGGCCTATAGATGGACGTGAAAGTTCTCATCTCAATTTCCATAACAAGGTCATATTTCTCTTCGAGGGTTATAAAAAAAGTACATTTATGTTTATTCAGTGTACTGTACTTGGAGCTCAATGACCTAGAATCTTGTGTGCTCGACTTGTTAGCGACTGTACTGGAAATAACGGTTTCGATGTGTTGGTATACAATTTGAAATGTTGAATTCAAAATCAAATCTTGCTTCTAGTTTGTAATATGAGTGTAGGCCTACATGTTCTAGATACTGATTCATTATTCATTTTTCTTGTTATGGTATAGTCTTGATATAATATATGTTTATTGCAAAAGATACTCAATCTGTTAATAACATCAATAAAATAGAAAATAGAAATATACCATTAATCTGTCCTTGTATTTGCTTGAGTAGGACAAGTTTTCTATCAACACCACAATCAAGCTATGTTGATTAGAGTGTACCTGTTAGAAATGAGAATGAAAATAAAAATTTCGATTTATTAGATGAGCGTAGCGAAGTCTCCATCCCACTCTTATAGGGGTTTGTCTGTGTGTTTTTTTTTTTGTTTTTTTTGTAAGCACTCTACAGGTTGCAGGGGTTGACTGATCAACATGAAACTTTTTTTCTATACGCAAACTCATCCAACTTAGAACTGTAGAGTTTTTGGAATGAATCGGTCGGACCGATTTTGAGAAAAATCATCTCAAAGTTTCTAAAAACCCCATAAGATTTGGCTGGGCAGAAAATGTTGAAAAATAAAATCTCTCCAAATGGGATGAAATTCTCTCTAAATGTGTATACATAGATTTTACACATTATCACGATTTTGTATGCAATTCCGATCAGCCGTTTTGAAGAGAAAAAAAAATATTGATAATATTCATCAAATAAATCATAAAAATTGTGACAGAATTAAGTTGTGGAGATTCACTGCTTTCTAGATTGAAGAGTTGACCAACAATGAAGTATTTTTTATATGCGTCAAGGTGTGTAGAATACCAGAGTCAATGAAGTGGCAAGAGTAGAACTACTTTAACGACTTTTAAAGCTTATTCAGATATCAAGCTGTGTAGAATACCAGAGTCGATAAAGTAGCAAGGGTAGAATTACTTCAAGGACTTTTATACCTTATTAGGATATCTCGCTCATCTTACAACGCATATTTCGCGTTTGACTAGTTAATTTTTATAATATTTTTCAACTTGAGCGCTATAAAATCGATTATAAATTATTACATTCAAATAAAACTGAATGCATTTTCGTGTGATTCCAAGCCAATTAGCTATTTCGTTTAGAACGCACACATAGTTACAGTAATGTAACGCTGGTGGCCGAACTCACATTTAACAGGGGATACCGTGTGGAGTGAGATGATCCAGGTCGGAGCTACCAATCGACCGCCTCACGTATCATCATGGGCGATCGGGAGTCCATCAGTCACAGACGTGTATTACTCACTATACTAGTATTTGTATAACTGGATTGGAATGGAATTATTTAATGATGTGGACATTTTAAATTATGTGTATTTTATGTTCTTTGTTTTCGGATTTGGTGTATTATTTTTAGGCAGGAGGTGATGCGAAAACGAGGTAAGTGCAACTGTGGATTGTTTGTTATGAGTGATGAGCATGTCTGAAATGTGCTACTTTATTGTTTTCTTATGTCTAGTATTTGCTAGTATTATCTACAAATGGTTATCATAATTCTTTACAAAATATTACTCTAAAAATTTTATTATTCCAAATTGAACTTTTTTTTATTGCACAAAAAAACAAAGAACATACATATAAGAATAAAATTGAACTCTTTTCCACAAAGCCTAGGAAGGCTTATCTGTGGGTTAAAAATAACAAAAAATATATAATATATGTAAAGTTCAGACTAAGATGTAAGAAAGGAATACGTTTATTACCAAAAAGTAGGGTGTTTAGATATGAAGTGATACTAACAGAATAATTTAGAATAAAGAAAAGCATATTCAAGGTCAGAACAAAACTGAACGAAAATAATTACACGTCTAAAACCAAAATTAAATAGATGACAATTTGAAAATAATCTTCAATTTAAAGATGTATTCGTAAATTGAACTGAACTGAGCATAAACAATATATTCATATATATATAAATAATATATATAATATATTTATTTATATTTTATATATATTTTTATAACATATATATTGATATATTAATATATTATTAATAACAATAATTGATGAGCGTAGCGAAGTCTCCATCCCACTCTTATAGGGCTTTGTCTGTGTGATTTTTTTTTTTTTTTTTTTTATTGTTTGTAAGCACTCCACAGGTCGCAAGGGTTGACTGATCAACATGAAACTTTTTTTGTACACGCAAACTCATCCAACTTAGAACTGTATAGTTTTTGGGATGAATTGGTCGGACCGATTTTGAGAATCAACATCTCAAAGTTCCTAAAATCCCCATAAGATTTGGCCGGGCGGAAAATGTTGAAAAATAAAATCTCTCCAAATGGGATGAAATTCTCTCTAAATGTGTATACATGGATTTTACACATTATTACGATTTTTTAAGCAATTCTGATCAGTCGTTTTGAAGAAAAAAATTAAAATGACTGATAATATTCATAAAATATATCATAAAAATTGTGACAGAATTAAGTCAAAGACCTTAGTATCTAACTTCGTTAGAAGACGTAAAACTGATCTTGTTTACCATGTAACCAGAGTCGATAAAGCAGTTCTACCTCCTGTAGATTCACTGCTTTCTAGATTCAAGAGTTGACCAACAATGAAGTATTTTTTATATGCGTCAAGGTGTGTAGAATACCAGAGTCAATGAAGTGGCAAGAGTAGAACTACTTTAACGACTTTTATAGCTTATTCAGATATCAAGGTGTGTAGAATACCAGAGTTGATAAAGTAGCAAGGGTAGAACTACTTCAAGGACTTTTATACCTTATTCAGATATCTCGCTCATCTTACAACGCATATTTCGCGTTTGACTAGTAATAATAATAATTGTTTTTACCATCGGCTACTGTGTGCATTACAGTATGATAAAAGTCAGACCATTGAGAGTAAAAACATTTTGTAAAAATTCAATGTGGTTGATACACTGAACCGTTATTCAGGAGACTATTTGATATTGGGGTTCGATTCCCGCCATCGTCGACCATGTTTACAGGGGTTTCCAGTGGTTTCCATCTATCGTTCAGGTCAATACTGGGATGGTTCTTTGAAAGTAGACCACGACCGAATCCTCATCTATCCAAAAACACCTACTAAAATAACCTCTTATCTCATCATTCCATCATCTCATATATCATTCACCGAAGCCAATAGATCGTAGTCATCAGTAGAGTGCTTCGTTAAACCCAATATAAATGAATTATTGTTTCACAGTCATATGGAACCAAAATCAATATGCAATTGATTTTGAATTCTACCCATTACCTGGTGACACGCAAACCAAAAGCACCAAGTTTTAAATGTTGCAATATTTTGTTCATTAATACCCAATCCAGTGTTACGTATAAATGTTCGGGTTAATTATTTGTAATTGTCCGCAATTTAAATTATTACCTGGCATCATATACTTACACCACACTATTATTAAATAGTACCGTAACATTTAATTTCGCCACTCTGTAATGACGTGGCGTTAAAATATTTGACTGCAGGCTGCGTGAGCTTCTTGGCTAATGTTTGTGTTTGGAGGAACCTGATATGTCATGTCCGGTTTCCTTTTCCTCTGCCAAAAAATTGCTGATTGACGCAGATCACGATTTTCCCCTCGACCGTTCCGGAATCATCAGTCTCGGTTGAAAACTGCCACATCGAGAAAGAACCGGTTTCACATTCTTTTAGTCGGTTTTCACTTAATTGTGTGTGTTATATATATATATATATATATATATATATATATATATATATATATATATATATATATATATATATATATATAAATATATATATATATATATATGTGTGTAGATATATAAATATATATATATATTTATATATATATATATATATATACACACATATATATATATATATATATATATATATATATATATATATATATATATATATATATTTATATATATATATATAAATATATATATATATATATATATATATATATATATATATATATATATACACACATATATATATATATATATATATATATATATATATATATATATATATTTATATATATATATATAAATATATATATATATATATATATATATATATATATATATATATATATATATATATATATATATATATATATATATATATATATATATATATATATATATATATATATATATATATATATATATATATATTGGTATCAACATCGAAAACTTGACATAATGTCTGGTCATTCTTCCTCGATTGAGGTTGAGGGTTACAAGGTAACGAATCGTCGGACTTTTTCTTCATTCTTTAAATGTATCATTAGGCCTACTAGACACAAACACATTTCAAACAATACTCAATCAGAAGATAATCTCAAGATACGGACTTACGAACTGTAATTTTGTTATTCGAACAAATTATTTCGTCGGAATTATTTTATATTAATAACATTTAGGTTCAATTCATTTTCATCCCAACATTATCTTTGAATTCGAAAAATTCTTGTGGACTTGCAATAAAGAATCAAAATGAAGAGAGAGTGAGAGAGTGAGAGTGTGTGTGTGTGTGTGTGTGTGTGTGAAAGAGAGAGAAAGAGAGAGAGGGAAAGTGAATAAGATGAATAAAATGAATTTTGTGCAAAGCGCAATGCATGGGCAGAAAGAAGCAAGGCAGGCAAGTTTATGATATCAGGGATGTCCAACAACCCATTTCAAACTGAATTAAATCCTGCTGGAATGAAGGGCTGACATCAATATTTTTGATATTTTCATCAATATTTTCAACAACATTTGTATTTATGGAAAACTATCCAGTTGAAAATCAAACAATGTTAATAGAGGTGAAGATGAACTCATTTCCTTCATCTCCTGCATAAGAAATTAATAGATTCAACCGAACAAAAGTCTATATTTGGGCCATGAATTCACAATGGAATTGAATATTTTAAATCAAATCATTTTGGTATATCCTCTAATGAACGAAACGCATTTCATTCAATGAAATATACTCATTATTATTTTGATGTACATATATTATACCAAAAAAAAAATCCATGAGTAACGAATTATATAAGAGAAAATATTGTTATATGAATTGTTAAAATACAAATACATTTAATACCTGTACTATTGACTTATCGCTTTTTTTATATATATATTTAATTAAATGATCGTAAGTTGCTTTCTCATTGTTGTGGCCTAGATTCACAATCGAGCAATCGCTCGAAGAACGGGAACTTGGTTGACCGCGTAACTGAACGCAGTGTTCGTTGGGGGGCAATGTAGGGCCGGGGGGTGTCGGGTGGGGGGGGGGGCGGCACGCGAGAGGTAATGAAGAGAACGAAGATTAAGGTAAAGTCTCAGTCGGAAGCATCCATGTGTTAACGTGGTATCTTTCTCTCGCCTAGTGGTGTCTACAGTGTAGTGGTCAAGTGTATGGTGCGGACTAGAGAGATGGTGACTGGGATTTAATTAAAGAAAGAAATAAGATCGCCAAGGTAAGAAGTGACCTTGAATCGAGATGATATACAGATGTCTCAGAGAAATAAGGTCCGAGTTGAAATAAGGTATAATTAGTGAATAATTAAAAGAGTGATGAGTGAAAAATAAGTGAAACAAGGTCCATTGTTGACCATTACAGTGATGTAAGTGACAGCCGTTGAAAAAAAAAAATTTTGATGCTGTCATTTATGAAATAGTTATTTTTATTGGTATATCAAAACTGATTCAGAATTAAACTTATTAAACTTAGATTTAAAATTATGGTCACAGACAGCGCGGTCCTGGTGTTGAAGTTATATATATATATATATATATATATATATATATATATATATATATATATATATATATATATATATATATATATATATATATATATATATATATATATATAATATATAATATATATATATATATATATAAAATATATAATATGTATTTATATATAATTTATATATATATATATATATATATATATATATATACGTGTGTGTGTGTGTGTGTGTATTGGTATTTTATATATATATATATATATATATATATATATATATATATATATATATATATATATATATATATATATATATATATAAATTATAAATATATATATATATATATATATATATATATATATATATATATATATATATAATATATATATATATATATATATATATATATATATATATATATATATATATATATATATATATATATATATATATATATATATATATATATATATACCGGTATATATATATATATATTATATCTATTTATAAAATACTAATACAAACAAAAATAATGCATGGAATTTTAAACTTCGAACTCAGTCTTGAAAATTATGCTCAAGTAAAACCGAGGACAGTCGACGAAGGTATTTTTTGTTCGCCAGGTAAATGAATCTGAACGTTTAATCAAACATTGATAATTTTTGTGTTATTGGAAAAAATTTCGACACATTCATTTTTAACATTTTCAGTATTGACCATCATTTGTCTTCATAGTTAGCACCGTATAAGACCCCCCCCCCTATCCATCCCCCCTCCCTGGCCCCTACCAAATATTTTGTGAGAATACAAACAAAGACAAAAAATACACGTACACAAGAGAGAGAGACAGAGAAATATGAGACCATATATTGAAATCTAGAATGGCACGTATTTAGGATTCTTACCATTTTCCACTAGCTTGCTCATGGGAAGCATATGGGCGGAAGCGAGTCACCATATAATTTAGCAAAACTAATTCACGATTTTGTTTTGCAATATTTCATAGAAATAATACCGTTATTTTGAATCACGAAAAGTAGCGGATATATTTATTGTGTTTTCACATACCGGATAAAATCAAGAGGTAAAACCTTTTTTCCATCAATTATAAGCGTAATTCATATATCATATAGGCTACCGCAATGTTGTTTTTTGTTGCCGTATACATGTGCTCTATGTATTCATAAACATTGGAATTGTAGCCTACAATAATTTATTCGTGATTTTTATTGATGTTGTATATAGACTATGTAAGCCCATACATATTTTGTAAATCCTTTTTATAAATTCTAAATGCCGGTGCGAATGTTTTTTTTTTGAAATTATTTCATGAACAATACGACCCACCAAACAACATGAATAAATTATTCAAATATTTAACGTGATCGAAATATAAAAATGAATAACACGAATGAAATATTAAAATAAATGACACAAATGAAATATCAAAATTGATAATATGAATTGAATATTGATATGAGTAACATAAAAATAAATTGAATGAATATATAAATTCAGTTTTATTGAAACCATTATACCGCAATACAACGCTTGTTTTATCCATACATACTGTTAGGTAATAAACAAGATTTCTATCTGGTTTTTCAACCTTCAAGGCATTTACCATATTCTTTATTTGTCGTTTAATATTTTCAAAGGAGAGGAAGGAACAAGCAATGTATAAGGTCAAGACAGATCGCTCTCTCTTTTTCACGTTAAAGGTGAGATCTTCTAGATTTTACTTGTGGTGTAGGAATTATACCAACATCGGAATAGCTCTACAACCATAGAGAGGAACCATAGAGATAGAGAGGAGACCTGTAGGTCTCTGTCAAGTGACGTCACCCATTGTTGCGCAAGAGCCAGACTACAATGTCCATCAGTTGATATCAACTAAACTTAATTTGTGTTGGCCCACCATTTCACTTTGTTACTATGGTAACGATTGTTAGGCATTTGTTACTCAACAGAAGGCTCTATACTTGTTTCTACGAAAGGAGACGGTCGTTTAACAGCTGAATAATTGTGAAATCTTCTATAATTACTCAATCTAGCTACCTACACACTTTAGGGATTTAACGCTTTCGAAATATAGAGTTTGTGTTTCTTATAGTAAAGCTCACCTTGAAAATCTTAATACCATATTGAAATATCACAGCTAGGCCCTACACATATAATGATGACATTCATTTTTTTTTTTTTTTGATTAACGACACAAAGTGTACGTAGCAGCTGAATGTTTCTATCACCATAGTTACCGATGATTTTGTTTTTCACTGACTTTCAGAATAAGGCTGGCTAAACTTTATAAATTTTGAATTGGGTCTTGCATAACCTAAAAAAAAGGAGATCACGTATTTTTCGGTGATATTACATTTAACTACATTGAACCAATATTAACAAAAATTATTATGAATATATAATCTAATTAGATAATAATGGATATGATGAAATTAACTATGAGAAATTTCCCGCCTCTGAAACTGAAAATACTGAAAATGCTACATTTTTTCTTGATTTTTTTTTCAAATTTCAAAAGTAATGAATATCCCACCAAAAACCCTAAAGGGTAAAAACTTGGAGCCAAGTCCTGAAATATTTTAGCTACTACAAAAACTTCCGATATAAAAGGTGTGAAATCAAAACTGTATGCCAAGTACAACTTATTATTCATAAATACGGCCTGGAAAATAACAGGAAACACTGGCTCATTGCCCCCCACGTCCCCTCATATAACGCCACCCCCCCGAATTGAAGTGACGTGCATGATGCTAAGAAATGGGTAACTTCACGTTCCTGACACAGGGAAACGTAATTTGAGTCAAGAAAATGTGTAATTCACGCATGGTCTCATGGAGACTCTGTTGCGTTATTGGTCATTAAATTATCAAAATATTCACTTTTTTAAATAAATGTTGTATTTGTGACTCGAAAGAAGGTGAAGACTGACTTTGACCTGGACATACATTTCCTCATCGGAGTAGAATGAATTATAATTTCAAATAATATTAAAAATACGATTTAAAAATAATTTGGAATTATACTTTGAATTTGAAAGTAATTTGAGTATTTTTATTTGATTCATAAAACCTACATCACGAAATCTAACAAGACATTTGTAAGTTGGGTTCTATGAACTTATAACTTTTAAATTTTTTTTAAAGATAGTCTGCTACCCAATCAAATGTAGGCTCTCAATTGACAACGAGTCTAGAAATAGACTCAAATAAAAGAAATAGAAAATAAAATAAATAACATATAGCTCTATCCAATTAGCATAAAAATTTGTAATAATGTGAATCTTTCATGTGTTCACACTCAGATACAAATTTGAGTTGTTCAGGTTTCATTTTATGTCTAGAATTTGTCTGCCCAGCTTCATCTTATGTCTTATGTAATGGGGGTTTTAGAAGCTTCATCATGTTATTCCTCAAAAATGGTCCAACCAATATGGTCCAAAAACTATTCAAGTTCTAAGTTGGATGAGACTGCGTGAACAGAAAAGTTACATGTTGATCAGTCAAACCATACGACTTATGCAGTGCTTACAAACAATCAAAACACACTCAGACAAAGCTCCGTAAAGAGTGGGACGAAAGTCTTCACTATCAGTCATCCAATGATTATTGTTTTCTCTACATAAACGTAGCTTTTACACAACCTTCTCCATTCACTTCTGAAAGGATAACAATACTTACCATAGCAATACTGGTGGACCAAACATTCTGATTGGTCAATTCCAACTGATGGACATTATTGTCTTTCTCTTCCAACAATGGGTGACACTGACGCCACTTGACAGATGCATATAAAGAAGGTTTCCAAACCGGAACAAACGAACTTTATTCCGTAAACAATCTTGACTTCTGTACTAGAAAATGCTTAATCTCTTTGACAATACAATTAGGATAATTACAAGGCTCCAAATGAAACATTTCTTGAACTTTCTTGTTTAGAATCAAGTTAAACGCTAGCTGCTTTGAACAAATGATTGTTACACTCTATAACACTCAATGTTACACTTACTGGCACTTATTGTTGGCAACGAATGACAATACGCTGAACTTTCACGTATAAATGTAATATTTCTAGGTTATTGTGTCCCTAACTGTCTCTTTTGTGTCCCGAGAAGAATAATCATTCATTTATGAATTAATAAAATAGTAATAAGTATAGACCAAAGAATATTTATATCGTCTGGGACAATTATAAAAAGTGCCACCAAAACCTTTCAAGAATCGATGATTTTTGTATTATAAAATGTAATGGTGCAGTAAAATACAGAATACACTGTATTGATTTATGAGACAGTAATGAATCATTTTGTCAGTTGTCTGCAAGCGATTTCTCATGTTTCTGTCTATTTAATGAGGCAATAATTGTTTGGAGCATTTAATTACATTTTTAACAATAACAATGATTTTGTATCAAGTTCCATGTTATTAAAAAAAACATTTTTATTCTTGCGAGAAATTCATTAAAAATGGTAACGACGTTGTGATTCTCTTCCTTGGCACTCTTGAAGTTTTCCTGTTGCATGTTGAGTGTTGCATGTTGCATGTTGCTGAGTGTACATGCCATTTGCATATATTGAATTACGACGAAACATTGAAAATACTGACCAAGCGTATAAAATATGAAGATACAACAACCGAAAGTACTTATTTATGAAATAATAATTGTAGGCCTATTTAATATTATGAAATATTTATACTATTCAATGATTGTGTAAATTACTTCGAAAAAGCGAAAACTTGGATGTATTTTAAGTGGTAAGATAAGACCTATAGCACACACAAATGTATGCATTTTTATAATGTGAGAATTTAGAATTTCACGGTTATAACGCGACTGATTGTGAGATTAAACAAATAATAATCACAAATAGAAATAAAAATAAATTGATGATAATTAAATTGATGATTTAATTGATAAATTGATAGTTGATAAATTGATAATTGATTATTTGTAATTGATACAATCAACTCGTATGTAAAAAATATTGTTTTTCTCACTTGTTTTCCGTCTACAGAAAACTGGAAAAGAATAGTATTTTCTCATTTTCAGTCGATTTCAAAAATGATAATCAATCAAGTGAATATAAGTGAACGAAATACATGTTATATGAGGTACTGGATACTTAAACAATTGTATACTATATATTCATCCAGAATGATCTTGCCCAAGCATCAGGGTCACGAACTTGAGAGTGAATATATTATTCATGGGATGATATGTTTGGTTACTATTTTTCACACAACACTTTCGTTTCTATGGAGAATTGAATTGTTTCTATTGCGACATGTTTTGTTGTGTGACATTTTAATATTATGTCGTATTGATGGCTCATGAAAATGTGCTAAAAACAATATAATCTTTCTCGGATGTTGCGTAACGACTCTTCACTGTTGTGTGTATGCACACTTGCGGTCACATAAAATGTCATGAAATTACATGAAATTGAAATTCTTTCATGAAATTTCATGAAATTTCACGAAATTTCATGAAATTAAAATTCACATTTGAATAAAAACTACGAATATTTTACTGTGAATATTTTCATATTTCATTTTCATGTGACTTGGAGTGCGTGGGGTGCGTGACGTACGTACATGTTTATAAATGTCACACAAACAAACAAACAAACACAAAAGATATAACGGATTTTCATACCAACGAAAATTTAGAAATTTAAAAATATGTGTTTTTAACATTTACTTTTTTTCTTTTTAATAACATCGAAACTTGATACAAAATCATTGTTCCCCAATTAAGGCTATGAATGAAAGATGGGATCGTTTGGACGGGGCACCACAAGGGCGATCTTACCACCCCATTTTAATTAGGTAAAAGTCTTTCAGTTTCCGAACGTCCGGAACACATTATGACTGTTTCTGTGATATGTCTCCGGACACAAAACACACGAAATGTTGATATCTTCCACTTTGAAGTGATGTCTTTTGGGCAATTATCACTTCATATTCACTATATCATATTCATTATATTATATTTATACATATTAAATATTTACATATTCACATAGGCTATTCAATGATTTACTTGTGACTTTTTTAAAAATATTTTAAATAGATAATACATATTACATATATCATATACGTTACATATAACATATGGATATCACAGTAAAAATATCTACGAAGTCTTCAAAGAAAACTTTACTGTGGTATAAAAAGAATATTATATCTGTATACTTTTAATCTATCTATATCGAATATGCAATGACTATGATGAAGAAAATCTACATCTGAATGACAAATTCAGTGGCAACTATAAATTATGGAAAACGAACACAATACTATCTTGGAAAAGATAGAAAACTCCAATGAAAAATAAACTCGAAATTATCTTGAATCATGAATGAATCATAGTAATTGTAAATTTGAAAAATGAACAGAGCAATTGATCCTGAGATGGCGTGACTGGCGCGTCAGCAAATAATGAATGAATGGGGTGACATAATAAATGCATGTACACACAGAATAAGGAAAAATGTTATCAATGTCACAAATGTCAAAAAATCAAAGTTGAAAAGTCTTAAATCACTACAACAATACACATTGAATCAATACGCTACAAAATTAGGACACACAGAAACAATAATTGCACTTAAAAATAAAATTTAAGCAATGTCAATTGAGATGGAATAATAATTACCAAAGATGATGAAGTATATTAAATTACAACAAATATATTCAACGATACTTTGTGAGTATAAGATTATATAGACTGGACTTCTTCATTATATGGCCATATTTTGATTTCAGATTTTACATTTTTATAAGAATCGAAATTACGTAAAATTGGAGGAATTTGATTAAATTCAGAAGGTACAGAGTATTCATGAGTATACCATATTTAATCACATATTCATATATGCATGTATATATTTATGAATAAAAATGAATTATCACATATTAATAGAATTAATATTGAAGTTATTATTTCACATGAACGAACAATATCAGAAAACAAAATGACAAACTGAAAGAATATTTCAAACATTATGAATTAATTTGATAACTTGTTATACATCTTTCCTTCTCGATTAAAATTCAATCAGGTTATACAGCTATCAATATTAAATTAGTAGTTGAACTTGATGTTCAATTTTGCTTGTTTTTTATTCGCACTCCGTTTGCGATGAACTGGTTTACCGCTTCGCATATCTACCGGAACTAAGTGAAGTACTATAGTAAGCCTGCTATGTACTGCTACACATCGTTTAGGTTCACTTCTGTGTACATTGTAAGGCACGTTATTTACAACACACGACTTTTCAATGACGAGAGAACGAAACATGCACTGCTATGAGACCACGTGTATATATAGGGCCTATAGCTTGTTCGAGCACTTTCATTCACGATGGCATATATATATATATATATATATATATATATATATATATATATATATATATATATATATATATATATATATATATATATATCTCCATATGATAATTGTCATTTTTTACTGGGAATTTTTCGTATAACCATCTAATTTTTTTATGTTTTCTCTTAGCCTACTTATTGTGCATGTCAACGAACTTTTTTTAATAATAATTTGTCATAATTATCTTCGTGAAAAGTAGCTATGGTGTCAAATACGGTAAAGACTTCCTTTATACTTTGAGCTTAATTGCTATATTTGATCCACAGTTAGTGAGTTTCATAATAGGCAGCTGTATTATCTGTAATTTCAACTATTTTACTTAGGGCCTATATTCAATTTACAATGTTCTTTAACGTGAATAATGAATACTCAATGACATAATTTTGAATTGTATCAAAGTTGTGTGACATAATTCATTTGTGATAAAAAAAATATCGGTGTGCTCTCCCAACGTTTTTCAACATGAAAAAAATATATAATTTTATCACATATTTTTTGCTTTACGATCCCACCAACAACTAGGTTATTTGAGAGTACTAATGAGCGATTGATAATAAATTAACAGGGGTTTACGAAATCACAAAATTCCATTCCTATCATCCGGGAAACGCACTCGACTTTCAAACCAATGCTTTGGTTAAAAACTCTTTCATAGTGTATAGTTTTATATTATGCATAAATGACCTCGCTGTCGATGCGCCTTAAAACCCTAATATTCATTTATTCAAAAAGACAAATGGAAAACCTTACAAAACTATGTCCGTCTTCAGAATGAAGAGCGTGTCCCGAACTGTCCGCCGCCTGTTGGACGGTACCCGGCCAGCGTCGCACGCCGTCGCCGCTGCCGTCGCCGCCCCCGAGCCGCCGCTCTGCCCCCACGAGGCGGAGTTGGCCAACGCCAAGCCCTACTCGGCGGTGCCCGGACCGCGGCCCATTCCACTACTGGGCAACACGTGGCGTCTGCTACCCGTTGTCGGCCAGTACACAGTGGCGGACCTGGCCAAAATGACGGCGCTGTTTCATCAGCAGTATGGGAAAATAGTCAAATTGTCAGGTATGAGATAAAGAAGAAAGAAAAAGCGAGGTGTAAACAACTCGTAAATTTAGTTTAGACTTACACCTGATTTCAGATTTCAGGGGATTACAGGGAGATTTCAAAGGATTTCAAGAATATCTCAAGGAATTTAAAAAAGATTTCAAGAGGGTTCAGGAAGATTTCATGACAAGTGTACACCAGATTTCAGGAGTAGTAAACCCCTCGGAAAAAAGTGTAATATGTGCTACATTTTATCTATATTCACGCTTATTTACGTATAAATTGTGTGTCCGTTGATACCTTTATTTGCACGTGAATTACATATAGTACGTATAGTTGGGCTCCTTTGTAACCGAAGAAACCATCATCTCTCCATCCTATCATCTCATCAGTCATCCATCCGATGCTAATAGATCCAATGCTATCATTAATTAGAGCGTCATTCAACAAAATATGAATGAATATTTACGAATATTATGTACATGCATATATATATATATATATATATATATATATATATATATATATATATATATATATATATACATATATATATAATTATATTTTTTTTATTACCTTCCGCATGATGCCGCTTACAATTAGATAAACGCTGTGAAGGGAGTTGGACAACGTGGGGAGAGCGGTCCCCACAGCGTTTATCTAATTGTAAGCGGCATCATTCGGAAGGTAATAAAAACATCATTTATGTCCGCGAAAACTTGAAATTAAACATATACATATATATATATATATATATATATATATATATATATATATATATATATATATATATATATATATATATATATAATATATATATCATAATATATATATATATATATATATATATATATATATATATATATGTATATATATATATATATATAATATATTCAATATATATATATATATATATATATATATATATATATACATATGTATATATATATATATATATATATATATATATATATATATATATATATATATATAGGCCTATATATATATATATATATATATATATATTTATATATATATATATATATATATATATATATATATATATATATGTATATATATATATATATATATATATATATATGTATATATATATATATATATATATATATATATATATATATATATATATATATATATATATATATATATATATGTATATACTGTACAGATATCTCACTGTTATACCAGTACTTCAGACAAAAATCATATTATCATAGGTGGGTGTTGACCAGGTGAAAAAATCCCGTCTGGGTGTGGGTCCCGGAAACTACCACATAAACGAGGTGTCGGTGATGATACAGCGTCTCTTCATTATCTTGTCTCTAACTTGTTTCGAGCCCATCATACGTCACGGATACGAGTGGATCGGACGGGTTCGATTCCCGTCGTGGTCGACCCAAACCGCCTGGGGTACGTTGTGGTTTCTCTCCTTCCCATTCCAACAGAGTGAACAGATTACAGTGCACTAGACAGATTATAGCCATCTGTCGAGCAAATAACATTAGTTTAATGCAAAATATATAAAAACGTCTCTCAGTGGTGAGAATTAATTATGCCACCGATTTTTGTGTTGGAATAATGTGTTTTTGTATGGGTGAAAGTGTTACCGAAGTCTATACAGGTCTCTTTGAACAATTATTAGGCGATGACGTAATTTTGAAAGCTGCTTCACACAAAAAGTCATTTAATCATACGTTTTATTTTATTTTTTATCTTCAATCAAATTTTTTTTTTTTGTAATGAGTTTAACGACGTATTTTGATGATAACTGATATCTATTGGCGTCGGATGAATGAATAATGAGAAGACGGAAATATGAGATGAAGCTTTCTAAGGTTCTGGGTGAATCGTAGAGAAACGGTCGTGGCCTATGTAGCCCTACTGAAATATCATGATTCATAATATTCAATCTGTCATATTAATTGTTTTGTTATAATTTTTATACGGGCTGTCATATAGTCTTTCATGTATACTTGAAAAAATATAAATGAAAAGATAAATGTGTAGTGCATTATTATTAATATAGTTGTTAAGAAACCATGCCGGCCTTGAACTATTTTCATATATATATATATATATATATATATATATATATATATATATATATATATATATATATATATATATATATATATATATATATATATATATATATATACGTGATATGCATAGCATATGCGTTGTACGATGAACGAAATGATTTTATTTTTTATTTGGTTCTCAACAACCCCATCTACAGCTAGGTTATTTGGGAATTGAATGAGCGGGTGATAATGAAACGATGACGTGTGGAGTGGTGAAGAGACGTTTTCAAAAACCCATCCCTAGTGCGGGATTTGACTTTATTCTCTAGAACTGTGCCTATATAAGCTGCGTGAGTTGCTCTCTCTCTCTCTCTCTCTCTCTCTCTCTCTTTCTCTCTCTCCGAACACAACTAAAAATAGGCTCTCACTGTTTATTAGGCGGTTTTTATCTATTGTAGGCTCACTCTTCGATGGAATTTCAATCTAAGGAACATTCTGAAATTCTTTACTTCATAATGGCTACACAAAAATTAGCGTAAACATTTGTGTATCATTGTTGTACTCAAATTTAAAATTAAGAGTTCATTGAAGTCAATTTAGCAAAATATCAGTTTTTTGTGATAACTTTCAAAAGGTATGAGATATCAAAATTCTGATACGGAGGAAACACATGCATTTAAATACTTTCGTCAAGGTATAAGTTATAACTGATCAACTCATATCGCAATCTCAAGCGTATATTCAGCACACACAAAATGGACGTAAATTCGCTTGATGACAATTATTCGACATGAATTATTCGAACTCATACTATTTTGAAGGTATTTGATTCTTTGTTAAGATGTCTCATTATTTTTTTGTGTGGTTTATTCAAATAGCTAATTGATCATTGATCATTGAGTATAATAACTAATTTTCTCGCAAGTTGTCCTACGAAATTGCTCCAAAATGCACACATTGTATTTGAAAAGAGTTTTCTGTGCAGCGCTTATATACACACTTGAGAAAGTTAAGTGCCACACGAGTCGCATAGAGATCTTCGTTGAAACTCTTCCAATTAATAATGTTCTTTGATTACATTCACTTTTTTCGCAATTATCTCAATGCATTGTACATCATTCTTCAAAACTGCACTCATCTTCGCGCTCTATTCTCTATACTGTGGGCCTAGCTTTGTAAACTGAGCAATTCGATCACCTTTATAACTTGAACTGTTCGATCGATTTTTAATTACTCGAATTTAGCTTGAAGTGTTGTGTAGTAAGAGTACGACAAGTTTATGACCTGTTGATGCAGAGATAAAAATAATTATGCAATATATCACATTCTATTTTTTGACGACATTCAATTATTTAATTTTGAAATCGTGCACACGAGAGAAGGTCATCTAGACATCTACCAACATAATACACACAAATATCACAGTTATATTTTTATATCGGTGATATTTTTAGTATTTCATGAATTTTCAAGACGTGGTTCACGACAAGAAACAAAACTACATCTTCAAAAAGCGTTAAAATCCTCAAGAGTTGAAGCGAGTTTGTGTAATAAATTAATAATTGAAGTTTCTACAATTGGCTTGTTGGTAGACGATCATCTTCGTCCCTGGATACAAATAACAATGTTATTAATAACAATGCAAATGCAAATTAAATCAAATGCAAAAAACAATGTTTAGGAAGCATTAACATTGTTTAATTGAATGATAAAGCTATAGCTAATGAAACTTTTCAATTTACTTACATTGGCGAATGTCCTATTTTTATCATCAAAGAGATAAAACTGTTTTACTCCAACTACTTTATTACTTTAAATGTTTGAGAAATACGTTCGAATTTAAATTTTTACTTTTAATTCACCATTTTCACTCACAGTTAAGCCTTTTTTTAATGACTTGGTGGATGTTTTCTGTTGTGATTGTGTTTTTCTTTCTGCATCAGTGTATTTGACCGATGAAAAAAAAATGAAAAAAATAAAAGTATAATGTATGTTTTAATTTTGTAGTTATCTAGCTGATGGTCACTGTTGCAGGTCTAGTTGGGCGTCCGGACTTGCTGTTTGTCTACGACGCCGACGAGATCGAGAAAGTGTACCGCACGGAGGGGCCGACACCTTTCCGACCCTCCATGCCGTGCCTAGTGATGTACAAGAGCGTCGTCAGGAAAGACTTCTTCGGTGATCTGCCAGGAGTTGTCGGAGTGTAAGACTTTCAACTTCCTGGTTTTATTTCTAATTGGAGTGAGACAAGCAAATAACATGAAGAGAATTCTGCTAAATATGAAAATAAAATATATTTCAACCTTAAAACGTCGATAAAAATATTTATCTGATAATTGACACTTAGAGAGAGAACAACGAGAATACCCTCATCGAGTGAAAGAAACAATAAAAAACATACTCAAGTAGACCTGGTTTATCGAAAAATAAAATTGTGTAAATTGACCCGAATCATTATTTGAAGTAGGTCTACAATAATAACATTGGAATAACTAAGCTAGGGTACGGTAATAACAAGTTAATCCACTAATTATAGTTTATGATCAACAAATTTATTATTCCTAAAACCGGACCCAATACTCAAGACAAAAAATAAGTAATTGAAACTTATATGAGAACACTATGCTAACCCTAGCAGAAAATGGCGTCACAGTCAGGAACATCAAATTATGTCGAAGTAAGAAAAAGAATAACGATAAAAAAAAACAAGAACATCGATTAGCATAGTGTTGTCGGAACATAATTACCCACGGAATATGGAGAAAAACAAAGAACAGAAAACTACAGAGTCCAGCAGCATGTGTCTGAATATGCAGCTGTCAAGACTGATAAGACTGACAAGTAATTACGGGAATTTTAAATGTTTCGATTTTATATTCAATTATCTCGTCAACACGTCCGAACTTTTTTTATCATTCTGAAAAGGTTTTATTAGATGGACGTAGCGGAAGGCTCAATCTGAATCTTATAACCACACTTGCAGGAATAATGGAATATACCATTTCAAAAATGAATCCTGAAGAAAGTTAATACGCACCAAAGCTAACGGACTGTTTATACAAATACTCACTCCACGAGAAAAAATCGATAAAATATGCGTAGATTTCATTTGAATCCAAATTTCAATTTCTTAAAGAAGCATTTTATATAACAGCAAGTTGATGTCTATTCGTCCGTCTGAATTTTTGTTTCAGATGATTTGTGTGATGGTATTAAAAATGTTGAGTAAGTTTTCTCGAATGATTGTAAATCTTTGACTTTTTAGACACGGAGAGCCGTGGAGGGAGTTCCGAACTCGCGTCCAGAAGCCAATTCTTCAGCTCCAGACCGTGAAGAAGTACATCGCGCCTATCGAAGAAGTCACCAGCATGTTCCTGAACAGGTGAGCTATCAAAAAAGGCTCTCCGATAGCGAGGCAATTTTTCAAAATTTATTGTCAAGTAGGAAATTTCTCATTGGTCATTGGAAATACAGAACTCTCCATCATTTTCTCATAATTATTTAAAACTATCATTGATTTCCGTGTCCGGATCAAATAGTCACATTTCAAAAAAGAGCGGCATTTACTGCCTTGTCGTTTGCTTCCATCAGATCCTATGGATGGATTTTAAACTATCAGAACACTAAACTGAAATATAATATGAAATTTTACCAATAATATAAAAAAAGTTACTGTGATGCATCACCACCCGGAAATGAAGTACCAAAAACTGGTTCCATACATATTACAAACTAAAATCTCAATTTGTAAAAATAGACTATCGGAAGTTGTCATACTCTTCTGTCAGGTCTGATATAAATAAAACAGTAAGTGTTCAAGACACTTTTCCCTTGAACATCTTTTTTTTACCGTGCCAAACAAAATATCGTTAACCGAAACACATACATTGACTGCATGAAATCCAATCATTGAATTAGTAATTGGTTACCCCCTCAGTCTAAATATATCCTTGGTAGACCCAAGAATACATTCTTAGTGAACCCAAGAATGTATTCAGACGATAGATTCACCCAATGTGTGTAACACATCCGTTATGTTCGAAAATCGAAATCCTATTTCACATATTAGAACAATAGTTATTACAGAATCTCTCAGTGTAAGTGCAAAATGGAGTGAAATTACTATATCAGTTGATCAGTATCATCGTGATTGTTTATAATATTTTTTGAGTCTTTTGAGTATTTTTTGAACATTGGAATCAAAGCTTCAAATAATACAAATGCATCATACGGGTGAATTCTGATTTGACATCAACTCAAGATCATCTAAAACTCCATCTCCAGATACTTCCATATGCAATGCTGTCCTTGCGTAATGTACAGTTTTTCTATTCAACACATTTTGGAAGGATGTTCTCGTCAATTCCATTGCAAGTATTTGTTTTAGCCTATATTGGATTTTTAATTGACCTGACTGATAAAAATAATGTAGAATATCAGGAATAATATCAAGATTGAGATAAAATGAGAATAATTAGAGAAGAAAGAAGACCAATCGACACACATCCACGTCACTGAAAACAATTTAAAAGAATATATTTTCCCAATTGAGGGCAAATGTTTGCAATATTGTGGTGAAGACAAAGTTAATTTAAAATGAAATTTCAAATGTTTTATTTTTAGAATAGTGGAGAATAACACCACGTCTTACAATTTACCAAAATATCTTCAAAAACACGTATAGAGGCGTATTTATCAGTCAGCATTTTGTTCGTAAACGTTATGTGCAAGACACTCACCCACTATATCAACAAGTAATTTCTCAGAGCATCATATCTAAACGTATAACTTATAAGGAATTCGCAAACATACTCGAAATTCTCATCTTGTTTTGATCATGAAGGGTTCAGTAGTATCACAAACTGACATGAGAGGACTGTTTCAATCAAAAAACACCATCCAACTAGTTCTGATATTCGAATTAATGTTTGACAATAATTCTCATTATGTTCTTCAGTTCAAACACTTAATTTCACAACTAAAATGAACTAACCCAGCCGAAACATACTGAAAAAGCTAGTGGGAGGTGAAAATCATGTAGAAAAAATATCAGTGTCGACTTTACCTGTAAGTAGTAGTGACAGTTCGGTTATAGTGGCAGTAGTTACGACAATAATAACAGCATTCATTCAGACATTGACGCATACGTGTGAAGAATATTCAAATAGAATGAAACAAAACTCTTGTTTTTGTAGTTTGTTATTCTTTGTAAGCTTAAAAGTGTTTGATGTCGAGTTACTCGACCTATTTGAATACAAGTTGAATCTGGATTGAAAGTGATTGAGCAATTTTCTATAAATTCTTTCAATTTCCATACTTCACAACATGATTATTTTCATAATCGATTTGACCATTTAATACATCGTTATCCGTTTTTTTCTGATACAAGAACAGTTTCCAACAGTGATGCATGTAATTGGTAATCTTTTTAGTTTTTTCATTGGAAAGAATTGATAACGAGTGAATACTGAGAGCCAAATTTGAGGATATTGAAATGAGTCGAGCGAAGAGAGGAGTTACAAGACGAAGGACAGTGCGGCAGCCAGGAGAAAGTCAAGCAAGAAGCAGCTAATAGAGGGGAAAAGTGGAGAGAAGTAGAAGACGGTAGGTGGGGGAAAGACATAGCGAGAGATGACAAGAATTAGTGTGAAGAGAAGAAGAGATAGAAAAAGATAACACTGTCAGCAGCGAAGTCTGATGTCCTCTAATTTTGATGTTGAGGTTAAACGCCCTCCCACCCAATATAGATTTAGCCATCTGGATATAATTGTAATTAATAATGTAGGTGGCTTATAGTTATTTATGCGCGGTATTATAATTACCTGTATGAATGGCAGTACCACCTGGTAGTTGTTTTATCACTTGAGATAAGTGCGCAATGGTTAAAGCAAATAACTTAGTATCGCAAACTGTGAAACAATCGACTAATTTTTGTTGTCCATCAGTTCTTTGTCCGATTTATATTTATTTTCAAATGAATACAAAAAAATTATTCATGCTTTAGTAGTTTGTTTGGTGAAACAATTGCGTCCAATTAATCGTAGAAAGGTTCTTGTATGAAAAAACAGATGGGTTTTTCCAATATACAAAATTCAACATTAATATTTCCACTTGAATTTTATGTGAATTGATTGAAGAGACAGCTATGTGGAGCTGTCTTTTTTTGCTTTACAGAAAGTGAGGAGTTTTCCTTTCCCAATTTGTGTTTGAAATAATAAAATAATTGATACTCTTTTCAGAATGTGTGAAATGAAGGACGAGAACGACGAAATGCCGGCTGATTTTGACAACGAGATACATAAATGGTCACTAGAGTGTACGTACAAACTAATTATATCTATAGTAGAGACTAACTGAATGAGCGTAGCGAAGACTGCATTTCACTTACCGAGAAAGATCGGGCTTGGTTTCAATGTTGTTGTTTCTGTAATTTTGTGCGCGGTACACCGTACACAATCGACTTGCATTTTTTTCTGAACATTGGTTTCACACCAAAATTGACTGGGACCATTTTTCAGAGAAATGAACTCGACCGTTTTCTATAAAAAAATTCGTAAAGTTTGTAAAATCTTCAACAGAAATATCCAGGGGGCAATTACTTGAAAAACAAAAATTCTTCAGAAACTCAAAAAAAATCACCGACTTCAGAAACAACTATCATACACAAGTCATCTATAGTTCTTTTTACAATAATCAGATGAGAAATAACGGAATGAAGCATTATTAGCATACATTCAATTGAATATTGGGCTCAAAAGACCAGCAAGTTACAATAAACAGTAGGACACACTCACACACGTCTTTAACAACAGTAGCAACAAGTAGCAGGTATTAGGTTTTAAAACTTCTGAAGTGAATGATCAACGTATCTGTAGAGTGAGGTGCCAGGATATATTTTATTCTAGATTTGTATACTTCTACGCTCATCTCACGACGCATATACTGTGTTTTCCTAGTCTATTACCTTGACTAGGTATCATCACAACACCTTGCCGTCATGATAATTTATTTGCTCCTGTGAAATTAGACTATTAGTTCAAATGACGATAACCAAAGATCGATTCACATTTATTCATTTGTTGAGATATGTATATATATATAGCTTGAACCAGTAGTCGAATTCCGTTTCCTATTCGCCTGATATCTGTTGAATATACCACAAGGTTGACTGGCTTATAATCAAATATTTGTTGACTTTCCCGTGAGCTGAAAATTTTTGATTAAATGAGGTAATATGTCCTCATGTGCGTATGCCCAATTTCTTGAAAAAAAATATATAATTTTGAGTCGAAATTGAAACAAAGTTTTCAATTTTTTTGAGGAAAAATCATTTTATTTGATGTTGTTTTTCAGGTATTGGTCGCGTGGCTCTGGACGTCAGACTGGGCTGTCTTGACCCAAATTTAAGCGTGAATTCGGAACCCCAGAAAATTATCGACGCTGCTAAATACGCCCTACGTAACGTGGCCATCTTGGAGTTGAAAGCACCATTCTGGAGATACATTCCCACACCGCTATGGACGAAATATGTGAAGAACATGAATTATTTCGTAGAGTAAGTTTGATTACATGAACGTTGAAAGTATCTATATTTCTATTTCTTGAAAAAGTTTGGGTATCAGCCCTTGTAGCTATACATCTGAAATTTGAATAAATCAAATTGAAAATATCATAGTGCATTCAAAAGATAATATGATATATACCATCACGTTGTCACTTTCAAATTATCGTGAGTCGATAAAAAAAAACATGAGAAAACATTGAAAACACTATTCTACTCTCACTATAATTTGGGTAATTTTCATTGGAATAATTTGTCAAAAAATCCATAACTGATACAGCTTCATTTTTCATAATCCATTAACTCTATACTTTACCGTTGTTATAGACCACGTTTCTGTATATAACAGAAACCTTTTTAGTCTTCCGCGGTAATTGGTCAAATGATACATAGAGAATTACTTTCACCGAAGACAATGTCGTTTCGACGACGATCATTGTTGCACATTGCCACTTCTATACTGTATCATTATGATTGGTTCCATATTTTATTATTCCAGTACGGGATTATATCTACGGAAAAATCGTGAATAAATTTAATTTATCATCAAAATACATCGTTAAACCCAATATAGATGGTGAGAAAAATTCACGAAATCATGAAATCCACATCTACCAACTAAACAATTGTACATACTTCGGAAATTACGTGACCTCGCTGCAACATGATGATTCAACGCTTTTGAGAGCGATAGTTGCGTTTCTTATCGTGAACCTCTTCCTGAGAAGTAGGATTAAACGTCTTTTCGAAGTGATAATTCTGTTATTACCAAGTCTAATTGATGCTCTAATTGACCTGAGAGCTATTGGAAACAGATACCACAGGTAAAACCATGGTTATAACAACTTTAAACCGACAGTTAAGGATACTCACACGTTGGTAATTTCAGCACTTACTACACTTAAAATTCACGCTATTGACATTCTACTAACCCGTGCCTGATAAATATTTGATAGAGAAAGCCAGACAAAGTGTATTTCCTCCTTTCAATAAATCAAACTATGGCTGGCAAATTCTTCTTCCCTTTACTTTGATTTGGCAAATCTTCTACCCTCGCGATCTAATCTGGCAACCCTATACAGTCCGTATACAGTTAGGGCCTATAGGTACAGTACAAGACATGGTTTGTTTTCAGGGTGTGTATGAAGTACATTGACGAGGCCATGGAACGGTTGAAGACGAAGGAGCATGTCCACGAATACGACTTGTCACTGGTTGAACGCATCCTGGCCTCAGAGCCCAATCCAAAGACAGCCTACATTCTTGCACTGGACCTGATTCTTGTCGGCATAGACACGGTAGATACCTAAAATACTAAAACTGGATAGTGTATTCTAGATCAACAATATGTATCTATACTTATTCTGTGTACTTCGATCCTTATTATTATTAGTATCCTGAAAAACACTCTGATATCCTAATTGTGATACTTGTTTGAACGATTCGTTTTTAATCAAAACTCATAAAGAATGGAAATATTACATCCATGATATCTGACTATATATTAATGGAGTTAAAATAGGTGCGATAATGAAATTGGCATGGGACAATTTATCAATTCTGAAATAGAAGATCATACATTTGAAAATAAAGAAATGATAAGAAAGAATTCGATATCATGGTTGTGTTGTGAGGAATGTAATAATTACAAAAATTCGATCGCCATTCGACAATTTGAAAAATATTCAAAAATTCGACGTGACCAAAATTCCCTCATTCTGTTTTTTAAGTAAACGTTTGGGTTACTTTAGGTTGGGTTAGGTGAGTAATTAAAAAAATGCGTGTTATAAAGGATGAAGAAAATTATTTGTATCTAAAACAAAACCTGTACATTAGCGTATGAGCGTAACCAACTCACTCAACCTAAATAATCTATCATAATTCCAAATTATTTTCATATGATTGGATGAGCGTAGCGAAGACTCAATTTCACTGTACTTGAAAAATCGAATGTGTTTTTTTTTTTTTTCGCGCTCTACAGGTCAAACAGAAATTCAGATCATGATGAAACTTGGCACACACATCATGAACCCCTATCTGACTTGATTCTGTATAGTTTTGAGGCAAAATCGGTTCAACAATTCTTGAGATAAATCATTTTGAAGTTTTCAAAAAACCCATATGAATAAGCCAGGCGGAAAAAATGACAAAGTGAATGTTCTCCGAAATTTTTCAAATTTTCACAGAACTCGAACAACAAAATAATACACATTATTACGGACTTTTACAATAATCGGATGTGACGTGTCGGAGTAAAAAATTAAAAAATGCGATTTTTATTTATTTAATTACTTCATTTTTTTTATTCGCTCATCCATCAACGCGGAAACACATAACGCGTTTTCCTAGTACTTTAAAATATCGAACGTGTAACATGAACATATTGAAGCTCTCTGAAGAATCTCTTTGTCAAAAACTTGTCGCATCCGGGTTCACACATATGCTCTCTCGTTAATTACACAATCCTACACATCACAGATCTCGATGGCTGTGTGTTCGATCCTCTACCAGTTGGCCACTCGTCAAGCCGAGCAGCAGAAGATGTACGAGGAATTGTTACGAGTTTTACCGGATCCCAACACACCAATCACAGCTGCGCATCTAAACGAATGTCATTACCTAAGAGCGTTCGTCAAAGAAGTGTTCAGAGTTTATTCGACAGTCATTGGCAACGGCAGGACGCTTCAACAGGACATGGTCATCTGTGGTTACCGCATACCGAAAGGGGTCAGTATAGAAAGTTGTGTTCCTTACAATGTTATTTATTCAAAGTTAAATATTCTCCAACTTTGGTGTCTGTGTCACTCAACCCTATTGGTGGATAGCGGCTGATAGAATCACAGCCTTCTTCATTCGGATCATTCTTTTCTGATAGAAAATAAAAGAATTATCTGAATAAAGGAGGCTGTAGGTAGAATATACCTGCAAGCAAGTGACGCCAAACCGTTTGCTATATCACGTGTCCATGCATCGTTATTATTATTCCCAGGACCATTTTTATACGTCGGTATTTAGTCTTTCAATAATTCCAACACGAATTAAAATGAATATTTCGAAGCCGTTTTTTAGATAAACAGTGAATCAGCTGATGGTTTTCAAAAAAAAAATCAAGTTTTGATGTTGATAGAAAAAAAGAATTCAAATTGAAAAAAAAACATATATCTCATAGTTTGCTATATCTAAAGAAACAATTCACCCACAATGGTCATGAACTTGGGCCTATAATAAATTAATAAAAGAATATTTTAAATTCTGTAATGTAATTATCTGTGTTGTATAGATCCAGCTGGTGCTCCCGTCGATAGTGACTGGGAATATGGAGGAATATGTCTCCAATGCCGACCAGTTCTCCCCTGAACGCTGGATGAAGCAAGCAGCAAGCGATCCCAATCAAAAGCTCCATCCCTTCGCTTCCCTCCCTTACGGACACGGACCCAGGATGTGTCTGGGCAGAAGATTTGCTGACCTAGAGATTCAAATACTTCTTGCGAAGGTAAGTTACAATGATCGTTGAATTATATCATTTTGAAGGATAATAACAATGTGAACAGTAATTTGATTAATTATTTCATGATTTTATCATGAATATTTACATTTCATTTATTTATGTTTGTGTAGACATATTGCCTCTGAAAACTACTATCGACAATAATCATGAATTATAAATAGAGTGTATTTGATCTGTCTATTGAAAAATTGAGTTAGTTTGTGTTAGTAAAAGGTTATACTGGTATTTCAATGGATATTGACTGAAAGTTTCTTCTTTTCAATTCTTTTATGTTTAACGAATAAACTTGAAAAAAACTCAAGACTCAAGTATTGAGATGTCTAGTCAAATATTTCAATATATTTCAATTAGCCGAGCAAATGCATCCTAATTGACAATACATATTTTGGAGCAGAAGTATTATATTATACTTTTTTTATACTTATTAGATATTATATTATTTTTAGCGCATATTATTAATTATTTATAGAGTAAAAATCGAGCGTAAATAAATTGAGTGAAGCTGGATTTCCATGAAGGCGTTACTTGCTAAGCGAATTTGCTAAGCGGATTTTTAAGCCAACCATGATGATAAAACGACCAATCAGTGACGAGAGCGACGCGATTTCTGATTGTTGAGCTCGCCTCATCTCCACCGCCTTGCGAAAGCGAAACGCAAATCGCGCTCAAGAAGGCCAGCTTAAAAAAGACTAATATAGAATAAAAGTCCGTTACACAGTTCGGTTTGGCATCGGTTTTTAGCGTTCATTAATAATTCTCATCCTAATATAATATATCATCCATCAGTACACTTAATCCATAGAATATCTACTCTTATAGAGCTTATAAACTATGGAATTTCAATTCATTTTATTAATTGCATTTTCTTTTAACCTATATTCTCATTATTTCAATTATTCTGCGCCACATTATCACAGCCATTGTTTGTGGATTGCAGTCTTGAATGAGAAACATATCACAATTCACAGCCTTTTTTATCCATATAATTGATCATTGTAGATCGTCCGCCCTCGTGATGTCACAAAATATAAAAACCAATCAAAGGGCAGTGAAGCAGGGGAAAATAGGGAAATAACCAATCAAGGTATCTAAAATTTCCCCTGCTTGTATAAGTTACGCCCATCTACATTGGTCAATTCTGTTCTTATAAGAAGAGACTGTATGATTTAATCAAGAAAACTGTGATACACATATGATCATCAGATGCAATAATGTTTCCTTCACCTCTCTGTTTCAGCTAATCCGCAGCTACAAGCTGGAATATTTCCACAAACCACTCGAGTACAAGATCACCTTCATGTACGCACCCGATGGAGACCTCAAATTCAAAATGTCTAAAAGACAATAAATTACTATATGTTGAATCTTAACCTTATTTATGAAAGAGGTGTTAAAATGATGAATGCCGGTAACTCAAATATATCAATAACATCGTAAATTACATGTGAGTTGGAGACCATGGAAGAGAGCGGTCATGGGGGCTACGGTGGCCATGTTTTTGCCAATTAAGCCTTCCTATTTCCAAGTTACTATATACTCATTTGAACGGTTCATTCTTAGTTCTAGCTTGAATGAATTGATTATTCATTATCAATTGCTAATGATTTGATAATGATTTGATAATTCATTATCAATTGATAATCATTTGATGATTCATTATCAATTGATAATGATTTGATCATTTGATAGTTGAAGATTTTTATTTGCGGCGGAAATTCATGGTAACCAATATAGCACAGTCCTGGTGTTGAAGTTCATTGGTTATAAACATTTAAAATTGGGTGGTAAGATCGCCTTTGTGGTGCCCTATCCAAACGATCCTATTATTCATCCATAGCCTTGATTGGGGAACAATGATTTTGTATCAAGTTTTGATATTATTAAAAAAAAAATATATATATTATTTGCATGTAAATAACAAATAACAAGTATGAACGTGAAAATGAGTGGCGACCATGATTTTATACCTAACAAGTCACTTTATGACCACTCTCTTTCATAATAATATAGCATATCGCGTATACAGGCTTTCTGAAGTAAATCACTTTATGAATATTATTCCATGAACTAATCAACGACTAAAAGTAGGTGTGACTTGATGATCGGCTCTCTGGTTTATCATTTGTATTCATTACTGAGAATTACCACAAATCCCCCCAACTTATAACCGCCAACTTTCATTGGATGTTTATGTTTGGGGCGTGAAGTGGGTTAGGGACTATAGAAAGGGGTATTTTGGTTGGGGAGGTTTTTCAATTGACATATTTTCAGATACAATTGTATAAATAATGTGAAATTATAATTGTCTTATGATAGTGAATCTGTCTGCAATCATTGACATCAATTTTATTATTTTTGTAATTATATATTATTTTTGGATGTATGAAATCTTTTATTGTAAGCTATTTATTGGAAAAAGTGTTTGGGAGTTATGAATAGATAGTGAAATAATTCTGATATTTTCATACTTCTAATATGATTTAAATACCGACAGTAGATTGATGTGATTGAGAGTAAATGCTTGAGTTTGTAATTTTTCGAATGTTCAACATAAAATTGAAAATATTGAAATACAATATTCGAAAAATTTTGCGGAGAGAATAAATATTCATTTGGTAAGATTATTTTTTCATTATCAATTGATTGATCTAACTGAATGAAGGAAAACATCATCATGCATGATATTTTCAGTGACTTTCACAACAATCGGATGGGAAATTACAAAAGAAAACGCAATAAAAGTATACATTCTATTGAAGATTGGGGTCAATTGGTTTTGCAAAGTGTATACGCGACAAGTTGCAGCACTGTAAATATCAACAAGTTGCAGGTAAGGTTTTTGAACGTTTAAAATAATCCAAGGTCCGTAGATGTGGATTGAGCTGATGGAATATTTTCCATTCTAGATTTCCATACTCTTAAGCTCATCTCACAACGCATATCCCGCGTTTCTCTAGTGTATATCATTAACTACAATTCTATTTTTAGACACATTCGGACAAGAAATGTACGAAAACAGTCTTCTTGATTACAATATATCATTAGAATTCACATTGAAGAATCTTAAAATTCAATGTGGCTCTGATATTTGTCGTCACCAAGTGGGTAATTGTGGTTAATGCTATATAAACTATACCCTTCAACGTATAAGCTATTTGAATGAACAAAAGATGAGCATAGTAAAATAATAACTGACAAAATAAAATTAATTTAGGTCTTCAAATCATTTTGATCTTTGACAGTCTATGTCACTCTCGTTTCACTATCCATGAGGCCGTGACCGGAGAGAAATGGAGAAACTGCTGCCAACTCGTAAACCTGGCACCAAAGACCTTAGTATCTAACTTCGTTAGAAGACCTACAACAGATCTTATTTACCATGTAATGCTTGGCGACATTGCTCACTAAAGCTACCGGTCGCAGTGGAGTGAATTAAAAGAGAGATATCTGCTTTACCACCAATATATTCAATACGTATAACACCGAACTGACGTGATTATCGTGTTGTGAATCATTCATGGAAATATTCCTGATAAGTTATAAATAGTATGGATATGTACGAATGAACAGATATTTCAATTGGTCAAGCCTATACTTACATTCCCGTTTCTCCCCGAATCTGAAGAATTACTTTATTTTTGCCTTGATCACATAATTGAAACACTCGGCAATATAACAGATAGCCTTGTCTCGCCCACTCATAATGTAACTATAGGCCGAGGCATATTGATGAATTATGAAATATACTAGTTCTGAAAAAAAAATTAGTTGGATAATTATGTGGATCCAAGAAGGTGTGAGAAAAAATCATTCTGGAAATCATTCCAACTGGCTCGCGTGAAGAATAATTCACTCCACTACGATACGTGCGCTAGCATCGCTCTGTCGCCGCTTAGAAGGCTTAGTTTTACGTCTTCTAAGGAAGTTAGATACTAAGGTCTTTGCTGGCACTACCACCAATAACTGTGATCCAGCTTCATGTAATCTGGGATTGTAGCTATATGGGAACGCAGCTCATGCTGATTCCTGATGAAGACTCTCTGCTGAGCTATATACGAAACATAACGATGCATTGTTGTGTCTTTCACTTTCACATGGTCAATAAAGTTAAATTAATATTGTCAATCGGATTATTGTGATCCTTGACGTTTTTTTAATCGAGTAGTGTACTGTTTTTTTACGATTTGCGGGAGATATGTTCTACGAATAGACGAATGAATAGACGAATTAATAGACGAAGATGAATAGAACTAGATGTAAATAAGAGTGGCTACGGTATCGGTGGCATTGTTGAACTCACAAAATCTATAATTCTCGTAATCTACTGGGCCCTGTAGACCTATAGCATTATTGAGCATTGTTGTTTTAAATAGTTCGATATAAAAGCAATAGTTGTGCTACAGGCAATAGGAACGCTGGACTCAGATTCTGCCCCCGGAAATATTTCACTTTCAAGACCCGAGCTAGGTCACCTTCTTTATATATATGAATGAGTTAGGTTCGTATCACTACATCGTATGAATAGTGACACCCCTTCAAACTATCAAACCGGCACTACCACCAATAGCAAAACTCCAGCTGCATGTTGGGTGAAACTTATGCTGACTGCAGAACTAATGAATGTATCATTTCCACCGTAATTCAGCCAACGTTAGAGTGAAGTGGAATTATAATTTCAGAAATAGAAGTAGAAGTTAGAGTAAAAAGTATAGAGAAGGGAGTACGAATGAAGTTTGATATTCATATACGGTTAAAATAATATACGTGTGTATATATATATATATATATATATATATATATATATATATATATATATATATATATATATATATATATATATATATATGTATATAAATATATATATATATATATATATATATATATATATATATATATATATATATATATATATATATTTATATATAAATGAACATACGGTAAATAATAACTTGATCGATGGATTGTATTTAGTGTGGATAAGAAGGCATTATGAGGTACCAACAGTCTGTACTAAAAATCAACTGTCTTAGAAAAAACTGGACCAAATCAACCAACTGACCTGAAAACCAACTGTACTAAAAACCAAGTAAACTCAACTTCTACTTCCTAAGCAGCAGCTCTACAGAAGTTGAAGTGGGAGGTTTGGCTCCTCTTCTTCAGAAACTAACCTCAACCTAGAGCCAATGGAGAACATTTTGATGAGTGGTAACAATTTGTGAAGGGGAGGAGTCAAATCCCTCAATGTTACTTCTGTACATGGTTGCTCAGGAATTAGAAAAGTTTAGGTCAGTCGGTTTTCAGATCAGCTTGGTTGCAAATGTGGATGGATGTATGGTGCTTACATAAATGGCATACTGATAGTTTAAATTGGTTAGGTTAGGTTAGGCTGGGTTCGACTAACCCGTATTTCCAACTTTAGGGGTGACGTTTTGTGCCACACTATATAATATATATAATTATTAGAAAGCTGATATCTCTTAGCCACCTTCATAATTTGTTCAAGGTATGTATTTTGTTTTAAAACAAATCAATTCATAATTCTCATTTTTATTCAATTAATTACAAATGATTGAAATAGTTATCAGTACAAATGAGGTTAAGCTGCTGGTAAGAGTATTTTCTGCATATTTGAACAGGTGTGTTCGACATCGGACCTTCAGGACTCGTAGCGGGTTCGAAGTCCTGCGATCTGAAGGGACTAACGGAGGGTTCGTAGTCTTCCGATCCCTCGGAACCCGGTTCATCACAGTTGGGTGGCAAGAAGCCTACGTCACAGTGACAATGCCCCTTGCTGTTACACACTCCGTTTCCGTTACAGTTCATCGGGTACAGGCCTGTCAGTTGATTCAACGCACCGAATCAGCTGACACACACTTCTGGTTCACACACATCTAGAACACATGAGACTCAAGTTATCGCTTCAAGTTGTGACCCAAGCTATATATGTGAATATAGTTGTATATATGAACGTTTTTGTCAAATAATTTGGTTTATTCATCTATATTACCTCTACCTACTAAGCTGAGCGGCTATATCGACCCATTCATATGACAAGACTCAGTAGGTATATCATCAGGATTGAACAAGAGTTCCTGGGTTCAAGTCCCAGAATGGTCACATTTTTATGATTTGACAAAATATGTTCATATAGGCCTATATATTGGTAATGGATTGCGTCCATAAAGAAATGTTCAATAATTATATGTATTCACATATATATTATATATATATATATATATATATATATATATATATATATATATATATATATATATATATATATATATATATATATATATGAATATAAATCAATCAAAGTTGTGATCTTTACCTTCGCGTCTCCACACTTGGCCCCGTCTGGAGTGAGTCCTGGATCGACGTCGCCCAGACCAAGGTCAACAATGACCGTGCGACACGCGATGATGCTGCCGCCCGAGTTGATGAATGAGTGCGACAAGATGGCGACCGACTCCATGCCGAACTCCAGCCGATCGTTCTGGTGCCCACACTGAAGCATGCCGCAGAGGATGTCCCTAGGAAAATACGCAGCAAAGTGAGAACACACGAACGATTCCAGTTGTCATAATTCTCAACTGACTTGACCACCGATATTGGATGGTCTACTTACACTATGTAGTGATACCAACCTATTTTATCATAATGTAAAGAAGCTCCCGTACTGATAACATGGACGGTATTTTGTGGTTTCTTGCGGTCGGTTCAGAGCTAAAGCGTCCCGATTTCCTGTCACGATTCAGCGGATTACAGTGTGAACTATGATGTAGATGTGGCTACGGTACCGGTGGTATTGCATAGCATTTTAGTTACATATAAAAGCGATAGTTGCGCTACGAGCAATCGGGACCCTGTACTCAGATTCTGACCTTGGAAAAATTTCACTTCGGAAGTCGCGAGTCGGTACACTTTCTTCATATTATGATAAAGTATGTTGGTTTCACTATATCGTGCTACTTCTGTGTATTCCACCGAAGTGGCTATTCAAAAATATCCCTGTTGGTCAATGTTATATGGTATATAACTGTTTGTTTGGGTTAAATTATGTTAGTTCAGGGTTATAGTAATGAATTAGTTCAGTTTAGGTTGGTTAAATTTGTTTGGTTAGGTTCTTCAGATTAACTGGATCAGGTAATATTTCTTCACTTTAGATTGTTCGCAACAACAACAACAAAAACAACAACAATGCCCTCCATGAGTTTTGACATACCCAAGTATAGCTGCAGATAGACATTGCTGTATTCCATTGATCTATACTAACGTAAATATAGTGAGTTGGCTATAATATATGTTAGCTACCTACCCGCAAGCGAATGAAGCCAACCCATCGGCCATCTCACGTGTTCATAGATCATCGTTATTATTCACTTTGCCTTTTCTATGTCGGTATATCTACACTGTCAATGATTAAAACGCATGAAATTGAATTTTTCTAATTTCGATGCATTTTCGAGATAAATTTCGAATCAACTTGGCAGCTGTGACAGTCAGATCGGCCGGCTTTGCCAGGATTGTAGTTTTCATTATTCATCTCAAGCTCTTCCTCAGAATCAATTTCGATTAATTCCTTCATGATCACTGCAAGGTTTTGCTTAGGATGAACTCATTAGATGCATCAAACCAATATCAGAAGAAAATAAATGGAATAAAAATTGATCAAATTTCATCGTTTTGTAGAAAGATAAATGCGCTTGCTTTGCAAGAATACTCAGAAATATTATTTTTTTCCACCAAGGATCGTAGCGAAATGATGCCAGCAGTGAGAAACACCAATAACATTCATTCACAATTCAATAGAAGAAAATTGTATATAAAATACAAAACGAAATCCTAAATGTCGCACTTACTCTTCCTCACACTTGACATAAGAGTGGTTGAGCTTATCAAAGCCACAGTTACCATGCCGCGTGCCCCTGGTGTTCATTTGATAGCAGATCGGGCTCGAACTCGATCCCGTCGATCCCCACAACAGCTGGCACTGTTGCGTGTGCGAGCGACACGAGCCCTGGTAGCAGAACGCCTCGCCACCGTCACACGTCACGCCGTCCAACCTGTAGACGTCTGTCGGGCAGTACTCGTCACGGCCCGTACAGTATTCAGGCAGATCGCACTCGCTGCCCTTCACGCGACACTCACTGCCCGCTGCCTTCGGGTGGCACGTCTGATCAAGTGGGCACAATGACAAAGATATGATTTATTCATTCACATTTATATCGAAGCCTCTTTAACCGACTCGCGGCGCATGGTCACATTGGATGCTCTGACCAATGAGGTATTGTGTTTGAAAGTTACAATACCTGCTACACGATACCTGGTTGGTCAGCACGTCAAAAGCGACAAACGCGTCGTAAAGATCGTAAATTCAGTGTAAATGTGGCTCAAGATATACTGTCTTCGGATAAATGGTGGGATGATCTTTCTTCATTTGCATATGTATCTGTTCAAACATTGTGATTGGTTCGTCTAATAATAATCTTGTTCTTATTGCCAATATAATTGAATAATCGATGAACTTTTATTCATTCAGACCTCGATAACTGATCAGAATTATCACAGACATCTCAAGTTCCGTCCATCACATGGCACAACTAGAATATAACGTTACTATTGCAGCTGTTCAACGAGGTAAGCTGCTGGTTACTAACTGTTAAGTCGCAACACTGGCCAGTGGCGCAGGAGGCGTTAGCACGCAGCATGCAGGACGTTGCGTTACAGCACGGATTATCGCAGCGATCCGTCACTCCGCAGTCGCACTGTTCGCCGGACTCGACGAAACCGTTGCCGCAGACGGGACCGTCAAACAAGCTGACAACAAAATTAATTTCATTTATTTACGAATAGTATTAAGAATTGAAATACAGATGATAACTTAGTATAAATCTATTCTGATCTTAAAGTTGTGTGAAAATTTTGGAAATATGTCCAATTCTGAAGTTAATCCATTCCAATCATTTACTGTTCTGGTTAAGAAAGAGAATTTTTCAATACAAATTTTTGCTTTCTTTGACTGATTTTTAACATGTTCGGTCTGATTTCCCGTGTTGACTTGTTTTTCAATTTTTTCTCAATTTCTATCCACCCCTTTTGTCCAGCGGTCTGTAGAGATTACAGAGTCTCAATCTCTTTCTTCGTTTTGTTAAAAATTCTCAACCTATGTTCAATTAATTCCGTTACATGATAACAAAACACAGGATCACACTTATTACAATCTGATTAAAACAAAATATATTTTAATCCAGGACATTCAAATTTCTGAATAGTTCACAGTTTGTATAGATGAGAGCAGGAGGTCGAGTGGTCATACAGAAGCATTTCTTCTATAGTCACATTAACATTATACTTCAGGATATTTGATCTTAGAACACCTTTGTTATGAAAATTCAACAAATCAGAAAGTAGAGCCAGAACAAGAGTTTGAGTATTCAGGGGTACCAATTTATCAAAATTCTGATTGTGAGAATGTGGGATTGTCGGGGACAGAGGCCACTCTAACTTGAAAGTGAAAATAAGAATTCCACATGGGAGGATGTGACTTTCAAAATAATATCCATTCATGGCAATTAATAATAACTCACACGAAAATACGTTTGAAAGGCAAGTTGATGCTGAAATTACCTCAACTGATGACTGCATGCCCTTGTTGAAAATGTCAACATTCAAGTGTCGCAAGTCGCAACAATGTACATCACATAAACTGGTCGATCAAGCTACATTGAAATGCATCCTGAAGACAATTTACTGTCATTAAACGCACTAAAACCAGCGGATAATACACATATACGGACTCCACTTACAGTGAATGAAAATACTATCCGTAAAAATGCGCAGATTTGATTAAAATACAAATACAATTAAAGGAGTACATACTTTGTTACCCACTACGTTCATTTCCATAGTATATTTACTTCTTCTTTGGTAAATGCAGACGAGGGACAAACCATGGAACACATCTGTCAAGATGGACACCATGGCAGGAATCGAACCCCGATTCCTGAATGACGGTTCATTGTGCTAGCCACTGGTCCACCAGTCTCAGTGGTGGACAAATGCATACTTGAGTATCAGCTAATAATATTATTTAAATTGCTGACCTGACTGGCTTGTTCCTTAGACAGTAGTCCATGCCGTGTTTGAAAGCGTTAGCGAGGTAGTCCACAGAACAAGTCGACCAATCCGTCGGCGCCGACAAAGAAAACGACGGAGACATGATGCAGCTAGAAAATGACAACGTTCTTAAAATCATCTCCAAGCAGCAAGATTCGATGAGAAAATAGTTATGACGTATTTATTATGGCAGCTTACAATATTTTTATTCCTACCAACTACTTTATAAATATTTCTACCAGGAATATAAATATTGTAACACCATCCCATACATAACACATAACTTCCCAAAAGTCATTTCATTAGGTGTTATTGGATAGTGTGAAGGAATCGGTCGTGGCCTGTTGTTGAGGAACCATCCTAGTATTGACCTTATAACGTCAGAGGGAAACCACGAGAAAAAACTGCCAGGATGGTCGACCATGGCGATAATCAAACCCCGTTCTCCTGGATGATGGCTCAGTGTTCTAGCCACTCGACCACTCAGCATGACCACTCAGCATGACAACTCAGTATGAGTATGAGTTGAAATCTTATGGAAAAAAAGACATGACTGCAAACGTGGGTTTTAGCTATATCGACGATTGCTATAAAGATCTAATATATGTTTATTTCAACAGATTTTGGTTAGGTTAGTTTGGTTAGTTTAGGTTGTGATGGTTAGGTTGTATTGGGTTCGATTTGGTTCAGAGTAAGTTTGTACTATAAGATACAAGGAAAAAAATTATATTCAATGTTTTTGAGTGAATCTCAGTTGGTTTAGCCAGTGCGCTTCACTAGATGTTCACAGCTAGCATACTAGCTGGCTTCCCAGCTACGGCCTGCAGCACTTTTTCAAATGACCTTCAGCATTGATTTTGCTCGCAGTATGATCGTATTAAAACGCCGTAAAATCACTGCAATGTGTATTTCTGCGTAGTCAAATTGAGAATATATTCAAGGCAAGGGTTGGTTGAACTGTTGTCACAAGCCAAACGGTAAGGGCGGCGTTTGAACTGCCATTATAGTTGAAAATTCCCGACAAAATATTCGTATTCTGCCGTATCGTTTGGCTTGTTTTACAACAGGCGCACCCATTTGACAAATTTATGAGCTGCCCCACTTTCACCATATCAGTAATATGGACCTAAATGAAGACATGAGGGTGAGATGTACAATTCAAGTCATTGAATTTTGATTTTAGAAAAATGTTCAGTTGCAAAAAGCTTGAATATGTGTGTATTAATGATATGTTCTTTGTATACCGGCGTACCATATTGGAAACGACAGAAAAATATCAACTGTGTGGCCCACTCCAACTTTTCCCATTAAAAAATGGCCCTCTTATCTACTTGTAAAGCCCTGCACTATGCCTACCATGATTTGTACTGGGTAAAGCAGGGTTTCCAGTTCCGATTTTTTCTTGTCGTCCGACACGATTTTCCCAACTGGCCAATCACAAGCCAGTATTCACCTAAACAACATGGCGGTTCACGACACCGTTTCGGTACCGGTTCGGTGTCGTGATTATTGACTCAACTTCAACTTTCGTCGGCCGAAATTACGATTTTACCGGAAATTACACTCACATTCCTCACGTTCGAAGAAGCCTGTGAGTTTGAAGGTAATGAAGGCTATACTGCTATGACGTCACGAAAACGTTACAGTGCAGCGAAGTGGAAACAGGCATGACAAGAATCGTACCGATATCGTGTCGGACGACAAGAAAAAATCGGAACTGGAAACCCTGCTTAAAACAGGGTTTCCAGTTCCGATTCTTTCTTGTCGTCCGACACGATTTTCCCAACTGGCCAATCACAAGCCATGTATTCACCTAAACAACATGGCGGTTCACGACACCGTTTCGGTACCGATTCGGTGTCGTGATTATTGACTTAACTCCCAACTTTCGTCGGCCGAAATTACGATTTTACCGGAAGTTACACTCACGTTCCTCACATTCGAAGAAGGCTGTGAGTTTAAAGGTAATGAAGGCTATGGCTATGACGTCACGAAAACGTTACGGTACAGTGAAGTGGAAACAGGCTTGACAAAAATCGTACCGATATCGTGTCGGACGACAAGAAAAAATCGGAACTGGAAACCCTGCTTAACGGGGAATCACGGTTCCATTCCGAAGAGGGAACTTGAGAAACGGGTACCACATCCAGGATTTGAGTTTGTGAAGTAACCTACCTGTCGCTTGGGCAGGAGCAGTTGGCCGTGTCATGCTCCATACCGAAGTTATGCCCGATCTGGTGAGCCACCATAGTTGCCACGAGCCCGACGACATTGCTGTTGTATGCAACGACGCCGCCAGAGAACTCATTAGTGCAGATAGGACCCTTCAACGCCTTGCCGACCACACCGCCTTCGAAGCGAACCCCACTGGAAACAATGTTCACAAATACAACAATAATCATCATAAATAATAGAAATGATATATATATTTATTTATTCACTTTATTAACTTTAACGACGTACGATAATGATAATTTGACATTCTTCTGTCGTTGGGTGAGTGATTAATGAGATTATGGGATGATGAGATGAAGGTTTCTTAGAAGAAATTGAAAGGAAGCGGTATTTACCTAACCACCCGGCATTTATATATACCAGAGGAAACTCTGTAATGGACGGACGAAGGAGGGCAAATAGATTCGTGCCGAGGCCCTACCAGTGCCGGTAATTAATACAGCAGTAAACTCAACTTCAAGAGTTAGAGTAATATTTCATATTAAATTCAACAATTAAGCAGATTATTATAGCAGTCAGTCAGTAAATTGCAGCAGCTTATAGCCACGTGAATTTTTGCTTTTCAAGTTGTTGGTAATTTCACTAATTTGTGATCTTATTGGCCGGTGCTTACAGCTTGATGTATAATTATTAATGGATTGAATAAAGAGTTTGAAATTTTCAAACATTGTTCTACTGCTTATTTCTCAATGCTGATGATGGTATGAAATCATATAACACAAACATGATTTAAAGCTATTGCGCATACATTTCTACGCAGCAGCGTCACGAAGGCGACGCTTTTTAAACCCGCTTGTGACCTTCAATTCAACTTACGTAAGGAGTTGTGCATTGTCATTGGGATGCTTCTTGACTAATTTGTTTCGCCGGTAATGTAAGAAGTTTGTCAGGGTGGTGTCACCGTTAGTCGACATCGAGATCTCGTCTGTTTCGGTCCACACGACCACGCCTACCAACGCAACAAAGATGTTCAGAGGCGTGTACAACTGAAAAAAAAATTTGTCAAAGAGTTTTGTGATATAAGTTGATAGTAGAGTGACAGTCAGAGTCAGTAAAGTACGCTATTACGAAGTAACTACTACGGCAGGGTTGAGTAGAACTGCTTCAACAACTCTAGTATTGAATAGACTTAGTGTCGGAAATAAGCGGAAAACAAAAAAATGAGAGTTTTGATTCTTGTCCAAAACGTCATGTTTTCCTCAGATCGGGTATATGCAGGCGTTTGATATAGGTCTGTAGAAGGGGTGTGTAGAGGAATAACCAATAAAATTACATGAATGTATAAAATTACAAACAAAATAGAGAAATTCAAATGAATAAAGAAATAATGATGGCCAATACATGAATAGAGACAAATTTTTCAGAATTATATCTTAATTTGTTTCAATTTTCCGATGAATTATTTTAAAATTCAAAATTTCTCCATCTTATTCAAATTTAGCTGTAACTTGATTCAACTAGAATGATCACCGATGTTAAATTTCAGACATAACTCTTCTTTATATGTTCAACTTGATTGATTTGTGACAATTGATATTCTATCATTTTGAGCTCACCTCTGTGCCATTATTGTGTAATTTTGAACGAAATGGAAGCGGCCCAGCGTCGTTTTGTTCGGACAATTCCGTATACTTCAATATGGTGTATATAGGCTCTTGACACTTCACGGCGCTTTCCATTTCGTTGGCCGTTAAAGAATAAGTGCCCTTTGCGAACGAAAAACGTCTACCCAGAACTTACCGCGTTGACGATATTGGCGATTTTTCTACAATGTAAATGCACAGCCGGAAGACTCTCACCAAGCTCTTTGTACTGTTTATTGTCGACAACCAGGACCAGTTCGACGTACCGAGTATGACGGTTCGCTTGGTACGGCCCACGGATCACGTCCGAGTTACGTTTCAACTGAAAATGCACAAGCAATCATTTTTGGGGGGTTTTTTGTTAATTTGTTTGTTAGTTCGTGGAAGGGCCAGGTTGGTGAAACTAATTGGTGGAAGGGCCGTAAATTGTCAGGAGCACACACTGGAATGGTTTTCTCACTGATGAGACGATTTACATGATGATACTACGGGCCTCCTTTCTTGAACATTACCCATATCACATTGGTCACTAAGGTATTCAAAAGTGTTACACTGACAGCAATAGTAGGCCTGTATATCTCGCCTTTGTGCTGTCCGCCGTTTTCTTCTTTCCTTTCCCTTTTTTTCTTCTGGTCGTAACTTCGTTACTTCCACACAGTATTCTTCAGGTCATGAACCTATCTTACTCGCTCGCTCACTAGACGTGATGATTCATTTAAATTTATATTTGAATGGTGATTCTATATTTTAGGTCTTCTCTACGAATCGCATTGGAATATTCAAGATTTCGATTAATTCGATTCAAAAACAATTATCAATATCATTCTAAAAATTGTAAATTACTTCAACAAGAAATAACTATGTGTGTGACAACAACGCTGAAATGAAATGAATTCTACTTTCAAAAACCCCATATTGAAACCCTATGGTAGATATATATATATTGGGTTTTAACGACCCACTGTAATGATGACTAAGATCTATTGGTGTCGGATGAATGATTAATGAGATGATGAGATGAAGGGTTTATGGGTAATGGGAAGGATAGTGGGAAGGAAGCGGTTGTGGCCTATATTGTGGGAACCATCCCGGTATTAGCCTATAGACTACAGAGGGAAACCACGAAAAAAAACCTGTAAAGATGGACGGTAGCGGGGATCAAACCGGGTCTGATATGTCTCTTCACCTCTCGGATCATATGCAGCAAATGCGTTAACCACTCAGCTATATGTGCCGGTCCCATCGTAGAGGGAAAATCATCGCGCCCGAACGTTCACCATAGACGATAGATAACCAAATTACCAAGACAGTCGACTCTTACGGCTGAACAGGAATTAATCCCCGTTATACACCTCCGTTCCACGCGCCTGCGTCTGAAATTATAGTACTTTTTTATACTCACCATTGAAGAAACGGGCCTGTTGACTGCTGGGTAGTATTGAAATCCAGTATGCATGTATAGCACTTCCTATAAAGAACTATACATAAGTACTATTCAAATGTTACAGCTGAGAATTAGATTAGAGAGATGATGAAGTAGTGGGTGTAGTCAGTTTTATTTAACTTTGCTTGACATGTCTTGGTTGTATATCTCTCGTCTATGCTTTTACTTACCAAAACCACGCATAATACAAGGTCAAGACTGATGACTCCAAGCCTCGCTTTTTTTTACCATGAAAACGCAACATTTGCGTTGTTGAATGAGCGATATATATAGGGATATTTATATAAAATGTAATGGAAAGCTATTATATATGCACCCTCTGAGTTCAAAACTATTATGTCACTGCCTTCCTGTTTTATTCATCACTCATTTCAATCGTTCTATCATTCAATTGGTTATTGTTGCTCAAAGTCTTGATGGGTTTCTTAATTAATTTTGATTAATTTTGATTGGTATACAAAAAAATCAACAAAACGGCTTATTATTATTATTATTATTATTATTATTATTATTATTATTATTATTATTATTATTAATTCTTTATTGACAACGGGGTCGAAACCCCAGAAGTGCAATATAATAAATACATTACGAACACAAGATAAACAACAAAAAGCAGGTTTCGATTTATGTAGAACTTCGTAAAATTGTGTATCATTATCATATCAAAATTCCGTGAAAATTGAATTCGTTTGAAAAAAATATTCTCCAATTTTTCTCCTATGGGTTATTCTTGTTTTTTTTAGTACGAAATTAATTTTCTCAGAAGCGGTGCAGCCGATTGAGATCGAATTAGATACCTACCGGTAATGACACTTGTGTGCACCAAGTTCAACTAGATATGTACATTCGTTTGACCTGTGGAGCGCAAAAACAATCTTCGTTTTTTTCGAGTACGGTAAAATTGAGTATTCGCTCCACCCATCCAATTAGAATCGATATCGATTGAAAATCAAAAATTTTGATATATTTCAATCAATGTTTGATGTTAAAGTTTCGATTTGGTTTGCTTTACCCTGAGTGTTCTTTTGAACTCGTTATCTGGTGAGATATGATGCGGAGTCTCCGAGTAACCACACGTCTGATTGGTCAAGATATCTGAGTGCTTGTACAAGAAGTGGTTCTGTTCCAACCCCGGCTCCAGATAATACACTTCTTCTCCGTCATGAATAATGCCACTGAAATAACAAATATACAAAGGTCAACTTTAAATACTTACTCGGAGCCGGTTTTACCGACTGATAATTGATTATTTGTACATACAATTTTGTGTCTTGAAATTTATATTTTAAAAAATGGTTTTCTGCCTGTGTCAGCCAGAAAAAAAGTGAATTGATCCAAAATGTAGTGAATCAACTCGTTGATATGACATGGTGAAATGAAATGAAATGCGGAGATTCCGTTTTAATACTGGGAAAAATCGCGCTTGTATTCATATTTTTTTAATATTACCGCATGCAGGTCAGACAAAGTCCAATTTTTCATTTACATCATATTGAAACGAAGTTTCAATATTATGTTATTATTGTTGTATTGGGAATGGAGATGTACACGGTAGATTGCACAGCCCTTTCACTGGAGTATCATAATAATATTTATATCAATAATAATGATAATAATCATCATTTATTCACAGTATACATGTGGTATGTTATGTGCCGTCATTTGTACAGACACAATTGTACATATTATTTTACAAGATAAAAGTCATTTATACAATACGGTTCCCTTTCTACAAGGTGATTAACGTTTCAACTTCAAGTTTGAAACAATTTACATTTTTCATGATGCGTCTCCCTTTAGGTAACAAGTTGAAACTTTTAACACCGTTAAATTTCAATCCAGTTTCAAATAAAGCAGTTCGATGATAATACGAATCAGTTCAAAACAGCTCAGACTGATAAAAGAAAAAAAAATGAAGGAATGAATGAATAAAATTTTAAAAATATATATATGGAAGACCACTTCAATAAGGATAACTTAGCATAGACTATAGGATCAAATGATCAAAACGAAAAATCCTGAGCATGTTGACCTACAAGACTTGGCCATAGAGAAAAACAAGTGAATTTTACAACACCCGACAAGATTATGGGTAATAGGTTTTAAATAACCTGGTACCATCAGTACTGAAATGAGGTGCCGATACAAGAAAGAAGTGGCAACTACTGAAAGGTTTTTACCTCGAGTGTTGCTGTTACGCGAATGTACATTGATAAGAATTGGCCTGATGGTTTCGTCTAAAGTGACACTTTCATCACCTGAGTCCGTTGCAAGTTGATATCGCCGCCCAGGAATTGGGGCGGTTCCTGATTTGTCCCTGATATTGGCACAACTGCAATTCTCGACCGGTCGGCGTGATGACGACGTGGCGTCCGTCGTGTTGGTACCTCTCAAAGTACTGCTTCGGGATCAGGTCACGTGTCAATCGCAGATCCAGCACGTGGTCTGTGCCGTTGATGAAGTAGCTTACCGTCAAGTCTTGCACGTGACCTCCTTCAACCTGCAACACGTCAGCAACAAATCACTGAACAAACTGAAAAAAAAAACAGAAACACATGTATGAGGCTGTCCGTATATGACGTCCACAATTCCGGGGGGTGGGAGGTTATCAAGCATGTGACAATGTGAGACAAGGGTGGAGGGGAATGGGAATACACTATGTGTCATCCACATTTACACTATATATTATTCATTTCTTTCAATTCTTAGGAAAATCTGTTGACGCCACATAATTTGTAGGAAATTGTATTCCAATGCATGATGGATAATAGCTGACTGTGAAATGTTTCCGTCTTTGTGATAGAACTTATTCACCCATTTCTGCCTGAAATATGAGTTTTGAGAGTTTTATTCTGTCAAGCTTATCTCTCACATGTGAGGTGCATTCGTTTAAAGCAAAGTTTCTGAGTTATTTTTGTTGAAAATGTCCACTAGGCCTAAACCAAGCGATTTGTATAGCAAATATTTTAACAATGCATACAAACAGTTCACGAAAAAATATGTGTTATACAAGCTTTGCAAGGATACAATTTTTTTTTAAATATACCAATAAAACAATATCACTGATATCCCGGTTTTTCTAAATTCGCATATACAACATTTCAATGGGGAGAGAAGGGTGAATATTGACTGGATTGGTGTGTCAATAAATGGAAAGGGTTCATCAGTGTGACCTGGAAATGGAAGGGGGGGGGGGGGAGGGTGAGATACCCAAAAATTGTGTTACATCATTTATGGACAACCCCTATTGCATATTTATATCCAACTTATAAAGAAGTCAGATGAAGTTGATATCAAAGATGATGTAAGCCTGATACGACCGCATTCCCAGCACCAAGTATCATGCACGCTATGCTGATTTTGAAGACGTCTCACGTCAAAAGCTATAATTTGTTCGGCCTCAGGTTAGTTAGAATAGGAATATATAGTATATAGTAATGTATAGTAGATAGTAAATGAAATAGATTGAATAGGAATAACAAAGCGTGAGGGGTGATGAACTGTGTTCTGTATTCTGTGTATATTTCATATTTGGTTTAGTTAAAAATATACGTGTTTCAAGTTTATTTAGTGATTATTTTTGTGACCTAGGTATCCCATCCCCTTAGATACAACAAATTATACGTACATCATCATGCGACGAGGATATTTCTCGCTTGGTTCTGCTGTGATATATTCTCGGCCTGATGACTGTATGGCGAGCGAACTCCTGGGTTGGTGTAACATGATTTCCTTTGAAAATACCACAAATACACACACACACACATACACGAGCCCTCATACGCCCATATATATATATATATATATATATATATATATATATATATATATATATATATATATATATATATATATATATATATATATATATATATATATATATATATATATATATATATATATGTATATATATATATATATATATATATATATATATATATATATATATATATATATATATATATATACATATATATACATATATATATATATATATATATATATATATATATATATATATATATATATATATATATATATGTATATATATACCCATATATATATGAATGCATATATATATATATATATATATATATATATATATATATATATATATATATGTATATATATATATATATATATATATATTTATATATATATATATATATATATATATATATATATATAGGCCTATATATATATATATATATATATATATATATATATATATATATATATATATATATATATATATATATATATATATATGTATATATATATATATATATATATATATATATATATATATACATATGTATTTTTTTTAGCCATTTGTTAACGGTTGATACATTTTAAACGTGCACTGTGTGAATGTTGTCAAGAATAGCCAAATAATATAAAAAAGTTAGATAAAAATAGAACTACTAGAAGCATACTGAAATGCATGCTTTAAAAAATCACCAATAGAGTAAAATGAGTGTTCAGTAAGAATCTCTCTGAGTTGTTGTTTAAAAATATGGTTTTCCTTAGTGCGTTCAAGTGCCTCTGGTAATTTGTTGTAAAATCTGAGTCTCATTTGTTCCACTCCCTGCGATGTCATTTCGAGTCGGCAGAATTGTTGTTTAATAAGGTTTGTCCCTCGGATCGACTGAAGCTCATGGTTGCTCGTGGGTAAAGCTTCTGAGTGCCCATGCACTGACGCTCATACATACAGATGTTGGAGAATGGAGATGTATAGACTATATATATATATATATATATATATATATATATATATATATATATATATATATATATATATATATATATATATATATATATATATATATATATATATATATATATACCGTACGTATACATTCTATTCGATCGATTCATTTCTGCTTAATATGACTCTTATAGGGTGGATTGCAAAGACGGAGTTTAAACCCCGGCATCTTAGTCGCCGTCTAAGTAAGAAATTGCATTGTGACTGCAATGCAATCTCTCACTTAGACGGCGTTTAAGGTAGGCCGGGGTTTAAACTCCGTCTTTGCAATCCACCCCTAAAGATTCTTTATGAACGAGTTTATGCCTTTTCTTACCTCCAGTCGGACACACTGGTGCCACTCCAATCAACAGTACGAACAGGCAACCTGTTGCTATTTTCATATTCCAATACAAGTTTCAACTGTGTTCAAATCTCTCAATACTACATATTTTGAAAAAAACTTCATCCAAGCCCGATCCGCGAGTAATTGATTGGAGCCGAACGGGCGTCTCCCCTATACGTCAACACTATCGGTCGTCAGTTTCCACTCGTTTGCTTCACTTATCAACTGTTACATTTCACCTTGGTAACCTTGATGACCTTGCCGTGAACTTTGCAATGTATGCTATCATAGAAAGAATGTATGAAAGAATGGAGATTGCAAGATTAGCATGACTGCATACACTCCATACAGCATTGTTATCAGGTTTGCAATGATAAGACATAACGAGGAAATGAACCCCAATGACACAATGTTTATTTATAGTTTATACTACTGATGACCACGATCTATTGGCGTCGGTGAATGATATATGAGATGGTGAGATGAAAATTTATTTCATTAGGTGTTTTTAGTTAGTGGAAAGAAGTCGGTCGTGGTCTGTTGTTAAAGAACCATCCCAGTATTGACATGAACGACAGAGGGAAACCACGAGAAATCCCTGTCAGGATAGTTAATCATGGCGGGAATCGAATGCCGGTCTCCTGAATGGCGGTTCAGTGTATTAACCACTCGGCCACTCGTCCTAGTCCGATAAATTCAAATAACTGGTTGAGTGTAAGCTAAGATTCAATTGTACAATATTTATCGAGGGGTTTTTAACTCTTGAAATCTGGTGTATACTTTTCATAAAATCTTCCTGAAATCACTTGAAATCTTCTTGAAATCCCTTGAAATCATCTTACAATCCCGTGAAATCGCCCTGATATCCCTTGGAATCTGAAATCAGGTGTACACCAAATTTACTAATTGTTCACCCCTCGATATTTACCATATACCCTGCACCATACTGTACCATACTTTACAATACCATTCGACGGCGTTTCTTTTTATCTGCGTCCAAAGCTAGGCCAAAATAAAATTTAAAAAAATAAATGAAATAAATAATGATGACTTTTGGCGTGCACATATGTCATTATCTATAACTTAACAATGTGTACTTTTGGGTCGTATAATCAGATCGATACCACTTTTTCGTGTATATTAAAACTCGTGAGTGGTAAAGTGGTGTGAAAAAACGGCTTGCGCAAACAGTTTAACCACTTCTGGGAAAAAACATTTAGAAATTGTGAAATCCTCCATAAGAATAATCCAGAGGGAAGGAAAAATTAAAAAATATATTTTTTCTTTTCGATTAGGTACGTGTACCTCAAATGATTGCGTAATTTGAACACATAAATGGCAAATGCACATTCTTCCAATGTTTTGATGAATCGAATCAGTCATTGTGAAGAAAATATTTCCAATTTTTTGTTTTTTTTCTCAGATTAATTAAATCTATCAAAAGATCAGCGGGTAAATTGCGCTAGAAAATAAATTCAATCTAATTAATAAATGATGAATAATGAAAAATCAATATTATATACCTTTTATTGAATAGAAATGATAAAATATAAAAATACATTCATATATTTTTCTTAACAAGGATTGATCCGATTTATATGAATTACTTTGGTATAGTAATCTTTGTGTCAGCATTTATTGTGTACAAATTCCATAAAAATTCAAGTATTTTCGTGGGAAATATTCTTCTCATTCCTCCTATGAGTTATTGTTATGTTTCTTTTTCAAAATTACGATAAGGTTATTGTCAGAAGTGATCAAACCTATGGTGCCTCAAAAGTATATAATATCAAGTAGGATAACGATATGTTTATGCCAACCAAGCTGCATCACTATTACGATTGACCTGTGGAAATGGAGATTAAGGAAAAACTGTTTTGTTTATTCAAGTCAACATCACCCTTAGGTTCATCAAACTTTTTTTTTCATGTTTTTCAGATAAATACATTCATGACATGAATGCAAGAATATCATCATACCAAATATAGCGAATATAATTATAATACATTGGTTGACCTATTGGTTAATCTGGTTGATTAGTTCACAATGATAAATGCTTGAAAATGGAATAATCTATTTTGATAAGGCCTGGTATTACCACGGCCAGTTAGTATTTATCTGACAGTTGGTGAAAACAAATAGCATGGGTAACCATGGTGATAACAAGTTTGAACTGTCAGATAAAGGCTAATCGGACTTGGTAATACCGGGCCCGCTAAATGATATATTATATTCTGTTGTTGAAAAACAAATATCGCAAACATTCACCATCATCCAAAAACAAGGCTTTGTTGCTGCCATTGTTTTTGATCATTTTTTTATATTTTCAAGATTTTTACCCACCTTATAATATTTTATGTTATAGTCACTTCACTAGGTTCTTATTCGCTAGCTTATCCTAGGTTACTATTTAACTATAACTATGGCTGATAGTTTAGTTCTCCTAACGAATCAGAGGTGACGCCACTAGTATGAAGTCTATAGTAAAGCCGAAGTGGGCATATTGTTTCAACGACGACTGAGTGAAAACTGAATGAAAAATAATTCCAATGTCGGTGGCTAAAAACGGGAACACTCTGTCACCCATGAACACTCATGGCCAAAAGCCTACATATAATATTTTACAACAAAAAAGTAGCGGGCCGCATGGGTACAGGTGGTTACTGGTTACCATTTATCATGCTATCAACAAGGATACGCGAACGCCATCTCTTACTCTTTAGATGAAATCATTTCGAGTGTCGGTAGCTCGATCGCAGAAAGCAACACATCTCTCGTATAGCACTGATTCAACAACATCGTGCTAAGCACCGGACTGTTTGAATAAAAAAATGTATAAAAAACAATTGGGATGCCTGAAGATCGCATAGTGGAATACGGATACTATACCAAGTGTGAACGTGGGCTTGACGTGTTTACTTGAAACTATAGCTTAAAAAGAGGATGTGCCTATTCGAGGAGACGATCAAAACCTGCCTCAAATTACCCTAATCGTAGCTCCTCTATGCTACCAATTACCCGAAATAGTTGTTCTTATGGCATTATTACACGCCAAGCCCACGTTCACTCTTGGAAGTATCCGTATTCGGTATTCCGGTATACGCTCTTCAGCGCCCCCAAACAATTTTAATATCGCTTCCCAATAAGAGAAACATGAACCACAACCCGTCGCCAAAAGTCTTTTGAGAAGAACGTACTAAAAGAGCGGGAGATGGATTTCAATTATAGATATACTTCAAGACGAAATGCTAAAATAAAATTTATTTACCTCTTCTTTATTTCCACTCTCTTCTACCTTACTACCTTTACTACCTCTCTACCTTAGAGGGAGTGGAAAGTAGAGTTGTTTATGTCAACATCATTGTGACATATATATTTAGGCCTATCTATCGTATGTATGTACACTTTTCTTTGATCTAGAATTGCATTTCCACTCGTGGGGTTCAAAAGAGGTCGTGATAATTACTTAGAACAGGTGTAAACTTGTACAACGACAATATGTCCACCCTAATGTCGCCCTTACTATAAACACTCACTGCCTACTTGATCTGAGACGTGCTTGTGATTTCTGTTTAAAACCGTGACTTCATTGTTGATCCTTATTTGGCAGATCCAATGGGCGTTGGATTGTATTCTTCACAAACAACAATACAAACGCTCAAAGACCTTGGTAACTTATGAAACAGATGTTGGTTCATTTTGATAATTTAAAACGATTTGATTTTCATAATAAATCAATAAATATAATGTGACAGTTATGGCATGCTTATTTGTAATCAGTTTTACTTTGTTGAAATACTTCCTCTTTGAATGTCTTAATTGTGTTTAATAGAGGTTTACGACTATTTATCACTATTAAGTTTACATTCATATAAAAGTAACGCCCATAATCTTCGGAAGCAAATGATCACGAGATAAGAATTGAAAGTCGAAGTGTGACAATTAGTTCCTTACTGGAAATATTATGAATCAAGGAAAAGCTTTTATTTTCGCAATTGTGTAGCAAATCTGGCAATCGACTTTCATTTTCATCAATGTATATTTTGGAAGTTGCAGCACATGCGTTCTGGTATAGCTAGCTGTACTTGAAAAGTTCTGTTGGGGTGATATAGAAAGTTGGCTATTGGATGTTTTCTGGTGATAACCATGGTCACCATCGCATTGAGAGTCTCAGCGATTAAATACTTATTCTGGTAGCCACTTAAAAATCTTACTTTAGGTGATACCATTCTATAATGATACTGAAAGTTTACCTTTTCACTGAAATAATTAAAAGCGTAAAGGTGATATTAGTCCATGGAGATACTGAGAGTAGGTTATTGATTGTTTTTTTTTATGGTGGTGGTGACTACGGTCACCGAGACTATATGATAACCCTAATTCTATTATGTACACTACAATCTAGGTTTTTATCATGCTTCTCAATCATGTATACGTGAATAATACGTTTCGTTTACTTCAAACTTATACGTTTTTACTTTTTATCAATCATACTGTACAATATGTGCAAGGCGTAAACAAAAAACACAATAAAAATCGTTTTCTGTTTTTCATTTTATTAAAATCGATAACTTGATACGTTAAAGTCATAGACAGGATGGAAAAGTTTGAACGGGCACCACAAGGGCGATCTTACCACCCTAGGAGACAAGATTATAGATCTGAAGTAACATAATATTCAACCAACTGTTACTATTATACTGAAAATCTTCAAAAAAACATCGTTTTTAGCCCCATTATATTCGGCTTTCAGCAACTTCTGACCGACAAGCCCCACTATCAGATCAAAAAGCCCAAAACATCAGAGAAAAGCCCCTTTCTTCACAAATACAGTTCGTAAGATGTACTTATAAGATAGTAAGATAGTTTCGCAAATATAACTTTTCATTACTGAAAACAGTTGTTCTGTTTTCTAAAAATTTTCTTCTGAAGTAGGACGCTTTAATTTTACCGCGCTTTTGTCGAATCGACACAATGACGTCGAACAACAATACGAAATAATGGTTTACATTTTGTACACATAAACAAAACACAACTTTTGAATCGAACTGTGTACTTTTATCAATCTTTTGTTTCACAGCAGCTTTTCAAACGAAATTCAATAACATTGGAACAACGTCGATGGTTGGAAGGTGAACATTCAGCCAATTCAGTGGATCTCTAAAACAGAAAGGTAATCTCTTCCTTTGAACTATTATTAAAAATTATAAATAATCTATATAATACAACAGTACCATGGCATAGCTGAATATTAATTCAGAAACTTATTCTCATTTTATTATTGGCCAATTTTGGGTTGTTTCGGCTAAAATGTGTTACAGCATGTACCGTTATAATTGCATATTCTTGACAATAGATTTCGATTGTCATTGTTGCTATTTGAATTGTTGTGACACTTCCAAGCCAGTTTTACGAATATTAGTTGAATACTAATCTGCTAACTTGATCATTTAATCCACTAACAATCAGTAAGTAAAACCGGATCTTATCAGAGAGAAGATACTTCTCTACGCCTAAACTATACCAATATTTGATAATAATATTTTGTAATTTCTAACCAACAATTGGATTATTTGATGTTTGCAGTTTTAAAAGCTACAACAATGAGCTCGGCGAATTTTCATTCGATTTCCGTTGATTCACGTGAAATTGTTTGATTATTGTTTGTTTAGCTAGTTCAGTTGGGGTACCTGACATCTAATTGGCTTCTTCACGCAAAGCTCCGGACAGAGTGCGCTAGCAGCGGACTGCCCTAGTTTTGTAACTGTCTGCTTATGAGCCATGTTATCGAGTGATTTATGTATGGTTGACTACGTCTGTGAAGTTGTCACACGTGTACGGTCACATGTCAGAATATGGAAATATTATTTCACCATTGGTTAGTGCCCCTTAGTGCCGTAACATTTTCTCTTAGTGCAGCTTTAGTTTCGCCGTAATGACGAATTCAATTTTCAGAACCAGCCCCTCACATGTCTCCGAAATTCCAATGGTAAACGTTAGTGCTGTAAACATTTTCGTTGGTGCCGCTTTGGTTTTGCCGTTATAGCGCGTCGTCCATGTGAGGGGCCAACTTCACGCCAGCCCCTCACATATCTCCGATCTTGGAAATTTCAACGGCATTCATTAGTGCTCGTTAGTGCCGTACATTTTTTCGTTAGTGCCGCTTTAGTTTCACCGTCATGACGAATTCAATTTTCAGAACCAGCGCCTCACATATCTCAGATCTTGACTATTCTAACAGTATACGTTAGTGCCGTGAGAGAATCGTTAGTATCGCTTCAGTTTCGCCGCTACGACGCGTTGTCAATGTGAGGAGCCAACTTCACGCCAGCCACTCACATTTATCTCCGATCTTGAAAATTCCAACGGCATTCGTTAGAACATTTTCGTTAGTGCCGCTTTGGTTTCGCCAGCCCCTCACATATCTCTGATCATGAAAATTCCAACGGCATTCGTTAGAAGAATTTCGTTACAGCCGCTTTGGTTTCGCCAAATAACGCGTTGTCCATGTGAGGGGCCAAATCTTCACGCCAGCCCCCAACATGGACAACTCGTTATAACGTCGAAACCAGAGCGGCACTAACGAAAAATGTTTACGGCACTAACGAGCACTAACACAACACCAACGAATGCCGTTGGAATTTTCAAGATCGGAGATATGTGAGGGGCTGGCGTGAAGTTGGCCCCTCACATTGACAACGCGTCGAAGCAGCAAAACCGAAGAGGTATTAACAATTTTTTCCACGGCACTAACGGGCACTAACGCACCACTAACAAATGCCGTTGGAATTTTCAAGGTCGGAGATATGTGAGGGGCTGGCGTGAAGTTGGCCCCTCACATTGACAACGCGTCGTAAGGGTGAAACCGAAGCGGTACTAAAGATTTTTTCACGGCACTAACGGGCACTAACGTAGCATCAACGTATACTGTTGAAATTTTCAAGATCAGAGATATGTGAGTGGCTGGTTCTGAAAATTGAATTCGTCGTGACGGCGAAACTAAAGCGGCACTAACGGTAAATTTTACAACACTAACGTAGCACTATTGAATGCCGTTGAAATTTCCAAGATCGGAGATATGTAAACCGAGATGTAATTTTGTACACAACACAATAACAATACTGTAACAGCTGAAAAGTCGACCGTGCAGGGCTATGGCGCACTAGCGCCACGAGTGAGAACATTGTGCAGTGAAGAACGCCATTACGGGTGTTACTGTCACAGTGGTCATTTTGGGCACATACTTGGACAAAATTATCATTAGTAATTCGCGTAAAAATATTTTATATTTTTGGCTAAATTATAGAACTAGGCCTACAATATTCTATAATAAGTATCATAATATCCGAGACATAATCTAACATATCAAAATCAGCTATTTAAGCCAAGACCTCAATCAAAATGCACCATCAAGATTTCTGCCCTCCGGTGACTTATTCAGAATAAGCATTGCATTAGAAACTGAAGTCATGTCGATCGTGGGTTCGAGTCCCGCATGGTATGGATTTTTGTAAACACCATGCATTCATCTGCTATCATCTGCTCATTCGTACTCCCAAATATCATCGCTGTTGGTGAGGTCGTTAAGTAAACAATAATCGTAACCAGTTACACTGTTTATTGCATGCATGCACGTGATTCAAATGATAGATGTCCCTATTACATAACTTCATAAAGAACTGTATAAAACAATTCAAGAAGAATGTTAGGAAGGAAATGATAATGAAATCCGTAACCCAGTTTTCTTTTCGAAATGTTTTATTATTTTTATACTTCAACATGACAGTCGAGGCCTAGATTGAGACGATATCGTGTGGCCTGTCCATAGTGCCTTGCACCGCCCGAGTCTGAACTGGGAGCTCGTTTGTAACCTCCGACCCCATCGTTTCAACTTCGACCTATAGTCTATTCAAGAGTAAACTTTTACTGGAAAAAACTACCTACAATAATGAACCCAATTGTCCGCGATGAATGGCATGACTGTTCTTTCTATTTTTTTTTTCATTTGTATTGGTTAATTAAAGAACAAAATACTAACCCTGTAATTGAACATATAGTTAGTCTTAATGCGATTCAATTTATTGAATTATTAAGCATTAAGTGGGGGGTTCAAGTAGATTCAGCATAAGTTAATATGAATGCCTCAAAACTAGTTCGTATATAATGTTATAATTACTATCAGAGATACAAGAAAGATCAGCCCTCTTTGGGTTAGATTTTGAATAATGATTCATTTTGGTAAAAATCCAAGGAATGGCGGCAAGCCCCCTAAGGATAAAAAAGAAGTGAAAATACAGAATTTAATTACTGGGTTAATATAATTGAGTGAAAAGATTTGCTTTACATAAAATAGTTTGAATGAATTTGGTATAAAATTAATTGTTATAGATAAAAAAACTGTGAATAAAGAAATATAGCGTTCAAAGATTTTCTCCGACACCCATGGCTGCAATCAATCACCCTAAATTTATCCTATATCTATTGGCGTCGATAGATGACATATGAGATGGTCGGATGATGATAGAAATGTTATTTTACTAGGTGTTTTTGGATAGTGGGAAGGAATCGGTCGTGGCCTGTTGTTAAGGAACCATCCCAGTATTGACCTGAATGATAGGAAAACCACAAAAAAAAACTGTCAGGATGATCGACCATGGCGGAAATCGAACCCCGACCTCCTGAAGGACGGTTCTGTGTATTAACCACTCGGCCACTCGTCTCAGTATTATGACTGTTCTTTCCACATTTGGCGTTTTTATTATCAAACAAACCTGGGCCTAAATGTATGTCATATCAAATAGGCCTAAATATTCAAATACAATATCGGTTTCTTACCGAGACGCGTGGCCGAGTGGTAACACAATGAACCGTCATTCGGTAGACCGGGGTTCGATTCCCGCCATAGTCGACCATCCTGACAGGGGTTTTTCATGGTTTCCCTCTGTCAATCAGGTTGATACTGGGATGGTTCCTTAACAACAGGCCACGACCGACTCCTTCCCACCATCCAGAACACCTAATAAAATAACCTTTTATCTCATCATCCCATCATGTCATTCATCATCCACCGACGCCAATAGATCGTAGCCATCAGTATAGTGCGTCGTTAAATCATCCCAATATATAGGTCTCTTTTCAGGCGCTAAATGACCTTGCTGTCGATGCGCCTCAAAACCCTAATATTAATTCAGGCTTCTTTTGAGTAACAATTACTTAACAATTGTTACAAACTTTCAATAGCAACGCAGCGAATCGGTGGATCAGAACAGATTGTAATTGGTTGGCGTATCAACCAACATTGTTTTTGACATTGTTGTCCGTACCTTTCAACAATGAGTCACGTCACTTGACAGAAGCCAGATGCAATATACTTTAATCCACCAAAGAAGAAGGTCGAGTACCAACCAAATAATTCTAGTAACTTTAGTAATTACATAATCTCGTTGCATTTTCAAGGATTTAACGCTTTTGATAGATGCAGCTGAATTTTTCATCGTAAATCTAGTTCTGAAAAAGATCACAATACCCTAAACATATACCGAAGCTATACAAATATAACTATTATATTTGTGTTTGTTAATTTGATAGATGACCTTTTTCTCTCGTGGATACAAATCCTTTTTTTTTCATTTTGATTCATTCATACTTGATGTTTCACTTGGTATCAAGTCTCAAAATGCATGAAAATGAAAAAAAGAAATATTATATTGCTCATGCATTTATATTCAACTCAACATAGCCTACATTTAAATTCAAAATCCACTAATTCGTATAGAAAATCTGCATAAGATTTTCAAATTTGCAGCAGTGCGCATGAAAATATACCAACATAACATCTCGAGAAGACTGTGTCGATTGTAGATGCTATTGTTCATTAGAGAATTGGGTTCAATATACTTCAATTTCAATTTCAATTTCAATATATTAATTCCATAATTGTCACTCATTTGCACATTTTTTAAAATAAATCTCTACGAGTATTGAATAACGTCAGTTGTGGATATTTTAAATTTGGTCAAATTAGATAATAAATTAAATATAAATTATAATAAAAAATATAAATTATGTTAAATTAGATAAATATATATAAATATATATATGTATATATATATATATATATATATATATATATATATATATATATATATATATATATATATATATATATATATATATATATATATATATATATATATATATATAGAAAGAGAGAGAGAGAGAGAGTGAGAGTGAGAGAGAGAGAGAGAGAGAGAGAGAGTATAGACCGGTATATACACTTTGGTCCATGATATTATGAACGGTAGATTTTCTAGTCTAAGGTTACCCATGAATGAACTATAGCTGTAGTTAGCAATGACAATATTGAAGATCGTGACGGTAACTTTGATGTTTATGATTGAGATCGACTTTGGGATCACCCAATGCCAGTCTCTATTCTCTACCTTCAACTGTGATTAGATAAGAGTATATACCGCCATTCTGACCTGCTGGAGAAATAGTGGATACAGCCATACTGGAGAAACAGGCTTCGTATTTAATTTATTTTGCTCATTCATATGATTTTTAGTGATTAAAGATGATTAAGTTGTTCTATTCACTACATAAATTCAAACAAATTCGAAGTTGTCTCAGGATAATCTATATTTTTTAATTGAAGTTATTTGGAAAAAAATATTCGTGTCAGTTTTTTACTTTTATTCCACATCTTTATATTATATTATATAACCTAATATATTAACATTTTAAAATAAATATAATTCAATATTGGGACAGCATGTTTGAAACTCTCATACTATCAATTCCTATAAGTATTTTATATTTATAATTAAACACTCCAATCTGTTTTTAAGAAATATATTGGAATAATTCCTTCTGTATAATGTGCTTACATTTTAATGAATGCCCCATATTGAGCATGGAGTACGAACTACGAATATGAATATAGACCTAGAATCAAATAATAATATATGCCTATACGATTTAATTTCACATGGTGTTCCTCTTGTTTCAACTCCCCCGGTCTTCCAAGAATTTATTTTCATTTTGATTTATTCTCTTGTATTCTTCCAGTTGTGTCTATGCAATACCATTATAGATATATTTTAACACCGAGGAGGTAATTAGTACAGGACATAAATAGTACTTTATCGAAACTAGTTTAAATGATCATAAAATATTATCATCCACTCATTTGAAGAAAACATTATTAACATTGTGACCCCCACTATGCACTACACTATACTTGGCCAATACTATTTCCCGGTTTATGAAAATTACACTGACCTAATAAACCCCAGGTTCAATATTATGATAGCAGATTATTATTGAAGATAACCAATTGTTGTGCCAATTCGTTGGGTGCGAGATACAGAGAGAGAAAGAGAGAGAAAGAGAGAGAAAGAGACAAAAATAAAGAGTGAGAAAGAGAGAGAGAGTGATAAAGAAAGAGAGAGAGAGGGAGAGAGAGAGAGAGAGAGAAGGAGAGAGAGAGAGAGAGAGAGAGAGAGGGAGGGAGAGAGAGAGAGAGAGATACAGAGAGAGAGAGAGAAAGAGTGGGGGAGGAAGAGAGGGTGTGTGTATTATGCCAACATACACTCATACCCATTAGAGGAAACTAAAAAACATATATAAAAGTCTAAAAACATTAATTTTAGCGAAACTCGTTGCAACCACAAACATTCAACATTTCTGAAAGACTTGTAGTAGTGCTACTAATGTAAATCTCGTCAAAAAAATCATGAACCCACAAAAAATGAACATTTGTGCACAGAGCGGTAATATTTGTGTTCGTTATGGTGGTACCAACCTTCAACTCTCGCGGATTCAAGTATATACAAAGACTTGTTTATCAGAGGCTATATATGACGTGAAGTGGAATACAAATATTAGTTTCTGTGTTTTGAGGAGATTGGTACTGGAAAGTGAAAAAGACGATCATATTATTGAGTAGCTGGCAGGGAAAGGGTGGGTCTCAGGCATATGGCCATTGGCGAATCATTGAAGGTTCGACATGGTGTTTTGATGGTAATAATTAACATTGACGATACTGAGTTTCGAGCAGTTAAAAAGCGTTCCGGCTGAGAATAGCGTTCTGTCTCTGCCTTGTACGCCTGGAAAGATAATTTATCTACCACCCTCTTTATCTTCACCCATTCAGAAAGAACGTCCTCACTTTTTGACAAATAAAAATAATTTAGTGAGATATATTTGCTATTTCCTTTTGGTCTAGGTCGATTATTTTATTTGTTGCTAGTCTCCTCAAGGAAATCGGATGAATGTTGGCATTTACAATTTTATGATTGTATATACACATTAAATAATAAATATACAGATTTCAATGTGACAGTTAATTTGTACAACATGCGTTTAGAATATTTTTATAAGAACCTTTGATAATTCTTTCTTGTTAGCACATCCACATATACACTCCATTGCTCTTATACATACTTATTAGTACGTTTCCAAATTATTTTACTCCATTGCATGTGCTTGATTAAAATGATACCAATTACTTTTCACATAGACGACGTTCAAATTGACATAAAAAGCCAACAGGAAAACAAAACCAACGGAATCAACAATCGGAAAAAAAACATTCAGTTCATTAATAAGTGTGTTTTGGTAACGGATATTTGAATTATTTCGAAGACGTCTCGTTAATAAATTATTATCGATCATGAAAGAAGAGGAGAGAGGATGATTTATGAGCATGGGAAATGATTGAACACGCAAAGTCTAGTTTTTTTTTTATCTAGTTCTATTTCGTTAATGGGATATTTCGATAATGGGAGCTGCTCGAATAAGTATTCTGCATGGAGTAGGCCTACATGCGTAGTCACATGTACTCAATCAATTGAATGACTTAAAAAATGCATTCCAAAAATGAACAAATAGAAAAATGAAAATGAGAAAATTAATTAATTAATTAATACATTGATCAATCGATTGATTCGATTAGTTGTCCAATTAATGAATTAATAAAATTACATTACAGTCTGTAATAAATAAATAACAGTATAAATTAGTGTTCATATTTAATTACTCCGCAATTTGGTAATTGACCCTAATATTGCCATGCAGTGAGTTTCATTCGCGGAATAACAGAAGATCCCACAGAGAACTAATTTAATTAATTGCATTCATTGATACAATAAAAATCAACTTCTCAAAATAACTATATATCCTGTGTCTACTAGAGTTTCAGCTATCATTAATCATTATATCATTGAAGTTGTTCTTATATTATGCGGTGTCATACAATTTATATACCTGCATATTTTCTAATGTCAAGGTTTAATGAATACCAACTTCAACTTTGTAGACCAAGTTTTAATAAAATGTTATTTGATCGCTTATAATGGTCTTTAATGTCGTATCATCAGACCATGGACTTTTAATACTGCAGTATTATTAATCCATGATTAGACCATCATCAATATTAATCGGCGTACACAGACTTTAATACACAGAGATGTTTATGTTAAAGAAGTGCAATTCAATATTTATACATGTACACAACACTTGAAAAATACATTAAAGTGGGCGAACAACAAAGAACTTACTACAAAGTAAATAGTAAATATCACCGCTTAATTCAAGGCCAACTGCATTTTGAGACGCATTTTATTTGCAATGAATTAAATGGCAATATATTTCGCTACTATCTTCAAAGGCTAAGGTTAGAGCTAGTAAAGCTAATACATGAGAAAAAGTAATGGAGGAAAAGGTAATCGCATGGTAATCGCAGTCTTTCATACCAAACCCTGGAAAACGTACAAGGCCCATTCACATTGGAATTAAGCAAAATGTACTTTTTCACAATGACAAAATACATGGTCCCGTTCACAATACCACGCAGTATTCGCCTGTAAAAGTACCGATAGAGTCGCTAGTGTCGCGACTCGATTATCCAAAATGGTCGTCCAGATGAGGTCAGGCTGACTTTGGCTGAGCCTTCACAATGGATATGATACGAGCATTTGAGCAGAAGTTTATATTAATTAATGAAATTATGCGCCATCTTGAAGCCAATCAAGACTCGCGATATTTGAGAGGAGAGTGTGTACCTACTCAACGAAGGATTGTTAATTGCTTGTGGGGCTACGAATACGATAAGAAATAAGAATGAAATACTTGTAATGAGTCTGTGCATGCAGACTTTGGCAATGACAGATGACCCACATTCTATCCAAAATATAAAATATCTAGATACAAAATTTAGATCAACCTTGGATTTCAAAAACGGATTTTTTTTCAAATCTATAAGATAAAGGGTTATAGGCTTAGGCCGACCCGGTATATAATTATTCAATTATATTAGGCCTAGCATCTGCCATTAGGCCTATTCTATATTCATTGACAATCAGGCCTTGGCCCCTAGTCGTCATGACCTTTGAAGTTGAACCATGTTAAGAGTAGGCCTTTGACTTGACTTACCTAAATCAGTATAACTCATAATATTTATTTTTATTCAAACACATTTTTTTGTATTCCCTCCAATGGTAGTACATTACATAAATGATAATGACAAGTTAATGGTACATAATAGAAATAGTAATACACAGGTGAATAAAACGGAATGTAAATGAATAGAGAGAAGCCCGTATAAGAGTAATTAAGCATAAAGTAATCATCAGCTTTCAATTTTCAATACATTCACCCACTGTTTTTTTACGGACCACTTGAAGCGTTTCGATGGATATTATTTCTCTATTCAAGGGGAAACAATGAAAAGAGCATCCTCTGTGTGTTTTTGCTTTGGTTGAGCATTGAGGAACACAACAAAACCTCTTGCATAACGAAGATTTTGTTGGCGAAAAAGTTGCCATCCTAATACAAATTTACGTGTAAACACAACCCACGTGTAACCACGCGACCTCATCTCACAGCTTCACCGATTCGCCGCCGCGAGCGTAGCTGTTACTTTTACAGGCGAATAGCAGTAAGGAATCAATCGTAAGTGCAAGCTATGAGCCATAGCCAATTAGATTACAAATTGCCAGAAGTTAGCAAGCTGCTAAAATTAGCCAGTCAAGTAAATAGGTTGAAAAGAAATAAAATTTGGTTTCTTTAAGGTAATAATTAATTGACTAACAATTGTTACCATAGCAGCACAGCGAACTGGTGAGCTAACACCGATTGTGATTGGTTGATAACAACTGGTGGACATTGTTGTCTGCCTCTTATACAATGAGTGACGTCACTTGACAGAAGCCTATAAACAAGACGTCTCATTGGTCATTTCTTATTGCTGAATTTTGATGTGAATTATTATGAAAACTTATACTCTTATCTGAACTCCGATTTAAACTGATTTCTAGATTCGGTTGTACCATACCATATACCATTACCGAGATACGTTTTTCAACGTTAAGAACACACGTACGTTGTACGTTACGTTGTGTTGTACGTTGTGTAACAACGTACACATTTGTGTCTCGGCAGTAGCTTCACATCGCTTTGCAAACCGGGAAGTTTCCGCCATATTCGACATATATTAGTGATAATATAGAATACCTTGCTCAGATTCTATTTGTAAATGTCTAATATGGCCGCCGAGATTGGAACGAGCATATGTCGCTAACGGTTGCAGGAGTAACGTATCTCGGTAAGGTAGCCTAATATGTATCTATGGTTGTACCAACTGACGATTATAGTGAACAGAGCAAGAATTGACTGATTAACTTGTTATCACCTTTGGTTACGTGAGCTATTTTCGTACTTTCAGTAATAATCAACTAATTAATATTTGATTATTACTTAAACAACCTGTTCTTAGTTCAAGAACATTAGTTGTGAATGAGCCTCAACTTCTTCTAATTCCAACTCAACAAATGCATTCGTTATATTATTCAAATGAGGAACGTGTTTATTGAATGAAAAGGTCATGGTTAAAGGTGGCGGTGGGATCGCAGAGTTCACTGGCGTAGGAATAGCAACAATACTCCCAAACATGCACGGAGGACCATCTATCTTCTTTAGACTTGATGTTGTGTGGGGGATCCGTGAGTTATTGGTGAAGTGACAATGAAACTTGCTTTTTTAGAAGTAGAATCTGATGATTATCATAAACATGTGTTTGAGACCCCAACAACTACTGGATTGTGTGGGGATTGGGACGGGTGGTACGTGTTTTGTTCGTTATTGAAAGTTTTCATGATTATCGAGAATTTAAATGCCGATATTGATTATTCAACAACAAGAGGCCATGATTGTGTATTTTGAATCACATTTTTGCGTTCAGGACGTACCCAATTAAGATTTGATTTAGCCACAGTTTTGTATCTAGATGAAAAGTCAAGACGTGAGGCTTTTAAAAATCATTTATTCATTTATTTTTTCACTTAAAGATTTATAACGAAAAGATGATTACATATAAGATACAGATTATTATATTATTCTCGTTTGAATAAATACAAAATGTTCACCATTCTATAATATTTACTAGGATTTATATACCGGTACTCAAACGTTATACACGAATCGTAAATTGGTGAATATGAATAACTTGATTAAAAAACATTTTCTGGGTAATCATGTGGATGTGTGACAAAAAATAAATACCGATTATCCTCGAGGAACGGGATTATTTAGTTCATCCAATAGTTGGCATGAAATTCAAGTCAAGTAGAAAAACTTGATTCCTGGCAAAATGCTTCGTACAATCAATCTAAACACCTTTTTTTTGGTAGTCGCAAAACTCCTAATTCACGCGCGGATTGAGATGAAGGGAGATTAAATGTGTTTGTTCAATGTCCCGTTCGAGATTTGATGTACTCCGTATAATTATATATATATATATATATATATATATATATATATATATATATATATATATATATATATATATATATATATATATATATATATATATATGTATATATATATATATATATATATATATATATATATATATATATATATATATATATATATATATATATATATACATATAAATTTACTTCTGATTGATAGCCGTGCAGAAAGTAATAATCGATAGACCGCATCCAAAGTATAACCTATACCCATCATCAGTTCAAGTATATTGGCAATGGTATTGATAATTAACTACACGCTTATTATAGGTAAACTACTATCAACTTGTGGACGCTTCATTCTCACGCATCTTGATGGCGATGCACGCACTTACTGCCCTATATAATAACTTCCTGCTACTTTTTACTTGGTATTGGAAAGCGCAACAAATATTTAGATGGCAGTGAATCATGAAGGTTGGTTGATTATGAGTTCTGTGACTATGGTGATCATCGTAAAACAACCAAGAGCCCACTTACATTATCAAATGAATTGCCGACTTGAAATAGGCGTGGCTTTACCAGTCAGCCAGTTGGATTATATCATTTGTAGTCATTTCAAGATAACCCGATTGGGTATTTGGATTTGACTGCAGTTTAACAGCCCTGTTGATTGGACGGTATAATTTGTGACGTCATGGGGGCGGAGACTGCGAGTCGTCAATTATGCTTTTTAATTAGTCACCAGAGTTGGTATTTGAGCACTGTGCCTCCCACTAGGTAGAAACCAAAGTTAATTCCTTTTAATTGTTCCTTGACGACCCCATCCTCCAACCGCTGGGGTTGAAAAAAAATATATATATCACAGCTATACAAATATAACAGTGATTTGTGTTTTTTGTGTTGATAGACGGTCTCTTTTCTTTCTTTCTTCCTTTTCTTTCTTCTTTCGTTACAATTATTAGGTGAGCATACAGACAAGTTTATCAACGAGTATACAAATACGTATATATAATTAAGCCTACGCTAAGATTTCTGATATTGAACTATGAGTAAAATTTAATATATTATCTTATCTATATATCAAAATCTTATATTATGTTATATCTCATCTCATATGTTATAACTTTACTTCCAATTCCATCAGTTAATATATATATATATATATAAATATATATATATATATATATATATATATATATATATATATATATATATATATATATATATATAATAAGTTATATAGTTTTTTGAAAGTTTTTCGATATGATATCTAGTTTGTGTGCTTCAATTTCGTTCAGAGTATCTTATCAACCGGAAGAAGTTGTTCTATTTTGATTATATGCTAAATATCTGAGTAACCCGAACACACTTTGTCGTGTTTTTTGTTTTGTTCCATTTTTGTGTTGAATGTGAAAATCGCATGTCTGAGATTAACTTTTCAAATAGAGAATAAATAAATGGTATCTAACAACCATCAAAATACTGGATAATGGTTTAAATGAAGTTATATTTCATTTTTGATACGATCAATTGATATTCAAGCATTTCACGATTGTTGTTTTGATTGTTCATTTTTCTCTAAAATATCTAAATATATGTTTTTATTTGAATCCATTGTTATAGTTGAATCATGTGAACAATTAGCACAACTTCTTACCCTAACTGTGTTATCTCTTGCCCAATAGAAATCTTTTTACGTTGTATTAATTGTATGTTTAATATATATTGAAGAGTCTCGGATGTATTTCCACAGTGTATATGTACTTTTATCATTTATAGGCTTCTGTAAAAGTGACGTTCCAAATTGTTGAAAGAGACAGAAAACAATGTCACCAGTTGGAATGACCAATCAGAATATTTGATATAGTTCACCAGATCACTGTATTGCTATGATAACTATTGTTTGTCATTCGTTATTCGACAGAAGCATATATTCTATCTGCGATATAGTATTGTTCGTTGGTGGTTAGGGGAGGGGGAAAGGGGGCGTTCAACTGTCTCCCCTCGTTATCGATCTCATCCAGCTTCCCCGGTGACCTATTCCCGCGCATCGACTGATCTTAAAGTCGCAGTTTGCTAAGAATTCGACATTCAAGAATCGATCGTATCACAAAGCCTCGTTGTAGACCATACCAGAATAATGACCAAGTATAGGAATTGGTAGCACGTATAGCAATAACTATAAAACACAGGTAGGTCCACGATAAGGAATGATTGAAAGTCCAGGGCAATAAATTATATTATATAATTAAGGTAATTATTTTAACGTATGTGCATCTAAACACCATCTAATCAGTTGATCTTCTACCAAACTAGTTTTAAAGTCATACCGCGTATACCGTATAAGCTTAGTGAAAGTAACAATTTCCTAAAATGTCAGTCAGCCCATATGGTCATCCAAATTGTTTTGTATTAAATAAGTGGTTCAAATTTTCTTAATATGGATCATATGGACTAAATATTGTTTTGAAAAACGACAAAGATACACATGGTTCATTTGATTTTGAAAACATATACCACTGAGACGAGTGGTCGAGTTGGGGTATACTTGGATGTCTTGGATGTCTTTTGGATGTCTTTGGATTTGGTTCCATAACATAGGCCACGACCGACTTCTTCACACTTTCCAAGCACACCTGATAGAATGGTCTTTCATCTCATCATCCCATCATCTCATATATCGTTCACCGACGCCAATAGATCATAGTCAGTGCGTCGTTAAATCAAATATCTAAAAGAATAAAGGAAATATGCGCTCCAGAATCTAGATAGTTTACGCTGTAAATGCCAATTTTTCGGGGGTGGCTTTTTGCCAAGGGGTATAAGAAGTAAGTATTCCCTACATTTTTCAAATATATCTGCTAATTAAATAAAAAACACATTCAATAAAAATATTGAAAAAAATGTGAAAATATAATTACAAAGCATTACAGACCTACATTTTGTTAATTTAAAACAATCAGGGAAATTCCGTTTTGATTTATTTGGATCAGCCACTTAAGAATCTTCATTTTATAAGCTTTATCTAGTTCCCAGAACTCATAAAATCTTAATTTTATTAAGGAAGGTGAATTTTCTAAATTTTCAAAATGTTACCTGCTTCACTGTAAAATTGCTCCCCAAACCCATTTGCCTTCTCCCTCAAATGGGCTTCGTGCTCAGCCTTTATGACGCATGATTGAGTCCTTGAATATAGATCCTTGGAACCCTCTGGATTATGGATATTATATCAGCAAAAAGTCAAAATAATTTGTAATAAAAAAGAAGAAAATACAATTATATTGTAGGGTCAATATATGCCCTTTTCAGTCTATAGTTCTATATAACCGTAAGGAGGCAGCAGCTGTTCCTTACAGAATCCACTACAGAATTCAAGAGAGTATAGAAAAGGCCTGTTACTTGACCATGACGGGAATCGAACCCCTACCTGAATGAGCTCGTAGCAACTATAATGCACCCAGCTCAATCACTGTCCGCTTTTATTGCATTGAGAGATTGAGATGGTTTGAGAATGCTCGTGGAGAAGGTACCAACTGACTCAAAACCAACTGTCTTAAATTTCGACTGTCCTAAAAACCAACTGACTCAAAACCAACTGTCCTAAATCTCGACTGTCCTAAAAGCCAACTGTACTCAAAACCAACTGTCCTTAATCTCGACTGTCCTAAAAACCAATTGTACTCGCAACAAACTGTCCTAAAACTCAACTGTCCAACAAACCAACTGTCCTAAAAATCGAATGTCCAACAAACCAACTGTCCTGAAACTCAACTGTCCTACACACCAACTGTCCTAAAAACCAACTGACTCAAAACCAACTGTCCTAACAATCAACTCTACCAAAAACCAAATGATATAAACTTCTACTTCTCGAGCAACCTGCGCAGAAGTTGAAGTGGGAGGTTTGGCTCCTCCCCTTCAGAAATTTCATTTGACACAAACCTTACCCGTCTCCTTAATCATTTATGAAAAACCCATGAAACATTTAATGAGTGGTCACAATTTGTGAAGAGAGAGAATCCAACCCCTCCTCCCCCCTCCCCAGTTTTACTTCTGTACAGGTTATATAAGAAAAATAAGTTTCGGTCAGTCAATTTTTAGAACATAATCGGTTCTTACTACAACCGGTTGAATTTGTGAGTTTGAGGATAGTTCATTTTCAGTTTAGTTGAACAATCCTCGAAGGTGTGAATGTCGAATTGTATTCAATTCATAAACACATTTTATAGAATTAAATTAATATTTATCAATAATTTGGAATTAGGGAGTAGGTAAGGTTTATCTGTTGGAATATATTAGGCTTTTTTAGGTTTGAATTAATGATTTCGAACGCCTTGTTCAATAGTACTGCAGTATCACTAGTTTTAACCTACATGCTTCCAACTTTTATATCAAGTAAAGTAGTAAAGTATTTTATATTTTCATAACTTATAATTAAAAATCTTTGTTGAAAGATGGTAAAAATTTGCTGACGGTGTAGTGATTACTAATCAGTTATATTAGTGCCTGAATCACCAACGTAGGAGAAGCTCTAACTTACACTTCAAAGTTGTTATCCCCATAGTTAGCCATTCTATTTTTTCATAAACTCTTAGATAAACGCTAACTGGACTTGATAATACCGGTCCTTAATCTTTTTGATTTTATTTCATACTCTTACGAAATTACGTTACAAGTTTATAAATATTGTTATTAATAAATCTCCGTGATTTATCTGTCCTATTGCCATTTACAAAAATGTTGTTTTCTTGCAACAATCTTAAGTACTTATACGTTCCTCGCATGCAAATTCAGACAATATTGTCTGAAATGCCGCAGGATATCTATGAAAATAATGTAAAACACGTAAGCTTATCCTACAAGCATTGCATGCATGGAGATCTGTATTGCCTATACTGACAGAACCCGGTTCGAATCCGTGTCAGTACCAAAACTATAATAACTAACTTATATAAATATGGTGTTGGCGGGATTTCTCGCTGCATCCCGGAGAAATTACTACTCGGTCTCAAGTGATGTTTGTTATGAAGAGAAAATAGATTTAGAAGAATATTGTTGATTTGTGAGAGATTTCTTTTGTGTGTCTGTGTGTGTGTGTATGGTGCGAAACTTGGGAATACATGTTTTTACATCAAATAAGGGTTCACAATGTTTACGTATGGATAAGGAGATAGTATGTTGCTGTGATGCTTTGGTAAATGTTAATTTTGCTGTAGTTCATTTTGATACCATTTGATTAGGTTTTACTTCGAAGTTTTACCATTTTTTCATACATTTTTTTTATTCATGTTAGAGAATAATTTAGTTGTATATAAACAGTTCATTATTTTTGTTAACAAATTTCCATCTTATAGATACGTTCATTTTGTATTTTGCTATTTTCAATTCTATTTCATTCACAGTATATTTTGTATACGCTTTTATTTGTATTCGACTCATATTTCATATTTGATATTAAATTTCATAAAATATATGTATTTCAGATTTTAAATTTATTGCATACCAAGATCATGTTTATTATAATGTTATATATTGTAAGCTTATATCATATTTATATTTCATTGTACATAATAGTAGCCTATCACAAAGTAAGTTACACAAATTTTTGTTAGGTATATGCTAGATTATATATATACCTTAGGTCTAGTAGAGCATATAGGCCTATTCATCAATTTAGCCCTATTGAATATAGTGATAATTATTTCACTTTTCAATGAATGAATATTAGGGTTTTAAGGCGCATCGACAGCGAGGTCACTTTTTGTATCAATTTAATTTTCAATATGTTTTTCACCTTTAGGGGCCTATATTGTAACTACTCTAGATTTCATATTGACTTATATTTTATATCATTCACTTTTCATATTATTATAATTATATATTTTATAGCATCGGTTCCGACTCAGTCTACCATTTCCCTTTTGACGTGGTTTTTCAAATGTTAGACCGACATCATTTGTACAATTAATCATGCGCACTGGTTTTTTAGGCATAGCTGACTTGACTCGACCACTCGAGTTTATTTCACAATTACATTCTAAATTCGTACTGCGTGACTATGCGAGTGGACTTCAACTTGAATTATTATTTTTTATTTGTGCTTTAATAACTGGCAATTGAGCTTTCCGCCGCGAGCCTGAAGTTCCGAACAAATTGCATTCATAATTAATTAACCATAAGTATTTTAATTAAAATTATATTATATCCTATTCTACCCCTTGAAGTTACTGCAAGGCATTTAACTGTTAACATATGATGAAGAAAATTGTTTGTATTCACGTAAATACAGTAACGGTCACATAAAGTACGTGGTGCATCAAGCCACGTTAAAATGAATCCTGAACAAATTATGTAAGCCTACTGACATGATATAGCTTGTACATATTTTTTTCATTCATAGTTGCCACTCAATTTATCAATCATATTTACATTTTCTTAATTACATTCTCACATAAATCAATATTTTATTATTTCTGAACCCAAGATAACTAACTTATAGTTGGGCTAAATCAATATAAAAAATAAAAATATACAGACAATAATATTCTTTTTCTCCCATAGTCAAGTCTTCCTTGGAAACTTGGTGGATTTTTTTTCACTGTCGAGTGTATTGATAACAATAAAAAATTTAAAAAATTAAAAACTGAAACCAGCAGATAATCTTACTCACTCCATGTACATTCTATGACCCGATTAGAAGTGAAATATAAAATAAGTCTAGATTTTATTTAAATTCAATTTCGTGAAAAATTATTTCATCTGCCGCAAGGGCACCTAATTATTATGTATGTTATGAGAGATTGAGTGCTCTTGTCGCCTCGTGCGAACATGAATGTACGCAGAAGAAGCACATTTTTAATGTATTCAGCAGAAACAACATTTTAAATGTATTTTGCATGTGGTAATGTTTGTGTTTATGGCGTGGGGGCAGAGGAGGAGTCAGCATTCAATGCAGTTTATACCGTAAGCCTACTTGTATCTACGAAAGAAAGGTTCCGAGCACCGATTGACCGTTCCTACTATCCCACACCACTAGCGCGCAGGTGTTTCGCGCCTTCTTTCGTGGATACAGGTAGCCTATTATATATATATATATATATATATATATATATATATATATATATATATATATATATATATATATATATATATAATATATATATATATATCGTGATTATTATTTTCAAATTTGTATCACTGTTTATTTTTGAAGCTGTGCAAAACGATTAGATATTATATTTCATCATAACTTCACTTTGATACAAATGGAAACCTATATATTGCAACACTGATATAAGGTGTATGATGTATACATTAGGAATTGAGCAAAGACTACCCAAATGTAATTTTATAACATTTGAAGTAATTATATTTTTGTAACCATTCCATTACTCGACGATTTTGTAACGATACAAAAATATTGCGGATTTTTTTGTTATCCACATCGAATCTTGACACAATGTCATTGTTCCCCAATTGAGGCTAAGGATGACAAAGTAGGATCGTTGGTATGGGGCACCACAAGGGTGACTTTTTACCACGCCCAAAAATTCTATTATAATTGTAATTCATTTTATAAACTGTTGATATTATTATGGTAATATATAAGTTGAGGGATAATGAACGACGATACATATCATACAATATACATACTGTCGGGGAGAAGGGATTTTATGATCTTCTTATGTTACAAAAAATAAAAAAAATATATAGAAAATTAACGACTAGTAAAGATTATTGTGTGCACGTCCCCTTCTCCTGAATCATCCCCCTAGATCTATGCCAATTGAGATAGGTATACACTGAATGGAGATTGCGAAAATTCCACTTGATTGGATATTGTTTTATGACGTCAACATGGCAAGGAGACAAAAATTGACAATTAAAAATGTTTTAGAAAAAAAAGGATTTTTGGTACTGATCGACTCTACTGTTATATTGTCATTTCCAATATATAATATTTATATTTGAATTATAAAAATATTGATATTTTCACACATTGTCAGTTCATACAGACAGATTTTCTTCTCCCCGCTTTACATTCATAACCGTCATCAAAACTCAAACCCACCGCTACTTCCAACCCAATTACCGATGCCAATACAACTAGCAAGTACGTAACGCATAGTGAAAGCATTATTATTGTTATTATTGATCCATGTGCTCGTCGCGATTAGCACGCTCGATGCGGTAACGCGAGAAAGCTCTCAACAGTTCGTCTCATTTCCCTTCAGTTGCCTGCGACCCACGCGCCAGTCCACGCGTTCGGTGATCCTCCGCCGTCGTTCAATGGATCGCTGAAGACTTCAGATAACCTGACAGTGTTCTCGAAGGTCAGGGTGAAACAAGGCAGGGCGTTTGATAAGCAGTGGGTGTTTTTTGGACGGTTGACCGACCAATAGGCCAAGTGTTTGTGTGAGAAGTGATAAATATTAGTGTGGGGAGGAAAGTGTGTATGGGACAGTGAGGTTTTAGGAGACAGGATGACAGTGGTGTTACATCGAGGTGATTTAATAAAGAGGCAGCTTTGATAAGGTAAGGGGATTATACAATTTGTTTGTATCCCATTTTAGATATTCATGATTAAAACTACTGTAAAATTTGATTTTAATTTTAAATTAGTTACCGTAAGTATAGTATCTATAATTTAATAAAATTTTAATGAATCAAATACTTGCAACTTGACAGATTTGAGAATATTTGGTGTGGATTGTGTCTACAATATGTTATGTTAGGAATGATGTGTACAGGGTACAATAATGAGTAAGTGTCAAGTTGATGGTCATATTCACTAAACTAACATTGGCTTTTTGTTACCAAAGTTTATTTGAAGAGACATATATGCATATACAATTAAATTTGGCTTTACATAATTGGTTTTTCACAGATCGAACCATCTTGCCGCTAACACAACACTGTATACAATAGGAGATAATAGTTGAAATTTACATCACACCATACGTCGCAACAATGATGAACTGAATACGACAAAAATGATTTTACATTACATTGTCCCGCCTACTATATTACAGCTTTTCAACTTTATATGCGACAGTTTAATTTTTAATAGCTGATTGTTGATAAATCAACGTTGGTAAGCCTATTCGGTTCTGTATAGTTCACAATCGTACGATATTGACATGAGAAGATTGATGTGTTAGAAAAACAATCGATAGTAATCGAAAAAAATGGGAATAGTAAAAAACATCATATAACTGATTGCAGCATGTATAAATGAGATAATAATACAAATGCATTCAACACTTTAATTAACTTCAATCTCAGTGTTATATTTTTCATTGGTCGTGCTAATGTTGAGCTTCTTTCCTTATACTTTTTATACTTTTTCTGAGTGCAGAAGATAAGCCTACTTACTGGTATAGCAATGCCAAATCATACCTCATAAGATATGCAATAACAAATTTTGACCGATCGTAATCAACGTCTTAATCAGAAGAATCGTTAACTCTATGATTAGGGGAAGAAAAATTACATATCGAAACCGATCAGCCACCCTCGGTAGCTCGGTCAGCTGAGGCACCGCTTCAGAAACTGAAGTCACCGTTGGGCGTGGGTTCGAGTCCCGCATAAGGCATGAGTTTTTGTAAACGTCCTTTCACTTATCATCACTTCATAATTTCATTATCATCTGCTCATTCGTACCCCCTTATAACCTAGCTGTTGGTGGGGTCATTAAGCAAACAATAATCAATCAATCAATCATCCAAACCGATCAACAACTTTGTACTCAATTTCGAGATTAATCTTTGATTAAAGATCAGATCGATGTGAAACCGGACATAATAGTATCAAATCGACTCTGGTCAATCAACTGCTTAAATTATACATTTGTTTCTGTTTGCATGTATGATCGTTGAATTCATAGTCCGCCATCTTGAATTGGCCAGCAAACACGCTTGAAGTTTGTGTGCTAGTGTATTTTAGTTTAATCAATGTTCTTTTGAGAACAGTTGAAGGGTATTGTGAGGAAATCAGTGTTAAAGGTTACAGTAGTGTGGTGAAGTGTTAGTGAAGAAATTCGGAAAGTTTTAGTTGTGTTTATAAGTAGTTGAAAGTTTGGCAGTGTTGTTGCTCTGTGTTAGCCTATTGTTTTTGAGGTTAAGAGCGTCTGGTTTTGTTTAGTTCTGTGTAAGCTCAGGTAGTGAAGGGCCTAGTTACTTGTTTGTAGGGTCATTATTGTCGAGGTAGTTCTAGAGGGTAACATTCTTTGTAATAACAGTCCAGCTCGTGTGAAAATGCAGGGTAGTGTAGGTGTAGAGGATTCTAGTAGTTGTAATAGGTGTAGGAAGGTTGTGAGCAGTAGGCAGAAGGCTTTGAAGTGTGGTGTGTGTGAGTCGTGGGAGCATGGTGCATGCAGTGTGCCGCGTGTCTCGGGGGAGGAATATAAGATTCTGGGGAAATGCAGTTCAGTTGTGTGGTTGTGTGGTAGCTGTGTGGGGGATTGGAAAGAAAAGGTAGTAGAAAAGGAGGCTGGGAAGTGGGGAGAGTTAGAAGAGCAGTTAAGGAGTACTATTGCTAGGTTAAAGCGGAAGTTGAGGAAGGCTAAGGAGGGAAAGGATCTCGAGGGAGATAGAGTGGGTAAGGTTAGGGGATGGTATGTAGATGAAGTGAGCATGGGGAACGGGCCTAGGAGTAGTGCTGAGTATAAGGGTAAGGAGACACCTGTGGTAAAGGTAATCAGTGATAGGCAGGATGAAGCTAGGGCTAAGGTTGGGAAGGCAATGGGAAAAACCAAGGCTAAGGAAGTACTTAGGACAGAGGAAGATAGTGGTAGACTGGGACAGAGTAGGGCTGCAGAGGAGGTTGAGGTTGAGGCAGACAGGGAGGGCTTGAGAGGGGTGATGCTGCTAGGAGACTCACTCGTTCGGGGAGTAGGAGCGCAGGCCGGGGGAAAGCTGGACGTCACAGTTTTACCGGGAATAGGGGTAGTTAGGATGAAGAAAGTGTTGGAACAGGTTAGTGAGAAGGATGCTGCAGGGAAGGCGGTGATAGTTCATGTAGGGACAAATGACGTGAGTGGTAGGGATGGGTGGGGAAAGGTCAAGTTAGTACAGGAGATGGAGGGGCTAGTGAAAGTAGCTCGTGGGAGGTTTGGGGAAGGTAGGGTGGTGGTTAGTGGGATTTTATATCGTAGGGATATGCAGAGGGGGGTCATCAATGGTATGAATGACTTCCTTAGTCGTATGTGCGAAAGAATGGATGTGTGTTTTGTGGACTCCAATTGTTGGCTAAGAGGAGAAGGATTAGGTGGGGATGGACTTCATTTGTCAAAGGAAGGGCAGCGTATGTTTGGTGGGCTGTTAGGGAGGGTAGGTGATAGGCTGGGAACACAGGTTTGACTTGAGGGGGGTGCGATGAATGAAGAAAAGGGGGGGAGAGTGGGTGGGGGGGGAAATAGGTCGAGGGAAAGTAAATGCCAGGAGATTAACCTAATGGTAGTAAATTGTAGGAGTCTAGCAAATAAGGTGGATGAATTTAGAACGCTATTAGAATTGTACCAGCCAGAAGTGGTGGTGGCAGTAGAGACATGGTTGGGAGGGGGTTTTACAGAAAGTGAATTAACTATAGATCGTTACACATTGCATAGAAGAGATAGGGATAGGCATGGAGGGGGGGTAATGGTAGCAGTTAAAAGAGGTATTCAGGGGACAGTGCTCTGGAAGGAAGAGGAAGCAGAGATGATGGGAATGAAGATAACAGTAGGCAAACAGTCTCTTGAGGTAATCGCAGCATATAGGCCTCCGGGGGGGGATTTAGGACTGCTTCATTGCTTAGAGGATAGGCTTAGTGCTAGGGATAATGTAGAGAGTTTAATTATAGCGGGAGATTTGAACATGCCTAACGTAAGATGGGAGGTAGGAGGTAGAGAACAAGGGAGGGGAGTAATGCAAAACATCGTTACGGGCATATTAAACGAAGGTTTTCATCAGGTTGTGGAGGAGGGAACCAGGAGTAGAAGGTTAGGGGGTACAAATATTCTAGACGTAGTGTTAGTCAGGCCGAGTGAGTTGTGGGCAAAAACAGTGATTGTTGATGGCATTAGCGATCATCGGGTACCTATAGTCAGCTTAGCTTTAGCTCCGGTTCAAACCGATAACGTTGGGAAGAAAGTTTGGGGGTACAAAAGGGTGCAGGCAAGAGAGGTTCAAAAAGCTTTTGAGGATAGGTTTGAGAAGTGGTGTGAGATAGACAAGCGTGATGTTGAAGGTCTGTGGTTCAATTTTCGGAAAGTATATGAGGAGGTTAGAGATATGTTGGTTCCCTATAAGGTGTTGCAGGCAAATGCAGATCCTGCCTACTATAATAGTACAGTTAGGAGGCTTAAGAGAAAGGGTAGAAAGATGAGTAGGAAATTGAGGGAGTCAGGGGAGGGAAAGGAAGCGATCAGGGACCTGAGGCGGGACTTAAACAAGGCTAAGAGGGAGGCGAAAGAAAACTTCATGGGTGGTATGTTTAATGAACGTGATGTACAGGGTAGCTGGAATAGAATGTACAGGTTTGTTTCTAGTCAGAAGGGTAGTAGTAAGGAGTTGCCCACCTTAGTTGATCAGGGAGGGAATGAGTGGAAAACGGATAAGGAGAAGGCAGCAGCATTAAATAGATTCTACGGGGAAGTGTTCAATGTGACTGGATTTATAGGGGAGGGAGAAACAACACTGGAGGGGGAGGGGGAAGAAGTCCTGCTTACAGAGGGGGAAGTGTGGAATGTATTGAGGAAACTAAAAAGTGGGAAGTCACCAGGCATAGATGGGGTGCAAAGCGATCTCCTGAAATTAGCGGGTAGGGGGGTTGTAGGTTATTTGCTAAGGTTGTTCCAAGCCTCACTCACAGCAGGTAGAGTACCGCAAGATTGGAAAAAAGCGGAGGTGGTTCCAATTTCAAAGGGAGGGCAAAGGGGCAGGGTAGACAACTACAGGGGAATCAGTTTAACGTCACATGTATGTAAGATGATGGAAAGGGTAGTTATAAAGAGAATAATGGAGAAAGTAGATGAACATAGGGGTATTTCGGAAGTGCAGCATGGGTTTAGGAAGGGGTATTCATGTGAGACACAGTTGTTAGGTTTTGCGGAAGAGCTGGCAGGGGTAGTAGACAAGGGGGGCTGTATTGATGCAGTGTTTTTAGATTTTGAAAAGGCTTTCGACAAGGTAGATCACACTATACTATTAGGGAAGTTGAAACTGTCCATTGGGAATGCTGGGTTAGTTAATTGGATTGGAAACTTTCTTCAGGATAGAGTTCAAACGGTTCGAGTAGGTTCGGAGGTTTCAAGTGAGGTTAAGGTTACGTCAGGAGTTCCACAGGGTAGTGTGCTAGGTCCGTTATTATTTGATTTATATATAGATGATCTGACTAGGGTTGTTAATTCGAGAATAAGGTTATTTGCAGATGATTGTGTGGTTTATAGGGAAATCAATACAGAGGAGGATGTAGTAGCTATTCAGGCAGATTTGACGGCACTTAATTGTTGGGTTCAGTTGAACAAGATGGGGTTAAATGAAGGGAAGTGTAAGTTAGTCACCTTTGGTAGGAGGAGAGTGAGGGCTGATGTAGTGTATGATGTAGGAGGGAAGTCACTTGAGTCAGTGGAAAATTACAAGTACTTGGGGGTGGTATTTGATAGACGTCTAGGGTGGGGGAGTCAGATTGAGAGAATAGTAAAAAAGAGTATAAATGCACTAAACTTTGTAATGAGGCAGCTTAGGGGGACAAGTATGAAGATAAAGGAAAAGGCTTATTTCTCGTTAGTGCGTCCCATGGTGGAATATGCTAGTTCAGTTTGGGATCCTTATAGATTAGGTGAGATAAGGGATGTGGAAAGGGTGCAAAGGATTGCAGTTAGAAGGGTTACAGGTAGGGTTAGGAGGTGGAAATGGGGGGAGAATGAAAGGGGGGAGAGGGTGAGAATATTGGAGAGTCCATCTGAGATGATCCGAGACTTGGGATGGCGGGAATTGGAAATACGGAGAAAGGAGGATCGGATCTGTAATTTCTTCAGGGTAATGGAAGGAGAAGGGGGCTGGGGAGAGTTGAATAGGTTGATTGTAAGGAATGAGTCAGGGTATGGGGGTAGGCGAAGTCATGATAGAGCAGTAGTTATAAAGGGGGCTAGATTAGATGTCGGTAAGTTCTCTTTCTTGAATAGGACAGGTAGGGATTGGAATGGGCTTAGTAGAAGTATACTTGAGGAGGATGAAATAGGGTTGAAGCTATTCCGTCAGAAGGTTAGGGAGGCGATAGGATAGGATTGATAGGGAACTTGCCACCGCGCATTTATGTGCAACTGCAAGAGTTAATAATAATAATAATAATTAATAATAATAATAATAATTAGGTCAATGCCCATTGAATAAATAATAACAGACCTAATAAGCGTACGAAAGCCTAGCATATATTAACAATAATGTATGAGACGTGACGAAAGAAATCAGTCTAAGGAGGCTATTCTGTCTCGACAGAAGAAACAAATCTATATATATCTAAATAACGATTGTTAAATGAAAAATGTGTTTAAAAAACGAAAAATCGAATGTGAATATTTAATTGAATACATAATTATACAGTTTGGCATCTACGCCTGCAATGCGCAATTGTTTATATTGAGCTTGCTTTAAGAAGAAAATAATTGAAAATCTGTTCGATCAACGTTTTGAGCTAACAACAAACCAAAAAGGTCTGAACACTTTATTAAAACAAGTGTGGAATATAAGTTTTGAAAATTCTAATTGATATTTTGGTAGCGAGAGCGTACCGGTATCATAATGTATTTTCATAATTTTTTGGAATTTTTGTGAATAATATCAAATTTAATCATTTTTCGTGCAAAACAGGACACATTACGAGTATGACTATACAAATTAGGCCTAATATGCATACTACAAACGAAACGCTGTTTAATTAACTCTACAAAGGGCCTAAAGAGTATCTATAGACATTCCAATAAAAATAATCAAACAATCTAAGCTTCTTCCGATTGAATTCCACACTTTTACTTCATTTTCCCTGATTGACAATAACCACAAACTATTGTTACGATTCCTGTGTAGATACAGTGGCAGTTACAACATTTACTGTTCTTGAACTTTACTTCCGACTTATTCTGGTGGTTAGATATATAAATTGTGTTTTTATACGTCAATCTCTAAAGCCATTTTGTTAAAACATGATCAACAATTGGCCATAACTTATTCAAGCTTTGGTAGATCAGCAGCGAAGTGTGAAAATGACGTACTTGAGTTTTTACTGAGAATTACTGGACGAGGCAGTTGAGATAACAGGTGATTAATACTCTAAAGTACCGTATAGATTCGAAATAGATTTAATTGGATGTACACCATTTTCGTTACCTAGTTCTCAGCAAAAGATTTTATTCGAATATATTTTTTATTGAAAATACCTTTTCTTTAACGTCTTCGGAGGGATGTACCGATGTGCCCGGCGCAGACATGGGAAGGAGTCGGTCGTGAGTTGATTGTAATAATACAAGCGAATGCCCCGTCGAGTTTCTCTACAATTAAGCTCAAAATGCTTCACATATGGATCATTTTCAACATCATGTGTATATATATATATATATATATATATATATATATATATATATATATATATATATATATATAATATATATATATATATATAGGCCTATATATATCTTTTTCTCAATTTCCATATATATTATATAGGCCTATATATATATATATTTAAAAAAATATATATATATGTTTTTTGTTTTTTTTCATATATATATATATTATATATATATATATATATATATATATATATATATATATATATATATATATATATATATACATATAGGCCTATATATATTTTTTTTCTTCAATTTTTATATATATTATATAGGCCTATACATATATATATATATATATATATTAAAAAAAAAATATATATATATATATATATATATATATATATATATATATATATACATATTGAATATATATATATATATATATATATATATATATATATATATATATATATATATATATATATATACATATTGAATATATATATATATATATATATATATATATATATATATATATATATATATATATATATATAATTAATAATCAAATCTTTATGGATAATTAAAAGTCGCGTTAACGAATAAATATTGATTTAATTGCCCGACGTTTCGACTACAATATAGTGGTCATTTTCGAGGGCTAAAAATGAAAATAATTATATAAATGAAGGCGACCATACTATTTGAGGAGTAGGATCAATCTGATAACCTAGCCCAGCATGTGTGATCCAGGACACTGTGATATAGTCATCTAGATTCATAGATGTGCATCAAGCTTATTTTTATTTTTATTGTTATTTTTATTACACCCTTCAAGACATTCATTGAAGATGTGTTTTTCTGCATAAGAATCTGTTTTTTGGTTCCTATTATTTATCATTTATATAATTATTTTCATTTTTAGCCCTCGAAAATGACCACTATATTGTAGTCGAAACGTCGGGCAATTAAATCAATATTTATTCGTTAACGCGACTTTTAATTATCCATAAAGATTTGATTATTAATTACATAATGAGTCGTGAAAGCTTTCAACAAAACATATATATATATATATTTATTCATATATATATATATATATATATATATATATATATATATATATATATATATATATATAAGATTCTTCAAACTTTCGCGTTCAATATTATGAATACTCATTGTTTTGGGGTTATAACGCGTATAAAGAAAACAGAGACAAATCCAAATATAAATATGTTTTAATATAAAGATTGCCTACTTTCAACACAGTTCACGTTATCACACGATAGACGACATCGACAACCTGAACCAGAGGAGGAGACGGCTGGAGGAACACGCGAGACAAATCTTTATATTAAAACATATTTATATTTGAATTTACTCTGTTTTCTTTATAAGCGTTATAACCCCAAAACAATGAGTGTTCATATATATATATATATATATATATATATATATATATATATATATATATATATATATATATATATATATATATATATATATATATATATATATATATATATTCATTTTATCACAATTATTATGAGCGATAAGTCGTTTTTGGTTGGGTGGAAGAGCGGTTCTCCCGAACCTTACCATCTCATCATTCTTCTCATTGTACCATGTTTCTATGATGTATATACGATTTTTTTCATGATGAATAAAAGATTGTTAATTTTACAATTATTATTTAATTGGTGGACCATTTTCAGTTCACATTGATACAAGTACACCCAATGATAAGTTCTTCGCTTTCAGCAGCAATAGTATGGGCGCATACCTTCGTGACTCGTAAGTGCCCTTATCACTTGACTGAGGGTAACTCAATTGGCTATGAGGGTTGGCGTCTCACTTGGGTATTTAACACAAGGGTTGTTTCCACCCTTACTCGTGTGATTATTGTTAGATGACTTTTTATCTTCTAGAGCTGGGGTTCATATCCTAAGGGAAGGGGACGAAAGTTTATAAATGAATTTACAATGTCAATCTATGTGGACTCGTCAAATTGGCTCGACTATACTATCTCCATACATTCAATCAATTTGCATATTTTGTAATCAATTCATATAAGTTGTCTCTTTGGGTTATTCCTATTTTACTTTTATCCACGAATTAAGGCCTTATCCAACCTATTTCTTTTGATTATCTCGCGATCGCTATGAGGAATGTGAATAAACGAGGACTTCAAAAATATTTTGATCTTTACTAACAGAACTAGGAAAACGCGGGATGCGCGTTGTTAGACGAGCTTAGGGGTATAGAAATCTAGAATGAAAAATAATTTGTTAACCCAATCTACATCTACAGACCTTGGATCACTCCAAACGTTCAAAAACCTTACGAGAATCAGTTATGTCACGGCTTTCCTCTTCATTCATTTCAATCGTTTTGAATTAATTGGTGACACTTGTTGCTATAGATTTAATTGGTTCCCGTAATAGCCTAAATTGATGGGAAAATGCTTTATAAATGCGTTTTCTTCGTTATTTCTCATCCGATTGATGCGAAAAATCTCTCAAAATGTGCTTTATAGTTTCCTTTATATTCGGCGAAAATTTGAGAGGTCTTGAAAAATTTTGATTTTTCAAGTATTTTCCTCCGGGTTATTCTAATGGGGATTTTTGAAATTTCTAAAATTCATAAAAAAAAAAGTTACCACCCGATAATGCCACAAAACTATACAGATCTAAGTTAGATGAGGAACCATGACGAAAAAAAGTTTGAAGTTGATAGCTGTAGCCGTTTGACCTGTGGAGAACCGACAAAAAAACATAAAAACAAAACAAAAACATAAAAACGAACACCAATTTTTTTCAGTATGTCAAATTGAATCCTCGCTAAAGCTCGTCTAATTACAGGAACTAGAACAAATGGAACTGATAATGAAATAAATATTTGTTTGTCGAACACATTAAGTAAATGAACCAGGTCAGACAAACGTTAAATACTTGTATTTTCAGTAGAAATTTGGAATGTATTTTGAAGTATTTAATGCCCTGCTTTTTGACCTGTAGGTCTTCTTTGTTTTCGATTTTACCTCTTGGTATATCTTGGAACCAATCCGAAGGCAATTATTTTTCATATTTTTTCATATTTTTATTCTCTATTTTATCACATGTGGCCCCTCATTCGATAGAAAATTGACACTCATTTTCAAGTTTTACCTCTTATTATATATTAGCACAAATTTGAAGACAATTTTAAAATTATTTTGGTCACGACCGCTCAGTCGATAGAACAACGACATTCAGTCTATATCAGGCCTAGTTCACACGTTAGTTCGTATTTCATTTAGTACGAGTGTGCAAATTAGTACTAGGGGCTTTTATCCAGAGGCCCATTCTCCTTCTCAACATGTAGAAAAGTGTTCTTATTTCTACAACTGCATGTAGCACATGCCCTACCTTATGATAATTATCAACACAATTATAATTAAACTTCATCGTTGGACAGAATAGGGACTGTCCCTAGAGCTCTAAGAGCTCTAGTCCCAAGAGTATTGGAGTATATATCCGTACTCCAGCAAGTATGTAAATCCACAGACAAAAAGGTATTTCATTGCAATTCTCTATTTTTTAAATTTAAATTTGTAAACGTTGTTCTATTCTTGTGTCCACGAAAGCAGGCGCGAACCACATGCTCGTTAGTGGTGAGGGATGGGGAGGACGGTCGCTCGGAACCTTCTCTCGCGGATATTGTACCTCAATATATATATATATACAATCAAGTGACTAACGACAGATTAATGAGAAGGACCAATAGGAATCATGTCTTATATAATAAATTGAGATACGTCTACTTTACAAATGGCGTAATTCCAAGATATGAATGCTCAAATTGTTGATTGATTATTGTTTGCTTAACGACCCCACCAACGGCTAGGTTATACGGGGGGTCGAACGATGTATAATATTGAAAATGATTTATATTGAATAGGCCTAGATGTTTGTGTTTTTCCAATGAGATGCTCCGAGTTGTACATCCAGTCAAATCCTTTGACTTTGACCTCTTTGTGTAGTTAATGCGATATTATATGATCGAATCCCGGGCAATTCGCTATGTAGCGCTATTTCCTTGTTATCATCAGAACTTCAATGGGTTGGTACAGCGATTTACATAACTTACGCTACGTAGTTGTAGGTTACAGATATATTATATTAACTGCATGTTGAAATTATATATTCATTATAGTATATGAGGCTATGGTATATATTTAACGAATAATGGTAGATACTCTGCTTTGAAGCTGAACACCGGTACATTATAGTAAATATTCCGGTTTTACAAATGGATCCTGAACTATAATTAAATCAAATATTTGGTAGGCGTACCAAAAATATTAAAAGTGAAAATAGTCGTGGGTGCTATTTTCATCAGACTAGTCATTATGCCAAACCGTATACCCATATATATATATATATATATATATATATATATATATATATATATATATATATATATATATATATATATATATATATATATATATATATATATATATATATATATATATATATATATATATATATATGTATATATATATATATATATATATATATATATATGTTTTGTTGAAAGCTTTCACGACTCATTATGTAATTAATAATCAAATCTTTATGGATAATTAAAAGTCGCGTTAACGAATAAATATAAATATTGATTTAATTGCCCGACGTTTCGACTACAATATAGTGGTCATTTTCGAGGGCTAAAAATGAAAATAATTATATAAATGATAAATAATAGGAACCAAAAAACAGATTCTTATGCTATATATAATCTTAGATTATATATATTCTTAGTATATATATATATATATATATATATATATATATATATATATATATATATATATATACATATATATATATATATATATATATATATATATATATATATATATATATATATATATATATATATATATGTGCTTACGTAGGTTCTCGTGGCCGATGGTAGTTGGTAGTATTATTTCTGCGGTAATGCCACTATGTTGAAACTCTTCGTGTCGACGTTTCGGCAGACTTTGCTCCGCCATCTTCAGGACTCGGTCGGTGGTCCTGTCGGTGCTGACCACCGACCGAGTCCTGAAGATGGCGGAGCAAAGTCTGCCGAAACGTCGACACGAAGAGTTTCAACATAGTGGCATTACCGCAGAAATAATACTACCATATATATATATATATATATATATATATATATATATATATATATATATATATATATATATATATATATATATATATATATATATATATATATATATATATATATGTGTGTGTGTATTGATGGTTTTTTTAGATTAAAAACTATGTGAAATATACAAATAACCCAAAGTTCAATGAATTATAGAGACCAATTATAAAATATGGAATAGATATTTATTTAGGTTGAGTAAATAAATAAATATCTATTCAATATTTTATAGTTGTCTCTATAATTCATTGAACTTTATGTTATTCATATATTTCACACAGTTTTTGAATATATTAACATTAATTTTATTTATATGTGGCAATAAATGTATAATCTATTACGCTGAGTAGCTGGCATTGCTTTAGGCCTACTTGTATACCCTCTTGACGACAACTACACTTTTTCCTAGTGATAACATGATAACATGGCTGCGGAATTATCCGGCTCACCATTATTATCGCGTCGTTTACACGTCGTTCAAGTCTATATATTCATTCATCTATGATCTGCATTCATACAATTATTTCAATGTCGCATATATGTATTCGTAATTCTTGTGTTGTATTAGGCCTATTTACCTGATTGAACGTCACACACATTGTATTCTAATCACAGAAGATAGGAGTAGGCCTATAATACCACTTGAACCGTGTTTACTATATAGCATGATCTTGCAGTGCACTGCAGTGCAAATAACTCGTTATATCGGAGTTGGGAGTAAATCAGTATATGTACACACATGGGCACATATTATGTTTTTCTATAACATTTAGGACTGAATTTAAATGAAATATACTCACATGTACCTCTAATTTCCACTCGAAGACTGTATACGTGGTTGATATTGATATTATTTGCTGGTTTAAGTAAGTATATTTTTTTTATTCATTTATTTATTCATGAATTATCATTATTTTCAATACAATATAATTATGAATTGATGAGTACAACTTAATTCAAATCATGAATATTAATGATACACAATAAGAATATTGATATTATTTGCTGGTTCAAGTGAGTATATGGTTTTTTATTATTTTATTTATTCATAAATTATCATTATTGTCAATACAATATAATTATGAATTGATGAGCACAACTCAATTCAAATCATGAATATTAATGATAAACAATAAGATTGGTACAAAAAAAGAAATGGTACACACACACACACACACACTCAAAGTAATTATTGTATCGCATCGTATTATATACGGTAAATTTTCTTCATGGTGTATTTTGATGTGATTCGATCCTCGGCTCGATTGACCACTTTATGTGACCGCAAGTGTACATTGTATCACGCCTATGCCTATATAAGCTCTTGTCTAATCATTCTTAAACTGTCAGTTTAATATCCATCAAGATAGTTCGTTATCTTTGAACAGATTAAGCTACTATAATATTGTGATTGTATGAATAATGCATATGAATAATTAGTGAAGCATTTCCTCTATGATAAAAAATCATTTCGTTTTAAGTTTTTTCGTATCAAATACATTATTTTCAGAAGCGAGAATCATCTGTACACTTTACCATAGTGAAAACACAAAGCGCTATCCGAGCTTTGTATATATAATTATAATTTACACATATGAAACATTGCTTAATTCAATTGAACAACTAGTTCATTGTGCATTACCTTCAAATTTAAGCAATACGCATATATTAATCAATTATGTAAGATGTTAGTTAGTATAGCGTCATGAATTTCCACTTGGGTCAAAAGTCACGAGTCGACTATTTCGAATTTAAAACTGTAATTTAATTAATAAAAGGAAACAAAGTACCTTGGTAAACATACAAACTAAGATGAACAAAATGTATTCGTTTCATAAAACCTACTGGACGAAATATTCGTAATAAAGTAGTAGGAAATCGTAAGTATAACTGTTTATTAGCAGCATGCGTGATAAATATTGGGTAGACTAGCAAAATGTGACGCTAGAGAAAGCATGTCGACGATGCGTTATGTTTTACAGCTAATAGGGCGGTGAAGATCAGCTAACGAAAGATGAAGAAGCGAACCACCCGTGCGCTAGAGGTGATGGATAGGGGCGACGGTCGATCGGAACCTTCTTTCGAGGATACACGTATATAATATAATCTATTGAGTGCATTTCTATTGTCAGTCAATCATTCAGCCATGATAACTACAAGACATATATTTGTGAAATTATTATACAATATATGCAGACAAATCGAAATTTAATTTACTTCTTTTGTGTGCAATTAATTGCTAGTTTCGACCCGTTTCTAATTAACGAATAGTGTTAGGTGTGGCTTATTCAATCGGCTACCTATAGATCTATGCAATTTGAGATACCCTTATTGGAGATTTCGAAAATCCTCCTCTAGTTAAGAGCCTTCTTGATTGGATGTAATGTTTTGTAAAACAGCCTTTTTAAGTGGATGTAATGTTTTGTGTAACGTCAAGAGGGCGAGAAAACGAAAGTGGTCAATTATATGTATGATGTGAAACCGCTTTCAAAATATTGCTGAATTCTTTGAAAAATGTACCCGTATTGTGATATATCTTATTTACCTTATTCGTCCCTCTGTGGCTCTCTGCTATATCACCTGCTATATCACTCGCCATTCTCTTCGTTCATTCCACAAACTTTCCTCTTCCACGTCTTTTAATCCTCTTCTCCGCGGGCTTTCATAAACCTCGTCGTCTTCCCACCTTTCTTCTCGTTCCTTTCAAATCCTCTTCTCCGCAGGTTTTCATAAACCTCGTTGTCTTCCCACCTTTCTTCTCTTTCGTTTCAAATCCTCTTCTCCGCAGGCTTTCATAAACCTCGTGGTCTTCCCACCTTTCTTCTCCTTTCTTTCAAATCCTCTTCTCCGCAGGCTTTCATAAACCTCGTTGTCTTCCCACCTTTCTTCTCTTTCGTTTCAAATCCTCTTCTCCGCAGGCTTTCATAAACCTCGTGGTCTTCCCATCTTTCTTCTCCTTTCTTTCAAATCCTCTTCTCCGCAGGCTTTCATAAACCTCGTTGTCTTCCCACCTTTCTTCTCCTTTCTTTGAAATCCTCTTCTCCGCAGGCTTTCATAAACCTCGTTGTCTTCCCACCTTTCTTCTCCTTTCTTTCAAATCCTCTTCTCCGCAGGCTTTCATAAACCTCGTTGTCTTCCCACCTTTCTTCTCCTTTCTTTCAAATCCTCTTCTCCGCAAGCTTTCATAAACCTCGTTGTCTTCCCACCTTTCTTCTCCTTTCTTTCAAATCCTCTTCTCCGCAGGCTTTCATAAACCTCGTTGTCTTCCCACCTTTCTTCTCCTTTCTTTCAAATCCTCTTCTCCGCAGGCTTTCATAAACCTCGTTGTCTTCCCACCTTTCTTCACTTTTCTTTCAAATTCGTTTCTCCGCAAGCTTTCATAAACCTCGTTGTCTTCCCACCTTTCTTCTCTTAACTTTCAAATTCGTTTCTGGGTGTCCTCACTTATTTTAGCTCCATCCTCTTCATATGACCATACTACCTCAATCGTCCCTATGTTATTCTCTTCCACACTTTTAATTCCAGAAATTCCAGACTCTCCCAAATGTATCTGAATCTTATTCTAGCTTTCCATCTTTGTAACACTTGAAAAAAAACGTTTTGATAATTTATGAGGAAAGACAATATTAATTTGAGGGTTCATTTCTTACTCTACAACATCTATATCGTTTTTTTTGTCATCAATTATAGCTTAGATGCATTCCTTGTGGACTTCAAATCTTTCACAGATACCGAAGTTAGTCAGAATGACAAGTGAGATGCCTTATTTATTGTATATACAGCCTAGTTGTGTGGATGTGATGAATGTTTAGCAGGGCCATGGTTTCTGTTACGGGTTGACGTTCCTTGGGGTAGTTGAGGCTTCTTCACACTTACCCGTCGACTGACATACAATAAATACATAAGGATCATGGTTATAAAGTCTCGTAATTTTGTATATAAATTATGTTTTTATTTGATTCATATGTTAAGGTAAATTATATTAAATAAATACAGGGTCCATTCAAGTCCCCACAATCACATGCTGAACATATTTACATAATCTTCATCGTATATATGTAATATTCATTTAGTAGTTAAATTAATTACTATTAGAATGAAACGATACTAAATAAATATACCGGTTCTGATTTGAATTTAAATTATCATAATTTATCATGATCAGTCTATACAGTTATTAATTATTTCATAATTGATTTCGCTATTTAAATTGTATTCCAATTTATGATCACTGATCAGTCTTATTCATTCAGCTTATAGACCCTAGTGAAACGTTAGACTTTTGTGATTCAGAATTTCCTTACAGAAAGACACTACTTTGTGTACAAAACAATTATTCAGGCTGTTATAATTCGAACTGAAATCGAATGAAATCTCTGTTTTTGTGAACGGGTTTTATTTGTCTCTACTTAGTCCAAATGTGTATATATATGAATCAATATGCTACATATTAGTATCTAAGACACTTTCTAATTATTGTAATTAATTCTTAATTAAGTATCTCTAATTACTCATTTATATGCATAGGCTCACTTGCCCTGCTTCTGGTCAGTCGGTCCTGACTTGTTTAATTAAACCATCAAATCGGTAATCTAGAATCCATGTAAAGTTTCATTTTATGAGTTAGAAGTGAGCCAGGTATACGAACAGATTAATCTTTAATATCAATCTATAATTATAGCCTATGGGGTGAACACCTCAATTTCGGACCTACGCTGAACGTATATACCTTTTCATCGAATCTGACGCTCATATTTATGGGCTAACTAAAGACCTGTTATAGAAGTTGTTATTGTATTTCTTTATGAGGACATAATCCTTATTCTCTATGACATAATTCTTTATGAGGAATACTGTACACCTTGAATCAAAAGTAAAAGTTCGTTTTCTGTTTCTCTGATATCTGTCAAATTCTATGCAATATCACAAAAGTGGCTCGTTTAGTGAGGTAGAAAAAGGATTTGTCTTTCAATTCAGGCTGTTGTATAAGATGATATTTTTTGTCAATATCAATGCATTTTTTAATTACCCTATACATTAATTTTGAATAGATGCAATGTTGTGATATTTTATACATTTCCGAAGGTTGTGTTGTAAATGTCAAACAGTCAATATATGTACGATCATAGACTGTTACAATCATGGAATAAAGAAGTTCTCTATTGCATGATACAACTTAATCAAGTATTAGTGATATTGTTATTGTTTGTTTTTTAATAACATCGAAACTTGATAAAAAAATCATAGTTTCCCAATTGAGGCAAAGGGTGAAATATAAATAAGATGGGAAGATAAGATAAAGATATTGTTGTAGATTGTTTTACAAGAAAACGAAAAAATGGCAATATTTTTCATAATATTGGAAAGAGAAACAAATATCTACAATCTAGATAGCATCGAATCATAAATTTTAGTAGAAAATATAAGCTCTGTGACCATGATTACCATCAGAACACAACCAGTAGCCAACTCCCATGTTCAACTAAACCATACGCTTTTGAATTGACCAATGTAGATGGGCGTGACTTATACGAAGCAGGGGAAATTTTAGATACCTTGATTGGTTATTTCCCTATTTTTCCCTGCTTCACTGTTCACTTGATTGGTTTTTATATTTTGTGACATCACGAGGGCGGACGATCTACGATGGTCAATTAGATACTAGAATTCATATTTGAGTGCAACGGCTCCAATTAATGTGTTCATTTATTTATCGTGAACTTGACTCCAAGTCATGATTGGTCAAAATGGACATCAAGTCACAGACTAAAAAATATATTTAGTCTATGATAAAGTTTATAGGGATGAGAATTCAATAAATTATTACTTTTATGTTTGCGAGAACAAATCGAGTAAGTGCATGCCTTGAGAGTTATGAGGAGTCTACGCTTACGCGCTTACCCTATAAATCAAATGAGATTAGACTTTCCACCAGTGAACAATTTGAAAAAGAAAATGAATCTCGCACCAGAACTATCTAAGAAAGTATTTCACCGTGTGCGACGATAATATATTAAAATGTGAAACATTTTTCATCTATAGTGTTGATATGATTGCCATGCTATAGTTGTGCGCACTTGACCAATGCATTGCGGTGAATAATTACGCACGCGCGAGGAAGTAAGCTAGTGGGACAATTATTACACCGACTAGTCTCGGCTGGGTGAGTGAGTGGCAGCAAATGAGTCAAATGAGCAAGGTGCCTGAAGAGCGTATACCGGAATAAAGTCGACTCGGTTGTGTGACATGGGTTGGAGTGACCGCCCTTGGCTGAATCCGAAACCACATTTTACAATCATCCATCGAAAAGTACCCTGAAGATCACATCTAGTATCTGATGTCACACGACCGAGTCGACTTTATTCCGGTATACGCTCTTTAGCGTCCCCTAATGAACATTAATTTATAATTGGATGAGCGTTAGTGAAGACATCCATTCGATTCACTCGGTTCCAGTTTTCCGTTTTTTTTTTGTTTTTTAAGCGCTCCGTACAGGTGGCAAGGCAAAACCGATAAAAAATTATTTCTAGACACTATACTCACCTTCAACTAAACTAGTCCTATAGTTTTGGGTAACAATCAACCATCGCAGATAAATTTTCAGAAATTAATTATATACTCCTTTATTATTAGGTCTATCCGTTGGAAAAAAGGTGAATAATGAAGTGAAAAATATATTACATTTTTCGATTTTGAAATATGGCATTCCTGACGGTTTTGTTTGACAAAATTCATGAAAATCATTAGTAGGCCCAAATGGTTATTTTCACTCTCACTTTTTCCGAAATGTCTTTATTTCTATTATAATTCATATTTTCATATTTCATTTTTATATGCTAAACTCACCATCTGTTGTTAATGGAAGAAGTGTACAAATTAGTTCGAAGTGGAAGATATAAATATTGGTATATGTTTGTTTTGTCTCTCATGATTAGTGTCTGGATATATCACAGAAACGGTTTAGCCGTTTAGACTTATAATGTGTTTCGGACTTTTGGAAATTGACCAGACTTTTATCCGCGGCGAAAAAGTATGTTCACAGACAGGGCAGCTCTGGTGTCAAAGCTTATTGTTTTCAATTAATGTCTATAGATAATTATCTTTATATCGGTGACAAAATATCCTCGAAGTTTTGAAACAACCAGGAGGCGCTGCTTTAAAACGGTCCTACTAATTCATCCTCATAGACGTAATTGGGAAACAATAATTGTATAGCCTATCATAATTTCAATATTATTTAAAAAAATTATATAACCCTATGAGTATCTCGCGAATTGTATATCGTTAGAACGCTGCGTTTTCCTATATCGTAATATTATACTACTCATATATATATATATATATATATATATATATATATATATATATATATATATATATATATATATATATATATGAATATATATATATATATATATATATATATATATATATATATATATATATATGAATATATACATATATGTAAATATTGAAGTATATATATATATATATATATATATATATATATATATATATATATATATATATGATAAATATATTTATATATAAATATATATATACATATATATATATATATATATATATATATATATATATATATATATATATATATATATAATCTGTGTGGGCAGTTGCTTGTAAAGAATCGCATCGTTTCACCCGCCAAGATATTCAAGAACAACCTGTCGACAGGTCAAAGGTCACAATTAGTCGTTGGAAATATGCATGGATAATGTACTGTCGTATACTTGTATTCACGAAAGATGAAAGAGCGAACCAGCCGTGTGTCAATTAGTGTGGGCCAGGGGAGACGGTCAATCGAACCTTCTTCTGTCGTGTATACAAGTATATAAAAGGTCTACTAAAGAGACGGTTTCGTGAAAGCGACGAATCTAGAGGATGACTGGAACGAGAATATTTATTCAACTCTTTCAATGAGAATGTCTCATTCTCAACACACACACACACACATTTTATATATATATGTATATATATATATATATATATATATATATATATATATATATTCATTTATATATTTAATATATATATATATATATATATATATATATATATATATATATATATATATATATATAATATATATATATATATATATATATATATATATATATATATATATATATTCGAAATGAATCGAATATATATATATATATATATATATATATATATATATATATATATATATATATATATATATATATATATATATATATATATATTCGAAATGAATCGATTCTCGGAATTAACATGTTCTTATAATCGTTATTGTGACTACCATGTTATATATTTATATAACGTTTATATACATATATATATTTATATATATATATATATATATATATATATATATATATATATATATATATATATATATATATTTATAAGTTCATATGGGTAATGTGGATCGTGGGGTGGTTGAGAATTCTGAGTCACTTTTGGTTATATTAACTGTTTGAAAAAATGTTCAAAAGAAAAGTGTTCAATTATTGAACCATTCAAAAAATACGTGAAATATACTGTATTTTGATATTTCGTGATCATCATGGACAGCGTCAATCCATTTCAGGGGGCAGGTGAATTTGTACTATGGTGATAATATCAACATCATAGGCTAACCGAAATACCAGAGTGTGACATTATTTTTCGAACAGTGTATTTTACAAACAGTTTCATTTGCGAACAGTTTTATATTTGGATATAGTTTCTTTTGCGAACACTTTATTTTTTGGAAATCTAGTTTTTGAACAGTTAGTGAGTGTACTTCTTGGTGAATCTTTTCACATATGATCATCATAATTACATTGTTCCAATCGTAAGATTGAATAATTTATAAACATTATGAAATATAATATAAGAGATGATCCTACTTCATAATCATATACATTGTCGTTCTCAATTTTCCTTCATTATTATCATGATAATTCTTTTTTTTTTTGGGGGGGGGGGGGTGGTGAACTTAAAGACCCCCACTCAACTACAACTATAGGTTATTTGATGGAAAATAGCTCTTTCACTTTATTGCATTTGGAAGTTTTTAAGAATTGAGATAATAATGGATAAGCATCGTATTCTAATCCACATATTACACCAATTTTTAAAAATAAATATTTAGTGTAATATCCGACCACATTCGACGTATAGGGTACGTGCTTTTATTTAGAAATGAACACTATGTTTAAACCGATCTGTAATTATAATGGAATTGTTTTACTTCTCAGAATTAATATAATTATAATATACCGGTATAGATTATTAATCCTCCCCTATAGATTATAATATTAATCAATATGTGCTTGAAATTATCGCTATATCAACGATTAATCAAATTCATCCTTGATAATGATATATACTACTTCCTACTATATTTGGTAGCATTATGCTACTTTTTACTTTTCTGCCGTACTTTTCTCTTGTACTTCTCTGCGGTCTTCTCATTTGTTCTCATGCTTTTTCAAGTAGATCCAATTATTACAATTTACATAATTATAATCTTGCGTCTCTTGTACAGATATTGATAAGTTTCATTAAACAAGTAACAGCACACTTTCTATCCAGTGATGAACTCGTTTCTCTATATATGTAAGTATATATGAATGGGAAGGGGGGAGTGGGGGGGGGGCGTAGGAAGAAACAATATGATGCCATAGCAGAAAATAGTCCATCAAGCATTAAAGCAATTGGCCCCACCCATCATCTGAGTATAGCATGTAATAATTTAATTTAATTTTTTTTTTGGAATACTACCTAAATGGCATCACAACTCTGAAACTAGATTCTCATGAACATAATGAGATATTAATTTCCCTAATTTTTAAGAAAACTAAAAATCATGATCTCAATTTCAGAAATTATAATTATTTGTTGGTCCTCCAGAGACCATGAGTCATGACGTAAACAGTAACGATTATGTATAGAAACATAAACAGAATCAAGTAATGTCTATCTACGTCACGACTCAGCTAAAAGGGCCAGGAACCCTATTCCTGAGATAAATGAGATGTGAGAAAAATAAAAGTGAGTGAGAAAACGATTATCTCATTTAAAATGGCCGGTTCACCAAGTGAGATAATCGTTTCCTCACTCACTTTTATTTTTCTCACATCTCATTTATCTCAGGAATAGGGGTCCTGGTCCAGGAGAACAAATAAATTAATTATAATTTTCGAAATTAAGATGATTCCTAGTTTTTGAAATTAGGGAAATAAATATCGTCATAATTTATTATAATTTGGTTTCAGCGTTGTGTTGTTCTTTCATAATGACCTTGAACTAACAGCTAGGCTATATGGGGGTACGAATACTGATGATGATTAAACGATAAAGTGATGATTGGTGGTGTGATAGGCTTTGGGGTAATTTTCAATGGAAAGTGTTAGGGCTCAGGTAAGGATGGGAACTCAAACCCATGTCACACAATCGAAATAGGTTGGCACCCCCATATAATCTAGCTGTTTGTGGAGTCGTAATCACCATTTAAAAAAGTCCCAACCGTGCCTGAGGTAAAGTAGGATTTTGAGATTGGTTTCTATCAAATGACGTCACACATTGTTGTGTTAAGTGGCTAACAATACCCCCCAAATTGTGTTCTCCAATCAAAAGTCATACCTTACAAACTTGCTATACACTTCTATTCATGGAAGCAGGACGTGTCCGTACACCAGCTAGATCAATTTTAAAACCTCGATCGTTATACATGCCGGTATACCTTTGCAAACGCAGTTGCATTACTTATACTGTTTCTTATTATGAATATTCAGAATACTCTATAAATACTAAATACCACTGCTATACAAATATATCTGCAGTATTCGTTTCTATTAGGAAAACGCTTTATGTGAACCGATTTTACAAATGAGTGTGTATAGAAAAATTGAGAGTAAAATGCGCGTATGATCTACGCGCGTATGATCTATTGCGTTTGAGTACGAAAATAACAAGTTATCATTTATAAATTTTCAAAACAGCTACCTCATCCTAAAAAACTTCATCTCGTCATCCCATCATCTCATTCATCATTCATCTGAAGCAAGTAGATCTTGGTTATCCTTGCAGTGATTTGTTAGATACCAGTATAAAAACAAAAATAACTTTATAAAAGTAGAATGGAGGTCTTTGCTGAAGCTTATCTGAATATGTTGGTAGACGGCCTTCTTCTTTTGTGGATATACGTTTATCTATCTTTATCTATATCCACTAGGTTTGTTTTTCACGACGCGACGTGTGAACAAGGCTTGAGTTCGGGGTGTGTTATATGGCTGCCAAGGCAAGGGTGCGACAGCATAAAGAAAAACAGCTGTCTGGATGGGGTAGGTCGACCACATGGCGTTCTGGGTGATTCTATCTGCAGCCACCCCTAAAAAAGACAATCTTGATACTGATATACATCCCGACTCGGAAGCTAAACCCAGTAGTGAGTTAAGAAAACACGATAAAAACTAACTGTATACGTCTGTTCAGTCACTTTGTATTTATAGTGACTATATTTATAATGCTCAGAGGAGAGAATGGATGCTGGGAACTTGTTGGAAATGGGAAATTGATTAAGACAGGAGGGATAATTTAATTAGTCTCCAGTTTATCACATAAGGCTCGTGTTGAAGGTACATTTAGTTCGAATAGCACGTGCCCAGGGTGCTAAAATTTGAGTGTGCAAATAAAGTCTGTATGGTTTTGTTGAAGTGAATCTAGCGTTAGTTTTCTAATCATACGCTTGGGTATCGATTTAGAGAAATATTAGTTATTTTGCAATAATTTTTCAATTTTCAAAGGTTAAGATATCAAAATTCGGATACAGGGAAACACAGACATTTTCATCATCCTCAAGGAAGTATAAGTTGAAACTATTCAACTTATATCACATAATTTAAACAGTTACACAGCTAAAAAAAAAAAATTCCAGCTTTATACCTATGAAATTGATGAAATAGAAAGATGATAATTTTATTTCACATCATTTTGAAGGCATGAAAATTATCTGTGCTTATTCCGTTTTCGAATTAAAATATCTCATATCTTTCAAAAGTTATCACCAAAAATAAGTTATCTCGCTCAATCGACTCCCATCATTTTCAGCGAGTTTTATATTCCAAACCCTCGTAATTAAACTGATTATATTGTTAGAAAATGGCAGTTTTCAGTATAAAAAGTAGAGATAGGTCTTATTGGAAAATACGGTTCGGTTCTTCAGATTTTAAAACAAGAAAAATCGTTCAAGTCCATAAATGCACGAACTGTGTTTTTGTAGAAATTATTTTTATTCGTTTCATTAAAAAATTGAATGAGTGTAAAGCGGAAATTTGTAGGCTTACAATGTTTTCGATGGTATGAAATCGGAAATTTGTCATATTCTCATTCGATGTATGATGAAACCTAAACGTATACAAGCCATTTTTTAAAAGTATAATATTCTGGTTAAATTCAGTACAGTTTCTAGAGTACCGCGGTGGCATATACTATGAAAAGTGCATCAAAATACCTACTTGAGGTTATATAATAGCCACTTTGTGGCAAAACAATGTGTATACGTATACAATGTGACAATATTAATGTATATAATGTGTATAATGTGTTTGTTTACATTTGTAAACAATACAATGTGTATACGTCCTTTCACTTATCGTCACTTCACAGTTTCATTATTACAATTATTTATACCCTCGATAGCTGTTTGTTGTGCTGTTGAGCAAATAATAATAATAATCAACAATACCAATTCGCAACTATGTGCTTTGATGCAAAATAGAGCTAGACCAAGTTTGAGAAAAATGAATCTATTAGTTTGAAAACCACTAAAAAATTGAAATAAGAATCTTTCATCATTGAGTTGACCTAATTTTTATTTTCCACATTATTAATTATTGTAATACTCAATTTTGTGAACTAAATCCCACCGAAAACAATGACTTGTGAAAACAGGGAGTCAAGTCCTTATACTATTCAAACACTTTGACATATAGAAGTGGTGATATAAAAAGTTAAGGCCAAGTTAGCTCTCCAAGAGAGGGGAAATGCATATGTGTGGATAGATATTAGGCATGCAAACGTTCGGTATTATAAGCTTTTGACATAATGTAATGAAATAAATAAAATGAAATGAAATAAAATATAAAAATACAATTATTGCTGTGGCAACATGTCACTTTTTACAGCTAAAAGCTGCAGCTGCAACTTTATATATAGTTTATAATGTCAGAAGGAAATAAACTCTGTCTGTAAAGATCTCGGAGTAATCCCCCATGACAGGGATAGAACACCGGACTTACGGTTGTCACGAGATATAAAATATTGAATGAATTCACATGACTAGACATATCCCCTAGATGAATCGATTCTGCATCAAGGGTGGGAAAGTAAACTACCCACAAAAAAATTGTAAAAAGTGGTCGGTAATTATACAATTTTGATAAACTTCATGAATCTGAAGCCTTTGAAAGAAACAGTTGCGATTCTAATCGTACTGAAACGTGCGGCCGAGTGGTTAATACACTGAACCGTCATTCAGGCGACCGGGCTTCGATTCCCGATCCTGACAGGGGTTTTTCGTGGTTTACCTCTGTCGCTCAGATCAATCCTGGGATAGTTCCTTAAAAACAGGCCACGACCGACTCCTTCTATACAAAACTATTACTATTTCTTACTATACAAAAAAATAACCCAATGAAAATCTAATCAAATGGCCTTTCACCTCATCATCCCAACATCTCATATATCATTCTCCGACGCCAATACAACGTAGTCATCAGTAGAGTACGTCGTTAAACCCAATATGAATATAAATGAATAAATATAATATTCTTATCGTAAACCTACTACCTATAGTCCTGAAATATATAATAACCTAAAAATCGTTTTCAAGAAAATGAATGTACTATATGGGAGTATAGTTGATATAATATTGATTTTCACTTATGTTAGGGATGATAAACAGGTTGGTTGTACAGCGAAAAAAGTGAATGTCTAGACTTCATAATTTCAAAATCCATATGTACATACTTTTTGAGCATAGCTTATACATTTCGTACACATATCTCCTTCATCCTACAACGTATATCGTGCTCCTATATATGCTATACGTTCACCTTAGATTACTTGATAACTTTATTATGCACAATTCCATACATGGCAAGGAGACAAATTATAATAGTAATATTTTAATGCGTAATGTTCGTAAGTTGTCATCTGGTAATGCTATAATAAATATATTATGTTGTTCAACACGACATCTTGTGGTAGCTTGGCCTGGTATTTAACTACACGGATGTGTTGTCTTTTGCTAGTAGACTTCCCGTCTCGTTCTCTAGAGACATTATCTTGATCATCTCTGATGACTGTAACTCCGTCTCACGTGCGTGTGTGTGTGTGTGTGCGTGCGTGCTTGCGTGTGTGTGAGTTGCATAACTTTGTATATATATATATATATATATATATATATATATATATATATATATATATATATATATATATATATATATATATATATATATATATATATATATATATATATATATACACAACACGTATATATACATGCATGTCTAGTTCTCTCCCTTGCGTCTATACAACTCTTTTCTTTCATCTTTCCTGCTATGTGTTTTTGTGTTTATATCCTCAATGATCTCTCGACAACCACGTCCTCTCTCCCTCTCTCTCTCTCTCTTTCTTTCTTTCTTTCTCTTCCTTTCCAACAGCTTGATTCATCTCAATTTATTCATGTGGCATCTGTTACTTTATTATGAGTGACACTGTACGAATAGCTAGTTGGGGTAACCATCCTTTCTTTCTCGTTTCCGATTTCAATGTTCCTTGTTAGAGGGGATGCCTTTTGACGTGACCTGGGTAGATTTTTTAAGTTTCTTTCGACTACTGGTCTGTTAGGAACTGGTTGTATTTTATTTCATCGTCTTTGAATATTGTTTTTATATTAGAAAATGTATTATTATCCCATTATAAGACTTTGAATAATGTAATTGAACCAGATGGAATGTTTAAGATGATTAAGTTGTACCATTTCCATATAAATACATTCATATTGCTCCATATTTTATATTCCGTTGGGGAAAAAATAGTTTTGTCAAAAATACTGAAGCATAATTATTTATGTAAAATTCCATAATTTCATCATCATTCTTCTCAGAAAGAATCAATAGCTGGAATTTGAAGAATGGTTCCACAGGAATATAAGATGAGGGGGAAGCAATTAAAGTAATAAACAAAATTATTCTGTTTCTGTTACCAATACACCACACAATTTGTTTGTGTATGACATGGGACTAATTTACTAGTAAGATACAACTGAAAAATGGAGAAAAATATATGAACAAAACTGAAAATTCATGAAATTTAAATTGAATAAAATTAGAAAATTGAAAAATTAGTTTTGAGAATAAATCAAAAATTGAATCCTTTACCATTTTTGTGCATTAATGTGGTGATTATTACTGGGCCCATTCGGTTGATCCCACTCAAACGGAATTCAACAACAATGCCAGCACCATACTTCATTTTAGCACCAATTTCGAGCCATTTTATACCCTCGATTTCGAATTTTTCAATTCAATCCTATCGAGATATTTTCATTTCCAGTCGGTAGTACTAAATTGAGAATTTTGTATGTATGCAAAAACAAATGCAAGCAATATGGTGCACAATTACTGCAAAATGTTAATTGTAAGCTGTCATCATTATCATTATGTCGTTATATATACATATATACATATATATATATATATATATATATATATATATATATATATATATATATATATATATATATATATATATAAAAATTATTTACATATATATATATATATATATATATATATATATATATATATATAAATTATTTACATATATATATATATATATATATATATATATATATATATATATATATATATATATATATATAAATATATATGAAATGATTATCAACATCTAAATCTTCATATACAATCATTGTTTCAAATCATTGTTTTCATTGGTTAAACTTTTTTTGAAGCTGTATTATATTATATGGTTACATTTTGAAACGTTTTGTTGTTATAACTATTTCAATTATAAAAGATCATTGTGCACCATTCGTAGAAGATGTATTTACATAATAATCTGACTCCATAAACATCGACATGACGAGATGCAGCCAAGTTATATAATGTCGAAGATTGTTTCTCAGTAACTTGAGATCCATATGTTACATTTTAGTTATTCAGTCATGACGTCCGTTCACGTTCAATGCGTGCCCGAAACGATCGATCGTCATGATCAAGGCTACCTCGGATTGTACTCGAAACATACGTTCAAACCTTCATCTTGCATTCCATATGTGTGTATTGTATAAACACTATGCCTGTTCTCTTGCCGAACTGAAGTCGAAAGGGAACAAAAAATTAAAGTAGTATACTTATTAGGAAGTAATGAAATAAAAAACTGAATCTTGAATGAGTTTGACATTACAATGAGATGCTTGATAGATTATAGGTTTTCACTGACAATGAAAGATGATTGATTTGATGAAGATGCATTATAAATCATTATAGGCCTATTATTATATGGTGAGGGGGGAGGGGAAGGGGGAAATCGTAAAAGGACAGTATAATCCTTGAAATGTTACCGCGTAGCAACGATTTTTATCATATTCATGGTCGTATTTTCTTTTACAATAGTAGGCCTACAAATAATTGCTAAGAGAAGGATATGTAGGAAATAATTATTCAAATATTTTCAACCTTAAAAATTCAAAATTCAAATTGAATGACTGAAGCCAATATTCAATGTGTGTGTTAATTGGTTGTAAAATTGTTCGAAAATATTCATACTTGATTCACTATTCATTCATTCATACAAGTTATTATATATCATCCATCTTCATAATTAAAATTAAGACAGTCTCCATTTAAGAGGTTACCATCAGGCTTAAGCATTTCAGATTATACCACAATTTATTTTTCCATCACTATTTTTCGTGTAACGGCGCTCCGAAAGACAAGAAAGAACTACAAACAATCTCAATCGATGCTGAAACAAATAGGCTCGTTTCGAAAGTGCACATAATTAGAACAGAAAATTAGAATAAAAAACAAATACGTTTGCCTACATTTGACTGTAATAAAAATTATGTTTAGAATTCATCCAACTATAAGGCGACTATCCCATTTCACGGAAGAAATACAATTTAACCGCATGATTTATTATGTAAATTGAGCATTTAACAAATACCTGAATTAATTAATAATTGTATTTAAAATGATAATGATTGTGTTATCAGCTTCTCGCTGAATTCATTGCGTAAGTAGCTCGATATTATATTATTGTTTTACGTACGTACATGCTCTATTTGATTCAATGCGCGCGATTGAACGGGAACAATCGAAATATACAGCCGTCGAATCAAGTTTATTTTATCAACACTATACGACGTATGAAATGCAGATATACAGCTATTTGTATTTCTCTCTCTCTCATATCTGAATGTTGGTTATTTCACAGTATTAGTAGCAATAAAATACTTGTTATATCAAAATATCTCGTACATGTAGGCCTGCGTTCATCTCAAGGCCTAAGCTACTTCGAACTGAAAAGAATTGTAGAAACTTCAATTATTATTTAATATCTCTCCATCTTCAGGGATTCAACTATTTTGAATATATTGTATATAATCATAATAAATTGGTGAATTGTTAAATATGATGCTTACGTTTCAGTTCCAAATTCGGCTGAAACTAATATTCCCTTTTTCTTTGTTTCCTTGTTCACACATCAATAAGCATGATTCATTCACTTATCGTTTAATTTAAAGTTGACATCATTATTTCATTTTGATTCCAATATATATTATTGTATATATATATATATATATATATATATATATATATATATATATATATATATATATATATATATATATATATATATATATACATGTATATATATATATATATATATATATATATATATATATATATATATACATTGACTTCAGGACTTTTACAAAGTGCGCATGCCTATAGCTAGACTCGAACTCGCGTCTGTTTGACTTGAGACTTCAAAGCATGGCCACAAACGTTTTACCCAAACGGACGCGTTAACGACGATCTATGTCCGTAGGAATCGGTGAAACTCAACTACGTAAGAACTAAGACGTGAACATTGAATAACACGCATTTGTACAGCTATGAACGATTACTTTTTCTCAGTTAAAAGGATAAGTGGTCTGTCCAAATGTTAACTGTACTTCACTCGGCGGTTAACGCAAAAAAGAACCTAATCGCCGTTCAAACTCGTGAGACATAACTAAACTGTCAAAAAACGCAAGTGCTGCTATTATTATTAATACCATACAATTTAATCTCAACCTTGGTAATGAGCTTGACAATCGTACTAATGTCAGTTGGACTTGATATGAAGGCTCGGAACAGACTATCGGCGATGTAACGAGGATGCATCGATTGGAGTTCCGGAACGTAAAACTTGTGAACTAAATCACAGCACGCAAGCAATGTCATATTGAGTGAAAACCACAAACGGCGCTATTCACACGTGACTTAGCAGTTAGGACCGTAAACTTGCGGTCATGTCAAGTTTTTTTTTTCGAAATTAAAATTAAAAATACAATAAAATCGACGCATATATTTAACCGTTGGTTTTTCCATGGACTGTACGCAGAGTGCGTATGTATACACGCTTGATCCCGAGGGGTAAACAACTAGTAAATTTGGTGTACACCTGATTTCAGATTTCAGGGGATTTCACGGAGATTTCACGGGATTTCTGGGAGATTTCAAGGGATTTCAGGAAGATTTCATGGCACTTGATTTTAGGAGTTGTTAACCCCTCGGCTTGAACCAAAAGTGAATGAATGAATATTAGGGTTTTAAGGCGCATCGACAGCGAGGTCATTTAGCGCCTAAACCAAAAGTGGAAGTTCGTTTTTTACCTGATTACAAGAGTCAAACCTGTGATATTACATAGGATTTGACCGAAGATAAAACGGATCTTTACTTTCGGTTCCAGCTCCAGTGTCTACTAGTTGTGGAGCGTATAATGTCAGTTAATTTTCTTCTGGTTGTATTTTAGATTTTTTTTGTTTAATTGGCTTGATCGACCATTTTATGTGACCGCAAGTGTATAAATAGACCCTACACTTGTATCCACGAAAGAAGACGCAAATATCAAACTCAAAGATGACCGCTGTAATTGTATAGCCGTGATATTTACAGAGTATAATTTTTCAGGGCGAGATTCAAGATGCGAACAACAACTGCATCTTTCAAAGCGTTAAATTCTCAATGCTGTAGCGAGATAATGTATATAGTTGTCGAAGTTTCCACTATGATTCAATTGGTAGACGACCTTTTTCTTTCGTTAATACAAGTATACTTGTTATTCATATATATATTAAAATTTCAGTATTTTAATAAAAAAGTTGTGAATAAAAGATACAATAAATCAATCAAAACACTCGAATAATCAAATAGTTTCGTATACTAAAATGGTCAAATGATTTTTTGTTGAATTAGAGTATATATCTAACAAGCACTGAATTGCTTTTTTTCATTTTTTGGTGTACGGAAAGTTTTGTTGACATATTACGAACTCATAAACAGCAGTCACGATTACGTTTTAAATTTGAATAAGTTTTCATATTTTGGGATCACTCGAGTAAGAAACAAAAATAGCATACATTCATCGAACTGTAAATGAATAACGTATCATGTATGTTTATATATATGATGATTATACCATACTTGACCTTGATTGTTTTATAGCTATATATTATGTTATATATTTAAATATAATGTTTTTTTTCAGTTCTTACATGACATGTAAATTGTGTTCTATTCCATAAGTAATGAACCAAATAAGTCGACTGTTTTTCTCTTCCGTATCAAAATGTACTTATAAGTACATATCTATTGTGTAACGTTATAAAGGCGGTATACTTCAACCGTAGCTTCGACCATCAATAATAGAATATCACTTGGTAAGGAAGCGAACTATTATAATATATACTTATTTGGCAGCTTATAATCTTGTTTTAATTATTAACGTTTTTTGTTATTATTATATCACAGTTTAACTCGCAAAATACTTCTTCGTAATAATTAAACAATATTTCATGATTCAATATAGGCTTCTGTGAAGTGACGTCACTCATTGTTGCAAGAGACAGACAATTAACAATGTCCACCAGTTGGAATTGACCAATCAGAATGTTTGGTAGTTCATCAGTTCGCTGTATTGCTATGGTAACCATTGTTTGTCATTTGTCAGCCTATTGCGAAAACAAATGATCCAGATGGGAGTGAATCAATGATTGAGTGATCATGCTCGATGACTATTTTTTTTTTTTTAATAACATCGAAACTTGATACAAAATCATTGTTCCCCAATTAAGGCTATGGAAGAAAGATAGGATCGTTTGGACGGGGCACCACAAGGGCGATCTTACCACCATATGACTATGGTGACCATCAGAAAAGAACAAATATTTTCTGAATATTTTTGGGAAATTTCAGGGATAATTTCTGATACTGTCATCAGTATCATTCGCGACTCGGTTCTCATTCTTAGAAATTATCTTTATGGTCGATCATTCAATCACATTCCATCACTCACTGTAAAAATCATATATATTCACATTTCCTCCATTTCATTAACACAACTCATATTCACATTTTTAATGATCTTCATTTACTTTCATTTAATTTTTATTCCACTTTTGATATAATACTTCACCCGTGTTCTTTCGTTTTTTTCTGTATTTATTCATAATAGGCTGCATCATTTGATCAATCATTCATAAGCACATTCATATAGATTTGTAATTTTATTGAATGTTTTTATATTGCTTGTTATTCTGTGTCTTCGGGCAACTCTATTGTGAGCGGAGACTCAATAAATTTATATATATATATATATATATATATATATATATATATATATATATATATATATATATATATATATATATATATATATATATATATATACATATACATATATATATATATATATATATATATATATATATATATATATATATATATATATATATATATATATGTATATATATATATATATATATATATATATATATATATATATATATATATATATATATATATGTATGTTTTTTCTTTTTTATGAAATAAAACAATGCTTGTCTAAGCGCAGAAAAAAATGCGAAAAACGAATTCCTCTTGGTACATAAATATCTTTTCGTTTGTGTCTAATTCACCATACAAAATCTTACCTCTAGTTTCACTTCGCATCATCATACTAATGAATTCTCTGTCACCGGATTTCAATCAGTATGTCTTAACGGAGCTCGTCATAGTTCCACAGCAAAAACAACTGCTAACAATTTATAGTTTTAATTATATAGTGCTGAAAAAGTTGGACGTGTTGTCGACTTGTGCAATTAGGAATGGTTCGAAAAAAAATGCTGCATGACTGTCGAAAACAGCTCGTTACGTCGATAATAGTACTTTTGAAACTTTATGTCGTAAAACACAATAATTTCAGAAGTTAAGGGGCATTACGTATTATATGTGGGTTTAAATTTTATCTGTCGACTGAAAAAATGTCTCACCAACCATTTATATTGTTAATTACTGCATGACACCTATAGTCCTATATATGCTGCATGATATCAATGATGTGCAGAGTAGGCCTAATGATGATTATTGAATACGTCATAGGAGATTTGTGACTTATAAATTAAGAAAAAAAACTTCTAGTTATTTCGTCATGTCTAAATAGTTCGCATCACGAAATATCAGCCCCGTATAAATGCACCTGTGCCAGCGTGTATATAGACTACGCCTTTCCCATCAAGAAATGTATTTAAATGCGAAATTTTTATTTTCAATTGAAACTAGAAAGTATTTTAGAATATAATCTTGATGTCTGGAACCACCACACCAACAGAAAATATTCAAAATTTCAAACTATCGCAAATTTTTTAGTAAGAATTCCTTGAGTATATCTCTCCAAATCTCTTTCGAGATGAATGATCCTTCACAGAACCATCGATTGAAACTGATAAATCATTGAAAATAATCACATATATGTAACAAGAACTGCTCGTCTTCTACCGCTTCTAATTTGTGTCTTTGTTTTCATTTGACAGTTGACCGTCAGCACTATTTCTGAAGGATGATGTCTTCAGGTTACCGTTCGACGCCGACCCGGTGTCGTCGTGGGAGTTCCGCAAGGAGCTCTGCGAGGTGTTCCACAGGGAGTGTTTGGGGGCCCCTTGCTTTTCAACATCACGCGGCCTCGCATTCTGTGCCTGAGACCGAGGAAGAGTACGTGGAATATTTCCAGGATAGGATATTCTCGTCGCAGGAGAGGCAACTCTTTCCGCTCCAAGAAGATCTGGCGGATTGGATCAACAAGATTCTTGGTAAGCCTTGCTTTCTGATCATTAACTATTGAAACAGTATTTGTGTGTTCAAAAATAATCATCATCATATCACTGCATAATTAGACGAGCTTTATTGAGGATTCAATTTGACATACTTAAAAAAATTGGTGTTTTTTTATGTTTGTTTTTTTTGTTTTTTTTGTCGGTTCTCCACAGGTCAAACGGCTACTTCAAATTTCAAACTTTTTTCAAGTATGATTCCTCATCTAACTTAGATCTGTATAGTTTTATGGCATTATCGGGTGGTAACTTTTATTTTTATGAATTTTAGAAATTTCAAAAATACTCGTTAGAATAACACTGCGGAAAAGAAATGAAAATAGTTTTATTTTCCAAAGAAATGAAATTTTGTGTGAAGTTGAATTACATCTTGATACACATTTCTGAAAATTTTCAGCTTGATCGGGTCAGCCATTTTGAAGAAAAAACATGAAATGTGCTAAATTGGTACCACTCGAAGCAGTTTTTAGCCACTTATAACTTGAATGTCACTCAATTGGCTAATTCAGGCAAAAGTTTGGCAAAGAAGTCGACATACTATTACTTTCCGCTCGTCTAAAAACGCGTATATAGCGTTTTCCTAGTATATGGAATTCGTTATTCTATTGACGTTGTATAGTATAATAGGTCTACTTGCTAGAGATGGACTGATTAATATACAGAAAAATGTTCGTCAGGTAAATTCAAGCCTCTAAAATGTATTTATATGCATGCTATTATTTCAGGAGAACTCATCATCTGATTAGTTTTCACCCGTTTCAGTTTAAATCTTCGTCCAGCTTTCATATATAAGGCTCGGCACCACCACCTTAGTTGTATTGATGGCTGTTAAACTCATTAACTTTTAACTTTGTTATACATGATGAATAAAGACTTTCTATTATTATTATAAATAAAGCCAATTGGGTTTATGCACGCTAGTGAAACATGAACATTTAATCGCAACATGTATTCTTCTAATGGCTTTGTGATAGATCTTGATTGAATCTAAGTGGTACTCGTGAACGTGGGTTTAAATAATTCAAGTTTTTATAAACAGATAAATAATAGGAATTCCGTCGTGACCGAAAACAAGTCAAGCCTATACTGCACGTCGAAACATACATTTTTAGCTAAATATCTGTAGAAAAAACAGGCTTTAAGTAGTGAATCTAATTTTGATATCGGCAGTATAGAGAGGAAATGAGTTCCAAACGAATACCGTGCCCATCCTCTATAACATTGTCGACTGGGAGTTTCACTTGTGGACTTCTTGAAAAAATGATACTGTATTCAATTCAAATACAAAGTAGAATGAAACGAAATGGAATTATTTTTCACTGAATCCATCTCAGACCACTATGAATATCTTGAATATTTTCATTTTGTTAATAGAAATTCGAATCAATTAATGGTACATGCTCACCGAAAATTATAAATGAACAAACAATGTGATGATCATCGAGTTATATTTGGGAAGGAATTGATAATGTATGTAGACCTACTGTTATACTTTATCTTCAAAGTTATCTGTATTTTATAGTGTATGGTATTCTGTTCATGAGAAGTACACTGATTGGAGTATACTAATTGGATGAGCGAAGCGAAGACTCAATTACACTATACCGAAAAAAAAGTGCCTGTTTTTTTTTTTTTTTTTTTTTTTTTTTTTGTTTTTTTGTTTTTTTTTTTCGCGCTCCACAGGTCAGACGAAAATTCAAAATCAGTTGAAACTTGGCACACACATGAACCCCTATCTGACTTGATGCTGTATAGTTTTGAGGCGTGATCGGTTGAACCACTTCTGAGAAAACTCATTCCAAAGTTTTCAAAAATCCCATTAGAATAACCCAGAGGAAAACATTCGTGAAAAATATTTCATCTGAGAGGATTCAAATTCTCAGGGAATTTGAATCTGATAATGATACACATTATTCCAAACTCTCACTTGAATCGGATCAGCCGTTTTGATGTAAAAAAATATATAATGTTATTTGTGTTAATTATTCAAAGCTATTAAGATACCTATTAAATCAAAGCAACAAGTGTCACCACTTGATCGTAAACGATTAAACCAAAGCCTTCTTTATTATCATATAAATTATTAATGAAAAATAAGATGGCAGTGATGTAATGGTTTGGATCTCAAGGTGTATATATATATATAATAACCAATCCAAAGATAAGTTGATATGTTCCAGCTCATCCATCAACGCGGAAACTCATAACGCGTTTGCCTAGTAATTCACAATGCTCGTTTCACCGAAGAACGGTGGCCTGTACCAAGCGACCGAATCGTCATAAACGTGGCTTTTATTTGTTCAACTTCGCACATGGATGGATCAGTACATGTCATAATCGAACTGTGATCGTTATTATAACGCTATCAATGTAATATAACATTATTGTGCAAATCATAAAGCTATAGGCCTATATGTAGCTAGGAACTGAAGATGTCTTGAACACTAATAAAATAGAACATAAATATTTATAATAATGTTAAATGCAGTTAGGCTTATACAGTTAATCTGTGTCAAGAGGTGTCATTCTTATATACTGTGATATATATATATATATATATATATATATATATATATATATATATATATATATATATATATATATATATATATATATATATATATATATATGGATATATATATATATATATATATATATATATATAAATATATATAGATATATATATGTTTATATATATATATATATATATTTATATGTATATATATATATATATATATAATATATATATATATATATATGTATATATATATATATATATATATATATATATATATATATAATATATATATATATATATGTATATATATATATATATATATATATATATATATATATATATATATAATATTTATATATATATATATATATATATATATATATATATATATATATATATATATATATATAGTTTCTATATTGAATGAGGTAGAACACTTTGTAGATTCAAGCTCCACAGTTATCAAGGGCTGAAATTCTCACAATATCCTTGCTTCTGAACAGGAATGTTCACAAAAATATCATCCTATAAATAACTATACATGACAAGTGACTATATTGCCTTAACATTTGTATCCAGGGTGGCATTATAGTTGGTCCCTTTCACCTCGTTTAATTCTTGACAAGTTGGTTAAAATGACTCGTTTTATCCACATCCTTATTCTATATTCAATATATATTCTTATCTGTATCCGAATACAACAATATTAGAGGCAATTAACCTATATTAATTGTTTTAATTGTTACTATAAAAATTATATGATACTTTTTGGATGAAACGGATAGCTTATGTTCCCAAGTTCATCAGATTAGTTTTGTAAAATAAAACTGACAAATAATCATTAAAATTGATGATTCCCAAAGTAGTAATGATTTTCAGGCATTTATATAAACCTGTAAAGACGTTACTTCAAATCTACATGATTTTTTCAGTACAAACGTGAAGTTTAAAAAATGCTGTGTGTAATTATATAAATCTTTATTGATCTCTGCCCATGTACATCGGGTTGCCTATCGACACAGAATAACAAACAAATTAAAATTTAGAAAGGATAATATAGGAACATAAAAATACAATTTTGAAGATGAAGTTAATTTAAGACTGAAATATTGAAGCTTCAAAGTCCTAGCATAGTTCGAAACACGGCATCACAATGAATATATGAATTACTCAATTTCAAATATGTAAAGATCCCTCGTGACCCTTCCTGTTAGTATGTTACTCGAGCCTCAGTATATCGATCCAACGTAAATGAACTCTTGATGAGTAGATGCATTCACTGCAGTTTTACTCGCCATGCACTTGCAAGGATGCATGGTTATGTTTGTTTCATACTATGTATAATACTTATCTTAGTGTTGTTGCGTGGTATATGTACTCACTTTATAGCTTCAGTAGTATGTTAATCTGGTGTCGTTGTCTTCATATACGTGCGAGCGTATATCGATTGCATATCATGCATGTAAAAAAAGTGAGGGGTGTATAAACACGTATAGGTCTAGAGTTTTTCTTCAATTCAATGAAACGTGACTTTGAAGGCCTTACAAGTTGATTTTTTTTTATTAAGGCTTAACTAACAAAGTTAGGTTAGTGCGTAATAACTAGGGCAAAACATGACGACTTTGGTTTGTCAATATATGATTAGATGAGCGTAGCGAAGTCTCCATCCCACTCTTATAGGGGTTTGTCTGTGTGTTTTTTTTTTGTTTTTTTTTGTAAGCACTCCACAGGTCGCAGGGTTTGACTGATCGACATGAAACTTTTTTTGTGCACGCAAACTCATCCAACCTAGAACTGTATAGTTTTTGGAATGAATCGGTCAAACCGATTTTGATAAATATCATCTCAAAGTTTCTAAAAACCCCATAAGATTTGGCTGGGCGGAAAATATTGAAAAATAAAATCTCTCCAAATAGGATGAGATTTTCTCTAAATGTGTATACATGGATTTTACACATTATCACGATTTTGTATGCAATTCTAATCTGCCATTTTGAGGAAGAAAAATAAAATAACTGATATCATTCATCGAATATATCATAAAAATTGTGATAGAATTAGGTTGTCGAGATTCACTGCTTTCTAGATTCAAAAGTTGACCAACAATGAAGTATTTTTTATATGCGTCAAGGTGTGTAGAATACCAGAGTCAATAAAGTGGCAAGAGTAGAACTACTTCAACGACTTTTATACCTCTCGCTCATCTTACAACACATATTTCGCGTTTGACTAGTTATAATCAAATATATAGTAATATCGGACAGTTGTTTATGAGATAAATCCACGATTTCACGTTGCATACTTTCAGAATAATACACAACTAAGTTCATTTATATCATTCTCAAAGGTCAGTGTCAAAGTGCTTGCGCGAGCAATTGATTATATTCTCTGCTCTTCACCTAGCTGTCTGGGGTTCTCAACCGGGTCGAGCCTATATGAACAGCTGCGACCTGGGTTTAATTCCCCCTATCCCTTTATCCAAACAGTGAAGAAAATGATTCAACAAAAAGTGATCAATTTGGTCGTTAACATGGTCTAGCTGATTTTAAATTCATTGAGAAATAGAGTGCATTTTGTTTTATTGCAATAGTAAATAATCAGCTGTTATTAGAGATACGAAATAAATAGTAAATGTGACTTCTTCATTTCCTAGTTGGAGTATTTCAAATACAAATTGCACTTTGCACTTTCGCGAATCATATAATTGTTCACACACACACACATATATATATATATATATATATGTATATATATATATTAAATATATATATATATATATATATATATATATATATATATATATATATATGTATATATATATATATATATATATATATATATATATATATATATATATATATATATTTATATATATATATATTCATATATTATATATAGTTTATGAAACGGTCCAGTAGCAACATAGATCAATGTGTGATAGCAGATCATGCAGATGGTCCATTCCTGATTTCAATCAAACGATAAATAAATTACAAATCGAACTTGATTCATTCAAATTTCTTTAAGGGCATTCACAATAAGACTTTCATTTTGACCTTGTTGTTTTCAAATTGATTTCCCTTCTTTAGCCAAAAACGATTTATCCAATAGAAGGTCATGGAAAGTTTTTTTCAATTTTGGTAAGGTCTGGTTTATCAAGTTGAAGTGAGATTCTAATATAATGATAAAATGTCTTCGCTATCCTCAATTCAATTATTTATTTATACTAGTTTTATTATACATAACTACTTGAGCTAAACAACGTGAAAGTTCTTGTTTAATGCGTGAATCAAACTATTTGAGTAGTTTGAATTCACATTTACTTGAATGTATAGGCTTATAAGGAAATGATTTTTTTCAAGTATTTTTGAAGAAGATGTTGAATATAAACTTCATAGAGCACGCAGCAATTGACTATAGTGCTCAATTGCGTTGTCGATTACTTGATTGAACGACCTTTTTGTTCTTCCTGTAATCGATTTCAGATGTGTCGATTCATGATTATTACATCGTCATTGTCTTGAAACTGCTTCTACTAAATTACGTTTTCAAATTTGTATTATTCTTTTCTGTTGAAAGTTGTCACAGAAAGTGATTTGTCGGAGATGAAATACACTTGGAATTAAGTTGATTAAAGAGAATTATCAGGTTTTTTGTGATACGAAAAGGGTACAAGATATCCTAATTTTAATTCTCAGAAATATAGATATTTGTAAGACCTTCATAATAAAGTAGTCTTCTGCGAACATAAGAACAAGTCAACTTAAACCGTATGATTTATACATGTATTCAGTGTAATTACACCTAATTTTGTCATCGGTATATTAGGCTTATTTGTGAAAATGTTGAAGTGCAGTTCAACTATTTGAATGCGTATGGAGTTGAGGAGAGTTGTATTTCTACAATACTTGTCATTCAATCTAAAAATAACAACTGTATTGTAATTTATTTTGTATTCAGTTTGAAAGAATATTCAATATGGGTAAACAAATTTGGGGAACAATGATATAGTGTATCAAATTTCGATGTTGTTAAAAAAAAAAATTGCTAAATCGATACCCAAGCTCTAAGGCTTGATAATATGTGTATTGATAATATGTAACACATGTAATCTGTATAAATCAAAATAATATGAAAATTCACGTTCACATACATAAGTGATAATATTCATTATTATAAAAATGACTTACTTCGAAGTGCTTTTATATGTAGCGTTTATTACATACATGTAATACACTTGAAATGCAATTGGGATTTTCACCCGGTGGCAAGTACAATTACATAAATTACATTACGAAAACACAATCATAAAATTTCACAATAAAAAATGCGCTAAATGACCTCGCTGTCGATGCGCCTCAAAACCCTAATAACAATGAGAATTTTTTTTTTTTTTTTAAACATCGAAACTTCATACAAAATCATTGTTCCCCAATTAAGGCTATGGATGAAAGATATAGAGTGATAATATAATATGGAGTGATATAGATATATAATATAGAGTGATATATAAAGATAAGATAATACGAGTGGTATTTGCTTCTTGTTTCATTTGATCTCTCATTTCATGAATTCTGTTATTATTAGTTTAAATAATTATTATGTACAAAGACGTCGTACGTTAGTACGATAAATGACAAAGACGACGTGAATATACTGTACCGGTTAGAACTGAAGTAAGAATTTTCAACTTATGATAATATACATAGGGGAAGTACCAATACTCGCTATTTATTATGTATATTGATAATATTGAAAGACGAAATGATGACGAAAAGGATCTAAATAGTCGAATCGGGGGTCCACGCTACGCCCCTCCGTTCAGCTAGATGTTCTGTTACTATAATACAGTTGTGAAGACAATAAAAACTGAAAAACTGTGAATTTTCTCGAAACAAATCGAAGCATTTTCCTAGAATTTAATGTATTTAACTTAATAACACATTTCCTCGTGCAGAACGAAAATCGAATGATATCAAGCAAACTTCAGTGCATAGATTCATGCTTAGATTATTTTCTAGTTCATGAAACAGATGTGTACCGTTTTGTCGGAGGCGTTATGATTATGAGATCGAGATTCAGATACAAGTGTGGTTTAATCATCACTTACTCATTTTCTAATATAGGAAAAAATGAGAACCAAGTTACATCTACACATTATTACCTATACTAAAATATCTATAAGATGAGAGTATAATAATATTAGTTCCGGAATAGATGAGAACAATGATATTACATTAATGAAAGTGTATATACAAATGCAGACATGTCGCAAATCAAATTACGTATATAGTTTAATTTCATTTATTTTTAATCATTCGAGTAATAATTATTGTGAAATAAAATGTATATGCTATGAAATCCTACAGATATTTTTATGAAAAATAGATTATTTAAATATAGGACACGGTTTGAGTCGTGCTTTTTTTATGAACAATTTGAAGTCATATACATATTCGCCATGTCGTTATATGAATATACTGGGTATACGTACATCGACCAGTTATCTCATTAAATGAGAAATCTTTGTTAAAAATCAATAGTAGAGCTTTCGGCTATAGAATAATAATCATTCTATAGGCCTATATGTTTATTACATATTAATTCTTTGTGTTTCTAATATTTGATTATTTTTTCTTCAATTCTGTATTTTGTTGACGAACTTATTATTGAAATTGCTCGAAATTGCTCCGGTCGAGTCGTGAATGGAGTCCATTAATACTTGATTTTTTCTTAAATGTAATATCAACACTGTATTCGAGATGTGGAACAGCAAGTGACAGCTTAGATTGTCACGAAATTCATCGATTGAAAATTAAGTAAGTTAATACAAATTTACGAACAATAAATATGCCGAAAAAACGAAACAATGCCGTGAATTCTCTAACCTTAATATTTTTACCGGCACATTTTGCCACATTTTTCTGTTCTCTGTGTTAACTTTAATCTCTGTCTAATTCTCTGTGTTGTTTTCTCCAATATTCAATGTAGAGTACGAAACAAAATGTAACACATCAAACAATAGTAAAACACTAATAAAATTAAGAATTAATCTATAAACTTATTTTTATTATTTAGCATGTGATGGTGGTCATTCTTTCTTACATGACATACTCTATATGCCACTCTGCTTACACCCTCACGTCTCACTTGATTTGAATTCTTCAATTTAGAAAATACTTGGCAACTGCAGGCATCAAACGGCATTAGAAATAAATTCGCCAAAGTTATTTCGTTTCTCGGAGGTCCTTTTTTGGGTCAGTCCAGTGGGGGTGACTAACCATACGGCGCCCCCCCCCCCTACTATACCCCCCCCCCCCCCTCCGTAAATATTAAAAACACAAATAATTGTGTTGACACATCCGCATATCAACAGTGTCATTTTATATTTCCTGTCATAATCATAATTATATTCATTTTATTATATATATATATATATATATATATATATATATATATATATATATATATATATATATATATATATATATATATATATATATATATATATATATATATATATATATATATACCTTCATTCAAGACTCTGTCTCACAGTAAGATTGCAAAAAAAAACAGAATATAAATCAATTCAATTAATTAAAATATAAAAAAATTATCAATAATAACATTTCAGAGAGAATAACAAAATCAACATAATAGGACAAGAAACATGATATAAGTTAATTAAATCTAAGAACGTTGGTAATCGAAATGAAATGATAATAATGAAAACTTGAAAAAAAACAGAAATAAGTGAATCAATATGTAGCTTGTAATGTTTACCACAGAGATTAACATGAATTTGATACAAAAAACATGCTTTCAAAGAGTTCATGGACGTTGATTTAGCGAGGTATCCGTTTTTTGGTGATAACTTACGAACGGAATTCCGAGACATCAAAATTCTTATAAGGAGGAAAAACATATATTTTTAATATCTTCAAGAAAATAAAAACTATTTAATTCATGTGGCATAATTGGCAACGTATACAGATACACAATATGTGTTTTAGCTAACGGTATATTCGTATGACAATTACACGGTATGAATGAAATAGTTGTAACTCATTCCATCTTGAAGGTATATTGAAAATATCTGTTTTCGCCGTATTATAATTTTGATATCTCATACCGTTTGAATGTTATCACCAATAAACTGGCACCTCGCTAAATCGAATCTCAAAAGCACTCTTAAAGACTTTCATCTTAACGTAATCAAAACTGGAGTTTAAACCGATTTAAACTGCACTCTTCTCTCCTCATCGAATGTGAGTGGAAACAGCACGCTATAAGCACTCGCAATTGTTTCAACTCAAACCAGGTGTTTTCAAACTTGACTCGGAGTGGTTATTATCTAGTTGACGAGTTAAGAGCCCGTATCCTAGCTGAGAATATTTCTCTTCGACATGCGCGACCCAAGTTTGGTGTGCGATTTTGGAACTCGGTAGTGGACAGCTATCTCTCTCAGTTTCCTATGGCTATCTCTCTCTCTTGTAACTTGAACTGTTCACCAAAAAAGACGTGCACTTTGGAAACAATATTTGACCGTTCCGATTTACCGCCTTCTCTATAAGTTAACAAATACACTCGGGGGTCCTAGACCGTCATTCTGCGTGTTGTCACTAGGTTGTCACAAAAGCCATCTGAATAGCAGGTAGTATTTTGACGAGATATTTGGTAAACGTTTTAGCTATGGCTCTCACAATAAACTCATTCAGATTCCATCACAGATAATCGAGCTGTGATTCCATACAATATGCTGTTATTTCTGAAATCGAGGAAAGTAATATTCACAATTTTTTTCCTCATAACATTGATACTGGATACAAAATCATTGTTCCCCAATGAGAAAATATATACCACAAGCTATGTATTTCATTGATACTCATATTGGTTAGTCACAATTGCTACTTGTATTCGAAAGTAGGGGTATACGGAGATTATGTTGACCACAGGGAAGTAGATGCAAATTTACAAATAATCATGCTGATAATAACTAAGTATAATTCGTAGGAAAATATCATAACAAATGATGAGTGATCAATTATTAGACGAGCTTTAGCGAGGATTCAATTTCACATACTGAAAAAAATTGGTGTTCGTTTTTATATATTTTTTTTTTATGTTCATTTGTCGGTTCTCCACAGGTCAAAAGGCTACAGCTATCAATTTCAAACTTTTTTTCATCATGGTTCCTTATCTAACTCAGATCTGTATAGTTTTGTGGCATTATCGGATATCAACTTTTTTTTTATGAATTTCAGAAATTTCAAAAATACCCTTAAAAATTTAAAAAAATTTAAATTTTAAAATTTTTATTTTCCAAAAGATTGAAATTTTGTGTGGAGTTGAATAACATCTTGATACACATTTCTGGGAATTCTCAGCTTGATCGGGTCAGCCATTTTGAAGAAAAATCACGAAATGTGCTAAATTGGTACCACTCGAAGCCGTTTTTACTCATTTATAACTGAAATGTTACCCAATTGGCGAATTTAGGCAAAAGTTTGGCAATGAAGTCGACATACTATTACTTTCCGCTCGTCTAACAACGCGTATATAGCGTTTTCCTAGTCATAAACAAATGATAAGATGAGTGCAAAATGAGTAGTGAGACTAGTGGATCGGTGGCTGAACCGGCATTCAGGAGACCGGGGTTCGATTCTGGACAGAGACCTCCAAGAAGAGTTTTTTCGTGGTGTCCCTCTGTCGTTTAGTTTCATACTGGGATGATTCCTTTGCAACAGACCACGACCGACTCCTTTTTACTATACAAAAACACATAATAAAGTAACCTTCCATCTAATCTTCTCATCAGTCATCACCTTATTCATCATTCACCGACGCCAATAGGTCTTAGTCATCATTCATTACTGTGCTTAGTTGAACCCAACATAAAAACATAAATGAATGCGTCAAAAGTACAATGTTATGTCGATTTTAGATTTTGTGTAAGCTTATTTTCAGTTATTATGCCCATACTAGGATCGCTTTGAGAATTATTTCATGCATATATTTAATATTTCATTGATTAAATTATCACAATATGTAGTATTTACATAATAGTTGAATGGTCAATCGGAGACTAATTCTGAAATAATAAACAAATTCACACAATTTTAGTCATCAATCACAGTGATTTATTATTGGTTTAGTTTTTTCAAATGGAATGGCAAAGTGATGAAGACAACTGCCAATACAGCATGTATTTGTATATGATCTTTGTACATATTTCAAGAATAATTGTTTTCGCTTTGTATAGGCACATATGTGTTCTTTTTTCACAAAATCTGACAACAATGAACTGTGAGCGGAAAATTGTACAACCCAATATTCTGAGAGAATAGAGAGGAAATATATTTATTTTCAAAACAAGTGAACGCAAGTGTCAGGCCAATCAAGCAACTCATTAGTGGAAGTTTTCGCAGGACACATTTTTCGAAGAGAATAAGATAAGATGATCGTGAAAAAATTCACACAGATCAGTCGTAGCTGCCTACACTGAAAATATGTGTGCATGTATAGGTCAACTTCACCTATATGAACCTTGACTGATCCAGGCCCAGCTAAGGCACTGCTTCATACATTCCAGTCAAGCGGGTCTTAGGTTCGAGCCTCGCATATGACATGGGTTTTTGTGAACATCATCCGTCTCTCTTCTGCGAGCTCACTCGTACCTCCTAATAACCTAGCTGTTGGTGAGGTCGAAATCTAAGGTAGCCGGCAAAAAGACCGCGAACAATTTTATCTCGCGGCAATAATATCGAGTAGGGTGAAATGACCGCACGTACATAAGGTCGCGGAGAAGAAAATATCGCGAGCCAAGTGAGCGCGGGTAAAAATACCGTGGAGGTAATAAGATCGTGAACAAATTATCGCGGGCAAAAATATCGCGGGATCAAACAAAACTGCTGATGGGCATTTTTCAAACTATTCGAATATGCGTGTGATCAAATTTGAAAGATGATCCATATATATATATATTTATATATATATATATATATATATATATATATATATATATATATATATATATATATATATTCATATATATATATATATATATATATATATATATATATATATATATATATATATATATGTATATATATATATATATATATATATATATATATATATATATATATATATATATATATATATATGTATATATATATATATATATATATATATATATATATATATATATATATATATATATATATGTATATGTATATATGTATATATATATATATATACATATATATATATATATATATATATGTATATATGTATATATATATATATATACATATATATATATATATATGTATATATATATATATATATATATATATATATATATATATATATATATATATATATGTATATATATATATATACATATATATATATATATATATATATATATATATATATATATATATATATATATGTGTGTATATATATATATATATATATATATATATATATATATATATATATATATATATATATATATATATATATATATATTCACATCATCAGAACCCTAACAATGTGGAAAGTAATCAATTTTGTTTCAAATATGATGATTTTAAAATTCGTTTCAATATTAAATCTTACCGTAGTTTTTTCCTATATTCGTTTCTGTCTACAATAAATGATCATAGCATATTTGAAACTGATTAGGAATTATATTGATTATATTGTGACCATTTCTTGGAATGATTCAGCGATCAAATTTCAAATTTCAATTGTGAAATCACTCAATCAATGTGGAAACATGAAATGTGATAAATCGTGTTCGTTATATTTTGTGTCGTTTTCCACGTTATGTTTCTCATGTTATGTTTCACTGTAGAATATAATGATGGGCTACTAACAATGTGTTAAAAACAACTCGAGAAGTCGAATTTCAACACTCCATAATTCATCAAACGATAATAAATGTAATTGTAATAGTTTTAATTCTGATTTTGAGCATTGACCCAAAAAATGAGTTTCTACTTGCGTATGAAGTCAACTGGAATTATTTTCACTGAATCAATGAGAAATGCACCTAGGACTAAAATAAAAAATGTATTCTTGTTGTAATGAGAATGTGAAGACACTCACAACTAAATTACAATTGATTGGTGTGATATATCGGTATATTGGTTTTCAGCTAATCACTTTTATTCCGTTCCAAGAAAGGTTCATTTGGAGTGACAGCACTCATGGCTCGGGTCCACTTCCTACCTAGGTTGACAAGTGGAAAGGGGATGATTTTCAAAGAGTTCCAGTGTCACCGCTAGATGGAGTAATTTTCCAACTTATAATTTGGACAAAATATAGTTACTGTAAGTTACATGACACATTTTGACCAAGGAAAACGGGAAGACTGTTGAATTATAGGCAAATCAAGATTTTGAATATTAATGAGAAAGGTTGAACTTAAAGATGTGCGATTGTAATTTTTTTCTAGTTATATTCGGTAACCGGGAATTAGGCAATGAAAACCATCAAATTGGCACTTTTTGATTCAAAAATTGCTCCATATTAAAATTATTCTTCAATATTCAACTAGGCATATCCAATTGTGAGAGTATCGTTTATCAATTGCTTTTTATCGCAAATCCGTAGTGTTTGTAGTTCTTGAGATATATGTGATGGAAGTGCACCCTGTACTCAACATGAAATCTGTCTAAGATGCGGGCTCTTAACACGGATGTTTTCAGAGGATGCATGGTTATTATCGATTTCACATAATGTCCGGAACACTGATCGCAGAAATGATCCGCGACGAATTGCCCAATTTACATCTAAACTGGGCCACTCCATTATAATACACATCATCTTTGTGTAAAGACGTATATATAGGCCTACGTACTTCACACAGTGAGAGTATATATGATATATCCAGTTCTGTCAACGCTTCTTAATTCTCTTATTGTAGCAGTGTGACTTCTTCTTAAAGTTTGCATTCAGAGAAACGTGATTGATAGTTGAGAAAAGTTGTCACGAAATTCTGTGTCAAATTCATCACAGAAGAAAAAATTGAGAATTCAGATTTTATCATGATGTCACGAGTTAGATTATTTGTGCGTTTTTTTTATGTAACTTTGGTCAGTAAAAAAAGAGAAAGATCATTGAAATTATAGATTAATATTGGATTGAACAGCTTTATTAGCAATTTAGAAAACTAAATTTAAGTTCGTGAATACTTTTTTTGTTTCAAATGAGATTTCACTCTCATCGTACACAAAAACTTGGAAGGTATAACGGAATAAATTATTATAAAACTTGGTGACCTACTACAAATTGAATTTAAAGCATTAGGCCCGTAATAGCATCGAACATCGAAGTGGTGTTAGTTTTTATCTATAGCAGAATTTGATAGATGTACTAACTTATATATCAAATCCTACACATAATAATTTACAAAAAATAATAATTCACAAATATTGGTGATTGAAAAAATGAATAAATAGTAATATTCTAAACTGAATAAATTATATCTGAATATGTATAAATTACATTATGTTCATTCGGCTTCAAGTTGATTTAAATTTTGAATCGATTTAATAATGATTATTTAAATAAAACTAAAAAATACATCTTGATATGGGTCTTCCATCAATCAAGAATATACATAAACAAGACATAGAGGAACAGAGGACGATTTGTAAAGAATCAACAAACGCGAATGAACAAAAAATACCATTCATAAACATTCATAAATGGGACATCAGTTGATTTATGATCAATAATCACTTACAACTGGCACATGTAGCTCAGTCGCTAACGCGCTCACTTCATGTGATTACGACGGTGAGGTGCATATCAGGCCTTGGTTCGATCCCGGCCACCATCTTTATCTTTTCGTGGTTTTACACTTAAGTAGGCTATGCCGGGATGGATGGTTCCTACAATATATACCACGACCGCTTCCTTCCCAAAATCCTTCCCATTACCCCTACGAAACCTTCATCTCCCATCACCTCATCAATCATTCATCCGACACCAATAGCTCTTAGTTATTCTTACAGTGCGATATAAGATAATATAATATAGTATAAGATGTGATATAATCAACAAATCACAACAGTGGCTATACATACATCTGTTGTCCTAATGTCCAAGCGTTGAGTTATGTAATACAGATTAAATTAATTAATTTAATGACAACATAGAGTGATGCGATTATTTTAGGTGACTTGTACGGAGAGATACTTGTATGACGTGTATCCTCGAGAGGTTTCGAGCGTCCGTCCCCCCTATCGCACATCACTAGCGCGCAGGTGGTTCGCGCCTTCTTGTTTCATGGTTAGCAGTTGTATACTTATTGAACCACAAAGTCGCGTAAGAAAAGGGAATCTGCTGAATCAGCTTGTCAACAAATAGTTCACGCATTGATTACAAGCAACAGTATACCGGATTAAATGTAAAATGACGGACCAAATTGAAGGGAAAAGTGACGTTTTATGTGATTTTTTCTCATAATTAGACAACTTCACGCTTCCGGGGGAAAGTTCAGGTGATAATTATGTTCAAATATAAAAAAATGCATTTTTTTTACCGTCTCATATTTATAATTGCTGTTTTTCTACCTATATAAGAGAATTAATTTGTTTGAGTATTTCGTGTGTATATAAACCTTTGAATTTTTCGATTTGATATATTTTTGAATTTTAAGAAAAACTTCCTTAAAATAACGAAATTCAGTGATTAATGATAAAATTGATTCATATACGCGCTCTGAAAGCAAAGCAATTAGAAGTGAGCAGATAGAAATGCTTATTCATCTATATTAGATAATCTGCACCCAATTCTAGACAATAATGTCATTTTGTCAGCTTTAGGTGTACAATTTTCATTGTGTTCACACTTTACATTGTCATCAAATATTTTCGTAATATGGTATGTACGTTGTTTAGTCTGGGAAAACGTAGCGTAGCGCGTTGTATAATAAGATGAGCGAGTTATTTCCGTGAACTTTGTTTCGAAACCACTTACCTGAATTTCATAAAGTAATTGTCAAACTCGCTCGTCATTTCTCACAATATTTTGAAATTATTTTTCTCCGGATAAAAATATATTTCACCATTTTCGCTATGTTATTCTTAGAGTATTTCCAAAATTTCAACCATCGTGATTCATGATTCAATCATTCCTCAAAATCTGACCGATAGTTAATCAAAACTATAGAGTGGCGAACAATAATCAATAAATACATCGATCGCATTTAAATATTGAGATCAATATTTTTTCAAACGATACGATAATCAATTTTGTTTTTACAATACGATATTTTCAGATATCGAAACTATCCATCACGTTTTAGAATGTTTCCTTGATTTTTACATGTGCACAAACTTACCACGATACCCGTTTACTGTAATATATGATGTAATTGTTGAAAATGTCTCAGAAATCTTTGGCTATATTCATTTAACAAAGTCAGTTTGACGAAACCCAATCGAAATGTCACGACATAGATAGAAAATTCCATTACGAGAAGATATATTAAGTCATTCGATGCGATTATTGAACAGGAGAAAAGATCGATATTAGGGTTAATTATCGATGTGATGATAATCGATATCAGTTATTACATCGAGAAACAACCCTAAAAAAAACTATACAGTTCTAAAATAGAGGACGAGTGAGCAATAGGAAAGGTTTCATGAGGATCGGTTCCGCCTTGCGCCTTGCAGTTTCGTCTTTGAACGAAAACAAAAATACAAACAAACAAACAAATCGTTAGAGCAAGACCTGATTTTTCGTCTAATGGAATTCTCCTCTTACGCTCATCTAATCAAAATATCTCCAAATATAGGTTACCTGTATCGTATATATTCCGAAACTTCTTCTTTTTTTATATAATAATCTTTATCTAATGATGGGTAAGTGTCAATTATTATTATTGGCAGGCATAAATATTTTTACCATTCTAGGGGTTGTTATTTTTCCAAAAGATAACATTGTTGGACTGGGGATAACCAGATAAATTAAAATTAATAATATACAACATTTTCTGTAGCTGGGATTTTGTGCCTATACAACAATGGAAAAACACAAGAACTGGACACTTTGCCGCGGTACTTAGCTCTTCTAGTGGATATTTACCAATCCTAGTCCTGAGCGCTGCGTTTTTATTTCATTTTCTTTGCTTTTCTTGTCATTTTCTTTTTCATCATGTTCGCTTTACTTTTCTCTTTCTTGCCCACTCCCTCCATATGCTTTTGTCACATCCTCAAACGTGTTGACTACTACGGCAAAGTACTCGTACATAGGCGCAAAATGACCTCACTGGCGAGTGTCCTACGCTCCCTAAAAATCAATCAATCAACGAGAAATGAAGGCTCCGATAGACCGTTACTTCATCTTACACCAAAGTGCACGTGTGGTTCGAACCGCCATCTCGAATAGATAGATCATATTATATTTTTTTCGTTTCCACGATATCGCCCACAAGCATTTAGCATTTCTGCGATATAGGCCTATTACAAATCGATCGTTATACATACTTTTATCCAAGAAAGAATTGAAGGTTCCGAGCGACCGTCCCCTCTATCCCACACCACTAACGCGCGGTTATTCACTCATTCTTCTCTCGAGGATCTGGATACTAATAGATAACATTCTTAGAAACAAGAAGCAAGAAATAAAAATAATAATAATAAAATATTATAAACCTTAATATAAAGGGAGGAGACCAATCTCCTAGTCACGACGTTGAATATCGTGAAGATCTCATTTCCGCGGTGACCGTAGGGTCAAGAGAACGATCGATCTCATCTGAATCGATCGACTGTCTTCGATCTGCTATAGTGTTGCCGCTCGAGAGATCTTCGGTGTGATCGATAGCTGTCGATCTTCCGCATATCGATAGATCGATACGCGATTTCATTGCCACAAGTAGAATCGTGAAATGCCAAGTTCAGACCTCCATAATACGCGATATATATAATTTAGCATGATACTTCACAATTATGTGTACTAGTAACTATACGCAAGATGAAGGTTCCGATCGACAGTTCCCCTTATCTCACACCATAAGAGCATGGGTGGTTCGCACCTCCACATTTCGTGGATAAATCTTCTTCGTTTTTCATCGATTTGCAAGCATTATTGAAGATTGTTTCTTACAGTACGAGGTAGAATCTTGCTGTGCTGTTCGAAGCGGTGGATAGAGATGAATACCTTGAAATTGAATCCAGTATTTCAAAAATGTAAGAATGAAATTGTGTCTCAGGTTAACAACAATATAAATCCAAGAAATAAAGTGAATAATACAAATTGTTTTAAATGTAAATTGTTAAATTGATGATACCGTTATTCATTAATTGATTGAACAAATAATAACTTATGAAATTAATATCATTCAGATCAAGATTTTTGGTGGTTCTAGAACCTGGTTTGATAAGTAATGATGTCGGTCTACTGATTTATTTTGCTTACCTCACCAACAGCTAGGTCATTTGGGGGTGGGAAATAGCAGATGATAGAGAAACGATATTTACAAAAAACTCATGCCTTATGCGGTATTCGAACCCACGCTCGACTTGACTTCAGTTTCTATCCAAAGCAGTGCTGAATGCATTACCTGAATAAGCCGCGGTGGAAAGAAGGGAGTTGAAAAGTAGGCACAATTCAAAGTAATATAGATCCAGTTTGTTTAGGGACAGTTTTTCGGTGGTTCGTTAAAAACTCCGTTAGGCTAATTCACTGATTAGTCGATAAAATAACACACAAGTAGGCTATATGACCAAGAGAGATAAGAAGTCACAAGTTGATCAACTTGTAATGACCCACTGAAAGACCACAAATAGAAAAAAAATGATATTTTACCGCTATTTTTTAAATCGAATTAACTGCTATCTGGTGTAATTCCATAAATCTTCGAATATACGATCCAATCAAATTCACACAACAAATAATAAAACTGTTATCATAAATATCATGTTCTGGAACATCTTTATTGTCCATCAAAAATAAAAATATACGTTATATTCTCTTTGAAGTGATAACTCTATACTGTTTTACTGCACCTACCCTGCAATAAAGAACCGTAACAAAAGACAACAACAACCAAGCTGAATATTTGGCAAAGCAAATGTCAGATCGTGCGCACGTAATGACTACTGTATTGATTATTGATCATGTTCATTGTGGTGTCGTGTGAACACGCACTCCATATGCTTCGCATGTTCTCGATAGCATGACGTCACAATATGTCTCTCAAATTGCCAAGACGGATTCTGTTTCCAAATATCTGGTTGTGTGTTTTTTGTGAGTTTAATAGACATTCAACTTGCGGATGGACTATTTGCTTTGCCATGTTGATATTTTTTTATAGTAAAATATGTACTGAAAGGATTAATTTCAGGGTACCTATATATAGATACACGTGAAGGCCTTCCAGTGCATTATTCAATATTTCACTATACACTATTTTTCACTATTGCACTATTTTTTAGTGAAATATCCACGGAAGCCGGAAAAAAGAAGGGATCGTCTACCAACATAAAACAAACACATATTTCGTGTGGCATTTTTGGCAAAACTTTCTTTGTATTTTAATTTCGCATGACGATACAACATACAAGATAGACAACTGCATCTTTCAAAAATATAAATATCCAAGTTTATTCAAATTGGATCAAATGACCGTCTATAGTTCATATTTTATTCTGTTGATAGTACATGCCTTGTTCTTTCGTTTTTTTTCGCTGGAATCGAAAATTGACACAAAATTCACAATCTTTTTCTTGGCTGAAAGTTATATATATATATATATATATATATATATATATATATATATATATATATATATATATATATGTATACTATAATGATCGAATCTATTTAACAATATAAATTTGAGTGGTAACGAAGCTGCGTTTGTAAAATGTAACCTATTTACTCACAGTTGATTTGAATCTAGTAAGCTAATCGCAAAGCGAGCGTCCCACTTGGCACGTATGGGTCATATACTGTATTTGACCTTATGACCTTGTCAAGCTCAAGGTTAATCTATTTTCTTGTTGAAAAAATTATTGATTTTTCCCACACAATATCTTTTTCATGTTCTTGATATCACGAATTCTGATATCATTCCAATCAAATCGCTCATGTAATGGATTTACTGAACCATCAGTATTCACATATATATGGAACGTCTCCAAATCAAAGACTTTTGTTTAATATCATATGTATCAAGATATATATATATATATATATATATATATATATATATATATATATATATATATATATATATATATATATCGTATAATCTTTGTTTGTCACGTTGATTGTTGATGTCAATAATCTTCGATTGGAAAAATTGTTGACCTGTTGGGTTTGGTACAGACTTCCTATATGAAAGACAGAAGATTTAAGAGGAGGCTTTTTGAAGGCTGGATGATGACCAATTGAGTCTTACTATTTCCAATCTATTACTTATTTTAAGGGCTCATTCGTAGTGCAAAATTGAATTGATAATTGATAATTGATAATTCATTAGCATTTGCATGTAAATAACTAATACAAAAATGCATATGTGGTATGAACATTAAAAAAGCAGCGACCATGTTTTTGCCAAAGAAAATTACTGTTTGGCCATCACAGTATATAAGCTCTCTAGAGTTTCGTTGATTATATTACCGTCTTCTATAGACTCAGAGCGCATATATTGATCATTAAAATATCAAGTATTTGGTATTTGATGTAACACAATTCAAGAATTTGTAATGCCATATCGACTGTAGGCCTATTTAATTTCTTTTTTCAAAACATATATATATATATATATATATATATATATATATATATATATATATATATATATATATATATATATATATATATTTGGGATATTATAGTTCGTATCCAAGAAGTTTAATTATCATATATATATATATATATATATATATATATATATATATATATATATATATATATATATATATATATATATAAATACATATATATATATATATATATATATATATATATATATATATATATATATATATATATATATATATATATATTACTTTCCTGCTCTCGTCAAAGAGGCTGCCAACGGTAATATTAAATTTTTCAAACACGTTCTTAAATCCTATTTATTCGACATATGTTTTTATACATTCAATGAATATTTAATGGAAGGAACAATTGGTTAATGTGCGACTCTTTTTATCATTCGTCTCTTGTATTCAACTCATTTTATATTGTGTGTATATGTTTTTAGTATTTTTTGCATTTTTTAGTAATCTCTACAACGATATTTTATGTATTCCATATAATATTACTCATTTTTGTACTCTTTCATGACGACAGCAATATCATGTATATGATCAATGTGCATAAATAAATATCATATATATATATATATATATATATATATATATATATATATATATATATAAATATATATATATATATATATATATATATATATATATATATATATAGGTATAATATATATATATATATATATATATATATATATATATATATATATATATATTTATATATATTTATATATTTATATATATATATTAATATATATATATATATATATATATATATATATATATATATATATATATATATATTTATCCTATGAAAAGAGGATGATTTATTTGTTAGTTTTCCTTGGATTTTATTATTCATCGTAGTTGTATAGTTTCAAGACTTGACAGTTCGACGTGAGCTGTTCCTTGAGAATACTATATGTATACGTGCGTGATTCGAGGAATGAATAATTCATAGGATTTCATATTTGTGTAAAGTTCTTTGTTTACTTATTACTTGGTCAACAAGACCGCACTGACTGTTGGACAGGAACCGGAAATAGAAGTTACGTCAATTATCTGTGTCAATGTCAGGCGGGAACACCGCCACTAACACGGGCATTTCGCAGCCCGTGCGATATGCATAGGCATATAGCCCATATCTACCTACTAACCACACACGAAAGATATGCTATACCGAGGCGCAATCGTGACGGAACGAAACTGAAAACTGAAATCGCCCTGGACACATCCATTCCTCTTGTCTATGTCTGCAATTACTGCGTATTCTAAAGATCTGCCGCTGCGGGCTGGTCGATAGCAGCACGTGAAATCAGCATGCTTGTATAGCGGTCGAAAGATGCACTACAGGGTGATGGGCTAGAAAGTTGCGGATAGCGGATAGCGGGAAGGTAAAAATGGGTATCAGTATTGCGTGTTAATGGCCTTGAATTATATTCCATCTCATTGTTTATAGTGATTTTTTTGTTAAATCTTATGTAGATTCTTTTATCTTTTCGAACAATCGATTACAAAACTATCCTGATTATTCTCCAGTTCTTAAATAATCGATTATCAGACACAATATTTTACATAATGATCGAATAATTGATTTTCCAATCCAATCGATTATTGAACTATCGATTATCATTTAGGTTTCGAATAACGTCTCTTTTTGACAACCAACAGTGTTAAGCCTACATTTGCACGCACTGTTCACGGCACTGTTGATACCGACAACTGACCTAAATGATTTGCTATATCTATAAAATGCACATGAAATATTTTATTACTTAGAGTCGAAATGTATAAATAACACAATATACAGAAATATGCATTTCACATATAATACTGTAGCCTACGCGTATTAATTGGTTAATGGTTAAAACGTTGAAATTGTTCAGTTCACTTAGTTCTCCTTTCTCCTTTCCTTCCCCTCCCTTCTGCTCCTCATCGCCTCTGAGTAGGCCTAATACACCTCTCACCTCTTACTTATAAGCCTACTCTAACTTTTATTGATGTTATAATATGAATCGATGAAAAAATGACAAAGGTTGCTCAAACTGTTATTATAACAATAAATTGAAACTCGAAAACTAAATTAATCGTTCAATTTTGTTTTTGTGTTGTTTTAAATACTATGTAAGCATAGCGGTATAAATGACACTGCTGATAATGTATTTCGAAAACAATGCAATTAAATAAATGTCACAACGAATTGTCTTCTTGTGAATCCAGTCAGTGGTGATTAATTCCACAAGGATCGTGTTCGTCCTGCAGGAAGACGGATACCTTACGTCTCTTCCCAATCCACTCTCAAAGTCTCAAGTAATTACCTCGCACGTGAACTGCGTATTGGTTCTGAGAAGTAGAAAAACGGTGAATGTGCGTTGTAATATGGGTGAGATATTTGTATCAAAGATAGCCGAAACTCGAAAGCTATACACACCTTGGTTTTGAAACTATATTAAGTCGTATTATGCAACTCGAATTGATTGTATACCTGTTGATACTTTTAATCGTTACAGCTCTAATTTATCTTACCGGTTGATCATTTGAATAGATTTAAACTGGATTTGATTGATCTAGAAAAATGGTTTCTTTTCCACTGAGACGTGTGGCCGAGTGGTCAATACAATGAACCGTCATTCAGGAGAGGGGGGTTCGATTCCGGCCATGGTCGACAATCCTGACAGGTGTTTTTCGTGGTTTTCCTGTGTCATTCAGATCAATACTGGAATGGTTCCTTTTGTATGCATGTTCATTTTTTTCATATGTATATCTTATACATATAGCTCAATTTTAGTCTATATATTGTGTTAATTTTTATAATATTTTTGACGTGCCTTATATCTTATCGTGACCTATTTATAGAATGTAAAAATAAAATTGGCAAATAAAGTATTGAATTGAATTGGACAGGCCACGACCGACTCCTTTCCACTATCCAACCGGTAAAAACAACTGATGAAATAACCTTTCATCTCATCATCCCATTATCTCATATATCATTCACCGACGCCAATAGGTCGTAGTCATCACTAGAGTGTGTCGTTAAACCCAATATGAATAAAATATAAAATAATATTTTCCTACACCACGGCTGACCCGATGTATGTAAATCTTTGGAATAATGTGTATCATTCTTGTGTTTATATTTCGTGAACAATTAATTTATCGAAGAATATTTTTTCTAATTTTCTCTCCGGGTTATTCTTATATGAACGTATTTCAAAATGTAGAGATCATTTTCATCAGAAATGATCCAAACAATTGTGTCCCAAAATTATACGGTATCAAGCTAGATAATGACGGTAATCAATAAATCAATAAAATCAATAAATTGGTTAAAATCAATAACTCTGAAAGTTCTCGGAAATCGGCTTGGGGCCATTAATTTTTGAACGTATCGTTGTCAAATCAGTAAGTATGCCAAGTTTCATGTTGGTATCACGATTTGCACTATAGTTGTGATTATGAAGAGAACTTGACCCCACTAATAGCTAGATATAATAATGAGCTTGATAGAGCATGCATGCCAATTTTCATTCACATTTTTTATTTTCGTATTTGACCTATGAAGCGCGAACATGAAAGAACATTGTTTTCCAATTACGCTAAAATAGAGTCTATAATTTATAATGGCCCAATTATAACATTACAGGTCTATCACTCATTTTTTTCCAATTTGTATACCGGTAATGATAAACTTTACATCGGCTGTTAATCGAAATAAGTGATCATTGCCCAAGGTACTTAGTTCAAAGTGGAAGATATCAACATACGTGTGTTTTGTTTACCAATGCTAGTATTGTCCAGATATATCACAGAAACAGTTTTTACTTATAGTGTGTTCCGGACTTTCGGAAACTGAAAGACTTTTACCTTCGACGAAAAATTATGGTTACAGACAACGCAGTCCTGGTGTTGAAGTTGATTGGTTTTGAATAATTAAAATGAGGTGGTAAGATCGCCCTTGTGGTGCCCCGTCCAAACGATCATGTCTTTCATTCATAGCCTTAATTGGGGAACAATGATTTTGTATCAAGTTTCGATGTTATTAGAAAAAAATAATGATAATTTGTTCACACTCATCTAACTCGTTTAGTTTTGTGTGTGTTGCAGAGGTGGACTACCTGACTGGGGACAACTTCTTGGACATGTTGGACAACGGTGTAGTCGTGTGCCATTTAGCTCGTTTGATTCAAGACCGCGCCAAGCAGTGCGTCGCCTCCGGCTCTCTCAAGGCGGTAAGTGTTCACTCGTCATCAACGAACGAAGTAGGAAAATCAACACTTCTTAATTGGTTTTGAATTATTCTATTAATTTCCATGAAAATTGCTATCATAACATATCGGTAATTATGTCTTATTACCGGTACCGGCACAGGTAGCACAGTAGTAACGCGCTTGATATATGATGATGATTGTTATAGTGTAGGCCTATAACGACCTCCAACAGCTATAAAGTTGAAGGGTTACAAATGAGCAGGTGATAGTGAAATCCGAGGGGTTAATATCTTCTGAAATCTGGTGTACACTTGTCATGAAATCTTCCTGAAATCCCGTGAAATCATCTTGAAATCCATTGAAATTTTCTTAAAATCCCGTGAAATCATCTTGAAATCCATTGAAATCTTCTTGAAATCCCGTGAAATTTCCATGAAATCCCTTGATATCTGAAATCTGGTGTACATCAAATTTACTATTTGTTTACCCGTCGGTGAGATTATAGGCCTATGAAGTGATGATACGTGAAAGAACGTTCACAAAAATCCGTGTGTTATATGTGGGTATCGAACCTACGCCCAACGTTGACTCGAGTTTCTAAAGCGGTGCCTTAGCTGACTGAGCGACGGAGCTAAGGCTCATGGGATACCATGAAAGGCGTTGGTTGCTGTAAGATAGCAGCACGATGGGTCGATGGCCATGGAAGTCGGAATCCGCTAAGGTTTCGCCGTCATGGTGCTCTTCGTTTCGGTGATAGTGGTTATCGTTTCTATTTTAGATTATTCGATTTATTTCAATGGAAATTGCCATCATATCATATCAGTAATTGACGACTCGCAATAGGCGTGGCTTTATCAGTCTGCCAGTTGGATCATATCATTTGTAGTCATTTCAAGATACCTCGATTGAATATTTGAATTTGACTACGGTTCTATACCAGCCCTGTTGATTGGATGGTATGATTTCTGACGTCATGGGGGCGGAGACTGCGAGTCGTCAATTATAAATGTCTTATTACCGGCACTGGTAGCACAGCAGTAATGCACTTGATCTATGTGACCATGGAGGTAAGGATATAGATCTTGCCTGGGTTTGATCCCCGCTACCTATCATCTGTACAGAGGTTTTTCGTTGTTCCCCTCTATTGCCTAAGACCTTGGCTGATTGCCGAGATAGTTCCTCAAACCCTAGAGAATATACCCCACGACCGCTTCCTTCCCACTAGCCTTCCCACCACCTTAGAAACCCATCATCTCAATAATTATTCATCCAACGCCAATAGATCCAAGTTATCATCACAGTGGGTCGTTAAGCCCCAATAAAAAAGAAGAAAGAAACTAATATTTTATTCAGTTATTCTTATCAATTCTCACCATCACTTGTTATTAATTATTATAAATATATATGTTATCTTATATTTAAATATTGTGTTACAAAATGGAATTAAGATTAATTGTGTCCGATACGTCGCCGAACTGTCGTTAATGGATGATGTAATATATGTTTATCTTTGATTCGTTGAAACCTACACAAAGACGAGTCACGAAAAACGTCCTGATCTTCAATAACAATCTATAACTCCAGCGTGATCCATTAGCTTGTCGTCCACGCATGAGGCCCACGTTAAAAGCCGTCTAGTTCCGCAGATGTCCACCGTATATACTTGCCTCCACGAGAGATGACGTCGTCTACCAACTGAGTGTATCCAGGGGCGGGGGCCCTACCCTGTTTGGCTTGGTTTGGTGCCCCTAACTTTAGAAATGGCTATTTACAAACAGCCCTGTTGATCTCTGTTATGTAGTAGGCCTATAATGTTAATTTGTATCAAATTGTGTTATAGTTTCATAGGTTATAATGAATTTATGTTGTTTTTTTTTTGTTTTTTTTATATTGGGTTTTAACGACGCACTGTAATGATTACTAAGATCTATTGGCGTCGGGTGAATGATTAATGAGATGATGGGATGATGAGATGATGGTTTTTATGGGCAGTGGGAAGGATAGTGGGAAGGAAGCGGTCGTGGCCTATATTGTGGGAACCATCCCGGCATTAGCCTAGAACCCCTGTAAAGATGGACGGTGGCAGGGATCGAACCGGGTCCGATATGTCCCTTCACCTTCCGGGTCACGTGAAGCAAGTGAGTTAACCACTCAGCTACTGTGCCGGTGGTTAGTTTTGTTATAGACTGTGTTTGGTTTGGTTGGTTAGGTTGGTTAGATCAGGTAATCTTTTGTCACTTCCGATTACACGCAACAACAACAACAACAACAACAACAACAACAACAGTAGCAACGTTTACGACTTAACGATATACCCATACAAGTCTAGTTGCACGGGGGCGCTGAAGAGCTTTATTTATCGGAATAAAGTCGACTCGATCGTGTGACATGGGGTACGGGGTACTTATGAATGGATGGTTGTAAAATGTGGTAAGGGCTCAGGTAAGCTTGGACACCGAAACCCATGTCACACAACCGAGTCGACTTTATTCCGGTATACGCTCTTCAGGCGCCCCAGCTGCACATAGACCGTGCCCCAAACTTTATACATATTGGGAGATGGAAGATAATGTCGGTGGGAATCTGGCCAGATCAAGTACTAAATTATAATTTCGTATCACATATAGAACATATTATTAAATTATTTATTCATGTTTGCTGAATATAATATTAAGCATATCAAATAATACTCTGTATATTCCTTCCCGTTAAATATCTCATCTCATTAATCACGTCTCATGAATTTGATTGTAAAATGTTTTTCCATTGCTCGGCCGTGCAATTTTTTGCGAATATTTGTTGCTGTTTCACTTTCTTTTCTCTTTGGGCCCCGCCCGGCCTTTTTTCTCCCAGTCCGCCCCAGAGTGAATAAATAGCAAAGTCACTGGACACAGGGCGCTTCGCAAATTTCCTAGTATAGCACTGTAAATTGTATACTTTTTATGTAGGCCTAGTGAATTAATGTTAGTACAATGGGAGCCTATTTAGAGAAATTTACATTTTTGCTGATAGCTTTTGAACGGTATGAGATATCAAAGTTCTAATAGAGATGAAACATGGATAATTTTAATATACTTTAGAGTTGCTGTAAGTAATAACTATTTTCCTCATATCGAATAATTTTCACAGGTATACTTCTGAAAAAAAAATCCAATAATTCATTTCACGTAATTTTGAAGGAATCATTATTATCTGTGTTTATCGCTCGTTAAAATATTGATATCTCATCAATATCCATAGTATATGTTCCCATTTCCATATCCGTTCCATAGTTCCCCCCCCCCCCCCCCCCCAAAAATGACATTGTTTCAAATGGACTCACTTTTCATGCGTCCCCAACTCTCCGTAGGGCAAAAGATTCTTGTCATGGTGATTTCACTAGTCAAACGCGAAATATGCGTTGTAAGATGAGCGAGATATCTGAATAAGGTATAAAAGTCCTTGAAGCAGTTCTACCCTTGCTACTTTATCGACTCTGGTATTCTACACACCTTGACGCATATAAAAAATACTTCATTGTTGGTCAACTCTTGAATCTAGAAAGCAGTGAATCTTGACAACTTAATTCTGTCACAATTTTTATGTTATATTTTATGAATATTATCAGTCATTTTATTTTTTTTCTTTAAAACGACTGATCAGAATTGCTTAAAAAATCGTAATAATGTGTAAAATCCATGTATACACAGTTAGAGAGAATTTCATTCCATTTGGAGAGATTTTATTTTTCAACATTTTCCGCTCAGCCAAATCTTATGGGGTTTTTAGAAACTTTGAGATGATGATTCTCAAAATCGGTCCGACCGATTCATCCCAAAAACTATACAGTTCTAAGTTGGATGAATTTGCGTGTACAAAAAAAAGTTTCATGTTGATCAGTCAACCCTTGCGACCTGTGGAGTGCTTACAAAAAAAAAAAAAACACAGACCCTATACCCTATAAGAGTGGGATGGAGACTTCGCTATGCTCATCAATAAATATAAGTGATCATAAAACTTCAGCAGTGCTACAATAACAAATACTTCATAAGATACAAACAATATTTATCGAAAATGCTAATGATTCAAATTGTATAGTATAGCAAATGTGGATAGGTCACCCGTAGGCCTATATAACAATAACACTCGATATTTTTGCCATCGGTTTTTTCGATTATCGATAATTACATACCTTGTTACCCTTGTAAACTAATGTGAATGTTTGCTAAAGATTAAAATATTATAAAAGATACGTTTCTGAATTATATGAAGCAGTTTAATTGCAATATGTCCAAACGGAAGTCACTACGATCGTTTATATGTAACGCTCACTCTGAAAATATGACACTGTGGATAGGTCCCCTCCAAGGCGTGTCGACAACAAGGTTATTTGCGAGTTTTATTTATTAAATTGAAAAACGCTAGAGGCCCAAATAATTTTCTTTTTAAATTCACAAATGCAAATTTAATTGAATGAATATACTAACAATAATCTGTTCAAAATTATTATATCCTCAACATAAAATATTATTAAATATTGAAACAAATTATATGCGAAATTTTACTGCCGCAGATTTAATTGTATAATTCATATTAATTTATCCCTTTTCTTTTTCGCCAAAAAATCTTAATAGCATGTCAAGTTCAATGAATATATGTGAAGGCTATAGTTCACAATCTAGTGAGTCGTGATTTAACTAACATATTAAAGTTTACACATTACGTAATTACAATAATTAACCTTCTCACTAATCAACCATCACAATTCTTGGGTGGTATAAAATAGAAAACGACAACATGAACAAACCATGGCCTATAAAGTCAACTCGGCTCAAACCCATAACCTAACTTGATGACGTATTAACTTATATCCACGAGAGATGAATGCGCGAACCGCCTGTGCGCTAGTGGTGTGGGATAGGAGGAACGGTCACTCGGAACCTTCATCTTTCCTGGATGCAAATATATTTACAATACGCCCTCATACGGGGGTGTGTATAGTATTTACAAATAATGTATATTTCGGAAGGTTCCGAACGGTAGTCCCCCCTATTCCACACCAATAGCGCACAGGTGATTCGTCAATTCATCTTTCTTAGATACAAGTATATACTATATACACACCCCCATAGTCGGAGGGCGTATTGTAAATGTATATTTGTATTCACGAAAGTAGAAAGTTACGATCGACCGTCCGCCTTATGCCACACCACTAGCGCACGGGTGATTCGCGTCTTCATCTTTCGTGTATGCTAGCTTGTTTATACTTACAATCACTGATAGTAATGACGTATGCTAAGGTTAAAGTCTTGCGTTATAGATTGCTATTGTTTTCACTGAGCTCTAGAAGCCGGTTATCCCACTCTCGCAGCTGTAGGCCTATAGTTGTGTTCATGAAAGGCTCGAACCACCCGTGCGCTAGTGGTATGGGATAGGTGAGACGTTCGATCGGGATGTTCATTCCCAGTGGATATGTATACTGGTGTTATACATTGTATCACTTATGTTCATCAGACGAATGGATTACATGGAAATGTGCAATGAGTTATTTTTTTCAATAATAATTTACCTTTTTTACTCTAGTGTAACAAAATATGGTTGTTGGATTTCAGTTTTCTTGTAGTATTCACTAGGGAAACGCAATGTATGCGTTGTAAGATGAGCGATACATATTTGAATGTAGTATAAAAAATGTAACTAATTTAATTTGTGCATTTTGTATGATGATCAATTTTACATCTGCTGTCAAGGGAAAGAAGTGATCATTGCCCAAGAGACTTAGTTCAAAGTGGAAGATATTAACATTCGTGTGTTTATACTGAAAGACTTTTATCTACGGCGAAAAATTATGGTTACAGACAGCGCAGTCCTGGTGTTGAGGATCATTAGTTTTAAATAATCAAAATGGGGTGGTAAGATCGCCCTTGTGGTGCCCCGTCCAAACGATCCTATCTTTCATCCATAACCTTAATTGGGGAACAATGATTTTGTATCAAGTTTCGATGTTATTAAAAAAAAAGTATAAAAAATGTACTCACCTCGGTCAAGAAATCGCTCAAACTTCTCTCACATAACCTTCATTATTGTCCTTACATCTTCCGGAAATGTTTTCTATAAAATAAATATATTTTCCAACTTTTTCATTATTTTTTATTATTGTAAAATCTCATTTGTCATGCAATTTCTCTAATTCTACCCTACCTATATTGTTACCCAAAAACGAAATGGTTCCAAGCAAGATATTGTGTCGAGGTTAGGGACAGCGACCGACCAACGCAACCAATCCGATGTACATCTTGGTTTTATTATTACTGTTTTGAATGATTAACGAGCCCAGCAACAAATAGGTTGTACGGGGGTACGAATGAGCTGATGATAATGAAACTATGAAGCTATGATAAGCGAAAGGACGTGTACAAAAGCCCATGCCTTATCCGGGACTCGAACCGACGTCCAACGACGAATTCAGTGAATTCAGCCTTTATCGTATATTATACTACTACTCAATTGCTATGTATGTTTTTCATTTATATTAGGTTAAGCAACGCACAATACTGATGACTACGATCTATTGTCGTCGATGAATGATATATGAGATGATGGGATGACGAGATGAAAGGTTATTTTATCAGGTGTTTTTGGATAGTGGGAAAGAATCGGTTGTGGCTTGTTGTTGAGGAACTATCCCAGTCTCGACCTGAACGACAGAGGGCAACCACGAAATATACTCTGTCAGCAGGATAGTCGATCGTAGCAGGAATCGAATCCCGGTCTCCTGAATGACGGTTCAGTGTGCTAGTCACTCGACCACTCGTCTCTGCAGTCACTCAGATATATAGTCACTTGCTATCCTGATATACTAGCCTGTATCCACGAACGAAAAAGATCGTCTACCAAAATAAAAACACAAATATCACCGTTATATTTGTATAGCTGTGGTGTTTTATGAGTCTGTAATTTTGCAGGACAAAGTTCACGATAAGAAACGCAAATGCATTTTCAAATCCTTCTAAAGTTCCGTCAGAGGATATAATCATCAATGTTTTTTCGCTTATTTATTTGGTTGACGACCTTCTCCTTTCGTATTACAAGTAAAGAATTTGTTCCATCTCTGTTCCAGACGGTCCCCATCATAACTGGAAGATGTTGGGAGAACGCAGCTAGACGTAGCTTCTTCTCCAGGGATAATATGGAGAATTTTATCCAGTTCTGCCGGAAGCTTGGTGTCCACGAGAACCTACTATTCGAGAGTGACGATCTAGGTAAGGCAGCTTCGCCAGTCTTTACTCAGTGCCCGAACTGGAGTGTTCGAATTGGGATTCTGTTTACCATGACCCCCCCCCCCTATAAGAAATGTTGCTATTAGACCGCTGCACAGACAATAGCTATAGGCCTACATCAAGACATGTCACACAATATATCAACTGAAATCAACCGGAGTCGATAAAGTAGTTCTATCAGAAGAAACGAGCTATACTGCTTTATCGACTCTGATGAAACTAGCCCCATTTATTTACCTCCACACCCTTGTATACCCATCATCATGAAGTGTTGCGTCTCACCGCTGAAAAGCGCTACCAGCGTGCTTGTACGTGCTGTTATCGGACAGCCCGCAGCGCCAGTAGTAGGGCGCGGCACTACTTGCAGATATAAGCGAAGGGAGCAAGAGGAAGGGTGCAGGAAGATTTCAGTTTTGTTTTGCCATAAGAGTGGAGTGTCCTAATATAGTACAGCTATTGCGTATTCCTGAAAGCTCATATGTTATTGCTGCTATAATACCAATTGGATTGCTATAATTCATCATCTTCAATATTAAAAGGCCATGAGAAACGATTTAGCGAAATATCGGAATCAGTTTTTTTGTGATGACTCATAATTGGTATCAACATTTTATTACGGGAGAAACAGGGTTAGTTTCAGTACATTCAATATGTGTCCAAGAGTCCACGGGAGTCGATTTATCGAAATATCAATTTCTTGGTGATAACTTTCAAACGGTATGAGATATCAAAATTCTAATACGCGAGAAACACAGATAATTATAATAGCTTCAAGATGGTATAAGTTATAACTATTCAAGTCAAGTCGCGTAACTGTCAAGCGTCGACAGCTAAAAATGTGTTTGTTTTTTAGCTGTCGACGCTTCACAGTTATGCAAAGTCACTTAAATAGTTATAACTTATATCATCTTGAAGCTATTAAAATTATACGTGTTTCTCGTGTATTAGAATCTTATACTGTTCAAAAGTTATCACCAAGAAACTGATATTTCGATAAATCTACTCTTAAGTAAAAACTATTTCATATCGCATGATTTTTACATGTATATAGAGAAGGCTAGATGGAAAAAATACTTAGCCTAGAAAAAGTTGGAGGTATCTACGCTGTTGGTGTTAAAAATTGGAACTAGAGAAAAGTCACAAAATGAAGCGCGCGCATATGTTCAACAATGAAATTGGTTGGAATATTACATTGTTGACTGATGTTGATATTACATTGTAACCATGGTTACATTGTAAGCATTCGTCGGCCATATTGAGATTTAGGAGCGCATTCTATTCTATTGTTACTTGTCGTGTCGAATACGAGTGGAAATGTCAGAATTCAAGGTTTGATAATTTCATTTTGCATCATCATAAAAGTATTAAAGATCCGTGTTTCTCCCTTATTATAATTTTTAGATCTCATACCGTTCAAAAGCTATAAAAAAAATCACTAAATCGACTCCCATGCACTCACGCCTAATGAGGAATGATTGTTATTTGAATTTGAATTTCGAACTTCACTAACATTCTTGTTTTCTCTTTTCACCACCGAACTATTTTGTAACAATTTCGAAATGAGCTTTCAGTTTGCCTTTGCATGTTGGCTCGCTGTCACATAACTATATTTATTATTTACGATAGATACTTTTTGTACCTTTTTTATGGTCATTATACGGTCGTTTCGTTGCTCCCGGCATATTTATTGAATAACAAAAGGACTAATCATGATTATATTGTTGCTCATTTCAGCCGATTGGATTATCCTGCTAATAGGATAGCGTGACCTATCGATATTAAATTATTTCCTAGATCTGTTTTTTTTTTATTCTGTCTGAAGGTTACTTTTCCTTTATTGTAGATTTTGTCGATAACTATCATTAATAGAGCAATTATAGCGAAGTATGTGAGAAGAAATCGGTTTTAGTATGAACTTGATATTGTAGCACAATTGGCACCTTTCTCCAGCATAGGCCTAGTCATTGATTTGACCGACCACATAAACCCGGCACTTCCACCTATAGAGTTATGTTGATTGACCTGAACCAGCTACTTTGTCCATGGCCAGAAAACGTTCTATTTAAAATGCTGAACACTGCCGATCACAACTGTCACGTGGACACAATCATACAGAATAATGGAATACACAATTACAAATATCCAGGAAAACGCGTTGTATTTCCGCGTTGATGGATGAGCTAGAACATGTCAACATATCTTTAGATTGGTTATATATATATATATATATATATATATATATATATATATATATATATATATATATATATCCACCTTGAGATCCAAACAATTACGTCACTGCCCTCTTATTTCCTAATTAATTTCTATAATAATAAAGAAAGGCCTTGTTTTAATCGCTCCCAATTAATTGGTGACACTTGTTGCTTGGATTTAATTGGTATCTTGATAGCTTTGAGTGATTTAAAAACTACATTATATATTCTTTTACATCAAAACGGCTGATTCGATTTGAGTGACAGTTCGGAATAATATGTATATGTCATTATTAAATTGAAATTCCCTGAGAATTTGAATTATCTCAAAGAGAATATGTTTTTAGAATCTTTCCCTCTGGGTTACTCTTATGGGATTTTTGAAAACTTTGAAATGAGTTTTCTCACAGAAGTAGTTCAACCAATTGCGCCTCAGAACTGTACAGTATCGAACTAAATGAGGACACTTCTGTATGCCAAGTTTCAACTGAATTTTCGTCTCCGCGTTTGACCTGTGGAGCGCGAAAAAAAATGTAGCCATATCCTTGAAATGTTAGGTTCCAACGTCAATTTGTCAAATGAGAACTATTCTTAATTGAAGTATTGAAGAGATCTATGTTTCTTTTGAACTAGAATTTCAACATTCATACCGTTCCAAATCAAGTAATCATGAAAAAAGTGATATTTCGACCGTCAAATCGACTCCATATTTGCGGTCTCACCTCGCCATTCAACTAAACCGATTACAAACACATAAAATAGTGTCAGACCGCTCTTTACGAATCATACAAATGTGATTATTGATTCAGCTCATTAATGAAGGTATACAAAAATGATACTTATAGCAAGTTAATCCTCAAAGATTGGTGTAATGAGTACATTTATTCTGCTGCGTGAAATCCGACCTTATAGTCAAATGTTTTCCATTCCATGAAAAACGTCTCTTAAAAGACTTGAATCAATAAAGTTTTGAAGAACCTTGAATATCTTTGGTTGAAATATAATTATATGCTCTAAGTGTATTATCAACTTGCTAGATAATATGTTTAGAAGAGCGGCTTGGCTCTTGCGTTCTGAAGTTAAGTGTGCTTAAGTGAACTAATTTGTCTTTGTGGAATTAACTGGTCACGTTGTTGGGAGTAAGAGAGGGTTTGAGGGGCAGGGGGGAACGTGCTCGTAAACAATTATTGCCATTTATACGTGTACTTAAACCCTTGTAACTTTTACCACCACGACAGCAAATCACGACCGTGTGCCCGTCATTGAAAAACTGGATGAAATGAAGCAACTCAGCAAAGTTGAAACTAAGAATCGATTGTTAAAGTCTAACAGCCGTTTGGTCAGCAGAGTCAAAAAGTAATTTTGAAATTAATTCTACATTGGGGAAATTTGAGTCAAGCTTTATTGGACATGTGTATTCTGAATTGAAATTGCATCAGAAACACTGTCATATTTTTTTGGCCCAAGTTACAGCACTTGAATGAAATATTAAGTTGCTATTTTGACTTCATTTTGGTGAAGAATCAACTATTTTTCTCTTAAAATGAGTGTGATTCGTGAATGAGAACGGGTACCGGTACCTAAATTTATGTTTGCATAATTCTATTCATAATAACTTCATCTACAATAAAATAAGTTTTTTGATTGAATGTCATTACTTTTCGTGCATTTTAATGATCTGTTGGATAATAAAAACGCATGAAATTTGAAGATTGCGTGTTGAATGATGGAAACATCCAGTATTTGATTTGATAAATCTCAAAATGTATCCCGGTCATCTCTCGGTCCCGGCCTATCATCTGTTTTGATATTATTATCTAGCACATCAAAACGACAAACATGCAAATATACTAAATATATATTTGTATATGGCTGTGTTTTTATTCAAAGGATATCATTTTTCAGGACGATATTTGGGATAAGATACGCATCTGTTTCTTTAGAATATGTCAAATCCTTGAAGTTTCAGCGAGATGGTGTAGTAATCGAGTTTGTATACGATTATTTGGCGGGAATATAGACGATATTCTTTCGTCGATACAAGTCTACATAAAGAGAACAAAATGAGCTATATACCTGAGTTGTCTTATTTTTTAGAATATATTGTTCTGTTTAATGAAGTTCGTATCTAATCACGAAATTCTACTCAGATTACTTACGTGATGGAAAATTGAAAATAGACTCATTTGTATTCGATTTGAAAGCTTTCAAGAAATGTTATTACAATCTATAGTTATTTCTTTATTCCTTTATTTATTCAATTTTTACGCCATTTTCCTTCATCTTGCGTGGTGAACAATTTCTAAATTGCATCAAAGGTATTTTTTTACTCAATTCATGATTGTACGTTTCTTCAAAGCACTTACCTGATGTTATCAGAGGTTAAACCCTGCAATTATTGTAGGGTTTAATCAAATTAAAGAGAAATTCACCCATTTTTAACTATTTAAATTAAATTAAACGCTTTTTGCGAAATATGGAGTTATAACCAAACATAACGAAACTACGACGAGTTAGGATGATTATTTTACCATCACCAAGTTATTTATTAGTATATTTTATTCCATTTCACATTTTGTTTGATATAATGAACACAAAACGGATTCCAGCTGTGAGATTGTTGCACGAACTGTGTAAATAGTTTGTCAAGTTTTTAAATTTCTCGGGTTCTCTTTGTGCCTTACTATTTCCTAACATTTTCTGTGGTCTTGTCTGCATCATTGTACATCAATTGAGAGGATTACCAATGAGCTACAATTAAAATAATTTTATTAGGATTTTCATTTTGTATATAGTTTACGTTTTTCTCGAACTATTCACCCTCAGCAGATCAAATGAATAGATTGGTGTCACTTTTTTACTAGCACTTATTTATTAGCACTTACTGGCATAGGCCTACTGGTACGTAAACTTATAGTTAAAGCAAGATTGAATGGGAAAGTTGGTCAGATTTCACCTAAAAACTGCTTTTTGAAACTATAACTGCTTGGTTTTTCGTAAGAAATACTCAACAAACTTTTTCAATTTTTTTTTTAGAACAAATAATGAAAACTTTCTTTGGAGTTTTTTCCTCAATAAAAATGGTAAATAACTAGGTAATACCTCCAAATCGTGAGAACTTCAGAATGAATGAGTTAGATTTGGCATCATCAATTGAATCTTTTTTGTATATTTTGATTAATTTTAATGAAAGAAATAGTCAACCTGCATGCACTCAAGGTTTAGCTTCAATCAGCATAAAAAATAGTATTATCAGACTCAATAAAGTATAGCAGTCAAGAAAGTTTTGAAAAATTGTTAACTGGCTTAAAATGATATGGAAAATGCGGAAATCATTCAAAACATGTTGACTCGATTAGAGCACATGCGTTTGAAATGATCCATTTCTATTGATAATGATTATTGTTTGCTTAACGACCTCACCAACAGCTAGGTTATATGGGGGTACGAATGAGCTGGTGATTATGAATGTATGAAGTGATGATTAGTGAGAGGACATTTACAAAAACCCATGCCTTATGCGGGATTCGAACCCACGCCCAACAGTGACTTCAGTTTCTGAAGTGGTGCCTCAGCTGACCGAACTACCGAGGGTGGCTCCATCTCTATTGATAACAACTGTCATTTCCCATAGGACTATAAGCACGGGAGTGTTCTTGCCTTATGACTGAAGAGAGGTCTTGTATTGGAATATCTCGGTGCGCTGGAAGGCTGATTGATATACCAACAGTGCTGCTAGTTCCACCAAAATCCATGCAAAACGCTAGGTGAAAATGTGTGACGCTAGTATGGTCCAGTTGAGGTTTGACAGCTGACGCTTTGCCGCCAACAATGACATACATTTGGTGCATGGCCTCTCAGCACCTAGCGTTCCGCACGGATTTTGGTGAAACTAGCAGTATTGTCGGCATCAGGGGAAACAGCTTTGATACAAGGCCACACTATTCGAGACCATGCATATGAAATATTATCATGACTTAGTAAGCAGTTTTATGCAAAACTGAGATATTTGCATCCCGAAATAGGCTAATTTTAATAATTTCTCGAGCAATTAGTTCTCATTGAAAATTGAATAAAGAAATGAATCCATCAAGGAATCCAATGATATTTAGTTTCTGCACTTTCTGGACGTCTTGAAAATCTTGAAAATATTTCATGCATATTGCCGATTATAATTAAATTAGTGTTTTGTAATACTAATTTGCCACTGTGCTAGATTTTTGAGTAAATTGTTCTAGAAAAATGAACTTATGCAGATTGGAATTCAAGAAACTTAATATAACCGTGAGGAGAAGCGTTAAAAGTTGCAAAAAAAAATAGCTACTGTATGAACTTGTGTTATCGATTCTGATATTCACAACAAAATAACAAAGTTTACAACAAATTTCAAATACAAAATACCTTCTTTTTTTCACTATAGTGAGTTTCTTCTGTCTCTTAGAATCTAGCATTGTTGACAGAGCTACCAAAAATTTGCATTGAAAAAATGGTTATTCTTTCCAAATTTTCATAACAAAACATATAAAATACATTCTGTTCTGAATGAATGTTATTCATCATTATTTAAAACTTGATACATCATCTAGAAAAAAAAATGATCATGTATTTTGAGAATATGTTTGTATAATTAGATGTTAATTCGTGATTAACGTCATTGTCAATGCTATTCTTATATTTTTAAATAATTATAATCGGGTTGTAAGATCGCCCTCATGGTTCCCCGTCCAAACGATCCTACTTCCATCCATGACCTTAATAGAGGAACAGAGATTTTGTATCAAGTTTTATTGTTGATTAAAAAAAAAGCTATTCTAATAAATACCCTGGTCTTCCAGTCTTACAGAATCAGCCTCGCAACGTTGTCCTGTGCCTGTTGGAGGTAGCTCGCCTGGCCGCGAAGTTTGACGTGGAGCTTCCAGGCCTCATCCAGCTGGAGAAGGAGATTGCCGAGGAGGAGAATCACTGCCACTCGGACTCCGGACTCTCTCACAGCTCCATGATGTCGTGGCAGTTCCAGGCGTCTCCGGCCATGACGCCTAGGGCATCGCCTGAGGGGAAACTGCGACACAGCAGGTAAAGGGGGAGGGAATGTTGAAGAGTCTTGTAAGTTGAATAGGAGAACGACAAAATGTGCTAAGAAATTTATTCCTCAAATGGCCGCAGACGTCTGCTCAAAGTTTCCACGCTGTGAGCTCTCAAAACCGTACTTTCTAAAATAACATTTATGTCTTTATCGTTTTGTTTCTAAAGAAATTAATTAGATTTACATCAAAACATAATTTTGATCAAATACATACACCATATTTGGCGCATGATTAGCCAGAAGGTACAATTGATTTTGTTCTGTTTGCCCACTTGTTTTAGTGTTAGAAGGCCAGGAATGGAAGTTTTCATGCTGTGAATTCTCACGATCGTAATTTTTAAAATATCAGACATATATTTGTTTTGTCTTGTTACTTAAGAAATGATCTAGGTTTATTTGTTTTATTTCCAACTACTCTTCCAACAAAGTTAGGTGAGTATTATACTAGGGCACAAGATGTTTTACTTGATTTTGCCAGTCCCAAGTCCTCTTCTTCTTTCACGTCTCCTCTCCTGTCCGATTCTGCTCTTCCTCCTCCTCTTCCAGCTCCACTCTTCTCACCACCTCCCTCCATTTCTCTCCATTCTCCCACCATATTATATACTATACATATATTATATAAATAATTTATATAATTTATATACGGTGAAACCTCTATGCATTGTTCCCGGATCTATCGTTTTCCTGGATGTATCATTCATTTTTTCTAGCCCCACTCCCATATAATCAATGTTGAATTTTCCTGGACGGATAGTTTTCCTGGATTGATCGTTTTATTTTCCTGGTCCCTTGAAAAACGATGGATAAAGGTTTCACCGTATTATATACATATTATATACCATATTATATTATAATACTATTATATATATCAAATCTAGGTTTATAACAAAACAAAATATTAGGTGCAATACAAGATCGTACTGAACTCAGTGAGTATATGACTACACTCAGTGTGTGGGTTAATGAAATAAATTACGTTTATATTCATGGTATTTTTTTATTTTGTAAAAAATTGATTCAAGTGTTGTTACTACTATAAGAATCGAACAACTTCAAATCCTGTAACGAGAGAAATATTTCAAGAAAATACGTAATTTCCTTTAAGACATTGCTGCCCTCGACTTTCAGTTCGTCGTCGGCAATCTCCGTGGGCAGCGTAGGCGACCAGTGGGACCACAATGGCCGCCGCATTCGTAACAGCCTCCTACTGGATGCGACGGATGGAGCGGGCGGCGACATGCGGCATGCCGCCAGCGATGGCAACACGGCGCCGGGCAGCGACGGCGTGCCCAGCGACACGACGGAGGACGACTGGTCGAGGGGCAGCGGAGAGGACCCAGACCTGGACGCCGACGTTGACTCTGGGGTGGAGAGGGGGCAGGGAGAGGGAATCGTCACCGAACTAGACAGGAGGGTGAGTTCTACCACTCGACTTACAATGGCGCATATACGATCGTGCTGCCCAAGCCGCTGGCGCATATTTGCGTCCTCACACATTCCAAAACATTTCATTTTATATCTTGACGAAATGACGTCATATTGACATTGGACTTGTACTGACATCTGGGAGATAGATTAGGAAATGAGTTTAATTTTTTTTTGACGATAGAATACGCTAATGTATTGAAAAATGATAAAATACAGTCAGCTGTTATTCCAAAACATATTTCTAGGCTAAGTGTGTCAAATCAACAATCCTTTGAATGCTAAATGAAAGTGATAGTGGCAAATTTCTTGTTTCACATGTGTTTGATGTGCCTGTTTTGTACAGTGTCATAATTTCTACAGTATAGGCCTATGCCTAACAACTTATACCAACTTATGCTAATAACTTATACCACATTGACTGAACATTCCTTGCAATGTTGCTAGATATATGTGCTCAGTTCTGCAATAACTGGTTAAAACTACCAAATACTTAATATTGAAATGCTATAGTGACAGTGTTGCCTACATATGTTTGTATTGTAGATTGTGAGTAAGATGTGTGAATAGAGCAGAACTGAGCTGTTTATAGTGTTTGTCCTTTGGTTGTTACATATTAGTCGATATGTAAATACGTAACTACGATGGCATTTATTTCCTTTTTAAATACTAAGACTCTATCAACAATCATAGAGGCTCGTTGTCATATTTTACCACAAATGGAAGAACACTTCACAAGTTCATATGAAAGATTAACAGTAACACTAGACATTCAACTTGGACCTACAGTGCATTGTCGAAAAACATGACACAATGTAAGAAGCAGCTTACCTTGAAAATGTCAACCTCAACAGCTAAGTTGAAGTTATATAGGGCTACGAATGAGCGGGTGATAATAAAACAATGAAGTGATGGGTGAAAGGACATTTATCAAAATGCATATTTTCAAGTGGGACTCAAACCCGTCTGTAGATTTTTAAACCAGTACACTTACATTCTAACGAGCAACTTGACTTGAAACAGTTGAAGTAAATATTGATGAATAAATTTTAAAATAATTCATTGTTTTCAAAATCTATTTAGTTAGCCAAAGTTTATTTCATATTTTGGAGATATTTGTCTTCATTTTTGATGGTTCTGAACCACTTAGTACTGTGCAAAGTATTTTATAATGTATTTTTAAAATGTAGGCCTACTGTTTTTGGAGATCAAATTAATTTTCAATGGAGTCATAATAAACCTTTAAGGGAGTGCATTGCTAACCTTCCCTAGCATCATGTTGCAGGTATCACATAGAGAAAAGGCCTCATTCCTTTGCTACAGTTTGGGTATAGCACGAAAAAAGCAAGTATGCTGTTTTACCGTGTGGAGACACTGGATGACTAATGAGAATATTGTTTTATCCAGGTGCACCAGGTTTCTCGCACAGCCCAGAGGCAGTGTCACTGCCCTGGTGGCAAGTGTAGCAAGCTGAAGGTGAAGAAAGTGGGTGATGGTAAATACAGTATAGCCGGTCGCAACGTTTTCATAAGGGTAAGAACATACTCGTGACACTTGTTATGTCATATAATTCAGAATGTTATGTGGTATACTGTGAACAATGTCCTAGGTTGTTCATGATATTCACTATCCATATTATCTATCTATTCCTTAATTCTCATAGGTAAGGTTAGAATAGAATAGAATAGAATAGAAGCGTCTTTATTTGTTTGCATATAATACAACAAAAGGGCGAGGTTCGGTCAATGCACCGTTCTTCCACCTAACTTCAACTATAACAGTAAGTAATTAAAATCAAAACTAATTAATATTGATTCTTGAGAATAGTTGTAATAATACCCTATATTGAACATTTTAGTTGACTATAATACTATTTCAGATACCTATTAGAGATATCAAATACAGTCTTGATATAACAATAAATTGACAATTAACATGTAGTTAGGGTATAGACAATTGACACAGCCTAGTGAGTATTAGAATTGTAGCATGGCACAGCATTCAAAAGAACAGTCAGCTGACGGAACTTCACCTTTTTTCACTGTTTAAGCCTACTGACGTTGTTATGATGATAAATATAGACATTCTATCCAATTATATTCTATTGCTGACTGAAATTAAAACCGTGGTTAATTTCAGGTTTTGAAGGGTCGTCACATGATGGTCCGCGTCGGAGGTGGTTGGGATACTCTCGAGCACTTTCTGTTGCGCCACGACCCGTGCCAGGTGAAGGTCGTACCGCGCGACACACCTTCCACAAGGTCATACCTCCAGATCCGTGCTAAGTACCGCAGCCCGCCACTGGGGGCATCGCCAGTACACTCACCTACGCACATAGGTCGATAGAGCGCACGCCTGCCTGTCTACCGTCCAATCACCGACACATATAGGCCTATTTAGTCGTAGCTGAATCTAATTGTTCTATGTTTCTGGTACTTCATCGACGCTATTGTTTTATACTTCCATCGTGACTTTATGAGGGTAACTTCGATTTAAACGAGTTTTTCGCTGTGCTTCAAAATGTGGTTGATACCTGCGGAGATGATAATTCAGTCCTGCTTTTAGGACCGGTTCCTCATTTCAAGTAATGAAGTAGTTCACTATTTAGCCTACATTTTGTGTGGGAAATGCATATTTCGTATATACCCATAGTTCCGTACTGGGTAAAATCGCTAGGTTTGCCCGTACCAAGGACATCCGTACTAGAAGTAAATAGCTTCCAGATATTTGTGAATAGTTTATCGATAACTATTCAACTAGTCAGAAATTATACATTTTACCTGCTTTTTCTATTGGTTGGTAAATGGTAACTGCTAGTTCAGAAAAAGATTTAATTGAATTAATTCATCGAGAAGAATGTGTTTATTTATGTTTAGAAGAAAGATGAAGTACAAAAAAGGAATAATAGGATAATTAGAGTCCAGCGTGAGTATGAATCAGTTGAAGTTAGTTAGAACATGTTTCAGGATCAAACGGTTTCACTTAAATCACGACTGAGCTATTCAATATCATAATCTGGAAGAAAAGAGTTATAGGCATACTCTACAGTGAACCCTCGTTAATCCAAACTTGGCTAATCCGAAATTTGACATATTTCGAACTTGAAGTCGGTCCCCGGCTGAAGATGTAAGCATTTCAATGTTAATTAATATTTTTAATCCAAATTCCAGCTAAGCCGTAATTCGAACTAATAGTTCAACCATTCAATTGCTTTAACACTATTTTCGGATTGGATCATTCGAAATAGTTTGAGTGAATTCCTTGAGTTGATGACTATTTTCCCAATTTTCATCCTATTTATTTGACGTATAAGAATAGGCCGACGCACGTTGAGCATTGTGTGTGTCATCCGACCGAGTGGTCTGACCTTCACGACACCATATGGTGAGCTCGGAAAGTTTGTTCGTCACACCATCAACTCGGGACGACCGAGCGCCAATAGAAGCGGGTAATATGACGATCGTGCGTCAGCGGCTTGCCAAGCAAACACAATCAGTCTATTACATTGTCTCGGCCGGTCGCATGGCTTTCTCTCTCGCGCAATACGAAATTGACTAGCAAATTCTAAGCGGGAAGAGTGATGATTTTGGTGGAAAAACAGTTTTTTGGTTAATCTGAATTTTTATAGATCGAGATCATTTTTTTGGGGTTCCTTCCCTTTTGAATTAACGAGGGTTTACTGTAGTGGTTCATTACAGTACATACTATATTTCCATTGGTTGGTTGAAACTAATGATCTCTCCATACTAATTGTGTGAGAGGAATTTATATTCAACTATTTTTCCTACAGGAAAATATTAAACTAATTATTATATTCTTTGTTTGGATTCCAAGTATAAACCTTTGAAGCAACCTAATGAGCACCCTGATGAAACATGAAAATTATTGCCTTCATTGAATGAAAATGTGAAATCAACATTGCCAGGATGATATTAAGGATACAAAAGATTTGAAACCATTTGACGCTGAAATATGTTTTGATATTTTTTTTTTGTCTAATGTAGTTGGAATGTAAATCATTACTTTTCTCTTATTATTCATTACTTACATTTATTATTCAGTACCTGTTTTTTTTTGTGCTTTTTTATTATTAACGATGATCTTTAGATACACCTACGGGGTATTACTTAGTTAACACTGAACATAAATATTATGTTGTATACCGTACGTTTTGCCAATTATTTTATAAGCACATTTTATTAGAAGCTTATACTATTTATAGAATTGTATCAGATATCAGCATTGATTAATACAATTATATTGAAGTGAAATTTGATTATATTATGCTTGTTATTCCTAAATGTTTGTAGGATATATGGGAAATTGGCAAATAATATTTTTGAAAGAAGATAATATAAAATTGAAATTGAAACTAATCTTGAGCTTAATTATTTTATTGAAAAAAGTATGTAATCAGCATCGTTTGTACGAACTCCTAATCAATAATTAATTAGAATTAGTTTGGATACGGTTTCGGTCACATAAAGTGGTCAATCAAGTTACATTTGAATGCATCCTGGAGAAGATCCACTGATATTATATGCACTAAAACTAGTAGACAATGTGCATACCCACTCCATGCTAGTCTGCCAGAAAATTGTCAGTAAATGTGCGTATAGATTTGATTTTTAGTGAAATTTGAGATCTAACCATTCTATGTGACCGTAAGTGTAAGCCTACATGAATATAGTGTATAAGAAACTAACGGTGATCAGTGACAACAAGTTAATTCACTAATTGCCTAATTCACTAATTATCAGTTCGTACAACCAGTACATGGTGTTCTACATACCGGTATGTAAGTTACCGCTGATTTAGGTATAAGTATGTTTTGTAAGAGCATTGGAATAACTGCGCTACACAGTATGTACCGTATTTAGTTTGCACTCGTGAGGTTTCAAACATACCACAAAAATGTAATTGTTCATTAAAATTGATATTGTGATAATGCTATTTATTACCGGTGTTAATGTTATTCAAATTTTTGAACAATGATATTAGGCATAACATGTTGATTGTTTCTTATATTACTATATAGCATTCTTTTTAATTTCAGGAGAAATAAAAAATCGAAGCAAAAAACACTCCGAAGAAGTAAAACTGTTCAGTTTGCTATTGATTTTGTATAAGTATTCTGTATGTGTGTTTATAACACGTACACAATAATATCATGTATGTCGCTCAGTCTTTGTGTGTATCAGTACTGCCAGTTACGCTGAAATACAAAGGTTGATCCCTCACTTTGTGAATAGAAGTATAGGTTACGCATACATTTAATTGAGAATCTGAAAATTCCACTATCTTTCTGTTACAATTTAATATGTGCATTAATTCTCTCTGTCATTTATTGACTTGTTAGAGACTTATATTTCAATCTAAATGCTGTTGATAATTTTATTGAAGTTGATAGTGATGCTATAGAATAAGAGAGAAAATTATAATATAATATTAATTTTATCATCATGGATTTATTGCCTGTTCACAATAGGTACTCATTCCTTATTGTTTATTCCTCCCAATTCTCACTTCTCAATATGCATACAGATCCACATGATTGTGTTACTTTGAAGAAAAACTTGGGAGAAGACAATCATCTTCGTGAATTGTTTGGATGATCATTTCAGCTTAGACTCGTTTATGATTATTGTTTGCTTAACGACCCCACCAACAGCTAGGTTATACGGGCATACAAATGAGCAGGTGATTATGAAATGATAAAAAGTGAAAGGACTTTTACAAAAACTCATTCCTTAAGGAACTTGAATCCATGCCTAATGGTGACTTCAGTTTCTGAAAGGGTGCTTTAGCTGACTTGGCTACTGAGGGCGGTTGACGTTGAGCATAAAGTCGAGTGCAGGTCTTTTATAATATGATGAAATTCTTCCATACATTATCATAATATGGTAACGTAATATTTTACGTTAAAACCGTTACCGGTATCAGATACATTTATGAAGTCTAAGGGCTCTTCAATAATTTCTCCTTTTTTGAAAAATGAAAAATGTGTACCAAACGCGATAGAACACGGTATAGACATGGTAAGAATAGAAATGTTAAATACAAATGCATTGGTTGATAGAGCGTGGCAAACATTCAGAAGTTTGTTCTGTTTGTGTTTCAAAAGAAACTACAGGTTTGTGTATAGGTTAACAAAGGGTAAATGGCCTTTGTAGGAAAACCTTCAAAATTATCGATTTCAATATTCATTTGTTAGGTGGTTGGCTAGATTTATGTGTGCTGTTTTGTGTTTTTAGATTAGCATTAGTAAGATGACTTGGTAGTCTTTTTTAAACAAAATGAAAATATTTGTAAGCAAGCCTGGACCTATCTCTTGTAATAAAAAAATTACTATTATAGGTAGCATACGAAGGGTAAGTACTAAGCATAACATGTGTGTTCATTTTTGGAGAATGTGAATTTACTTCTGTTAAATTCTTTCATTTTACACATTTCGTGAATACAATTATAATTGAGTGACAGACCTAGTTTTACACCTAGGCTAAGCAGGCACTAGCCCCTGAATTGCTCGTACTTAATCAGCTCTAATTAAAATATGAATGCTAATACAAGACATGTTTTCATCACGAAAGAGGAGAAGAAGAAAAAATATGAATCCCCCAAATAATCTAGCTGTTTGTGAGCATGTTTGGTGCATATATGACACTGAGAGATGTGCACTATCCTGATACCTTATGTCGAAATACGTACTATAAATTCCTTCATAGAGAAATTGACGGTTACACAAATTTTCCTCACAAAAATTAATTTTTAGATGAGCGTAGCGAAGATTCCATTTGACAAACCGAAAAAAAATGGGCTTCATTTTTATGTTTTTTTTTTTTTTGATTTTGTACGCGGCGTACAGGTCAGGAAAAAATACCTATCGACTTGAAACTTTTTCTGCTTGGGATTGTTTTTCAGAAAAATCGGTAGGAAGATTTTTCCGGAAAAAATCGAAAAGTTTGAAAAATCCTCATAAGAATAACCCGGAGGGAAAATACTTGAACAATAAGAATTATTCAAAAGCTCTCAAATTTTCACCGCATATAAAGAATAATTATTATTATACACCTTTTCAGAGATTTTTGCAACAATCGGATGAGAAATAACGAAGAAAACGCATTCAAAACGTACTTTTACTTCAAACAAAGCCAATTAAATCTAATTAGCAACAAGTTTCATCAATTGAATTAAAACGATTGAAATCAGTTATGAATGAACATGAAGGTCGTGATATAATTGATTCAGGTAGGGTTTTTAAACATTTGAAGTGATACAATATCTGTAGATGTAGACAGCTGACAAATTATTTTTCATTTTACATTTCTATACTTCTACTAAGCTTATCTCAAAACGGGAATCCCGCGTTTTCCTAGTTATAAATATTATACAAATTTTTCAAAATGATAACAGCACAAATTAGTTCATCTCTTCTTTATATTATGTTCATCTTCCTTTTTAATTTATAATCTTTTATAGTAGACTGAATGCCATTCTTCAGAAGCTGTCATGTTACTAGTCATGTGCCTCATTCACAATCATAGTCCATCAGCATAATTGGTTGAAATGCAAAATGCACTGAATTAATGATACTTTGGAAACTCAAAACTCCAAAATTTAAAAGTATATTATTTACAATTTTTATCCTGCAGGGCTATTAAAGTGTTTCTTCCCACCCTGACTTGTAAACTTGCTAGTACCAGAGTCGATAAAGCAGTTCTACCATATGTAGAGCCTTCTGTAGTCATGCTACTTTATCGAATCTGCTAGTAGTCAGTCTGCAGTCATATAAATCCTATACATTTTTATAAACTTCAAAATAGATATTTGAATATCACATAATGGTCTCCTGTAGATACAATGTAACAGCCAGCAGGTCACGTTTTAAATAACCGGGCAACTCTCCGTTGATAAATCCAATTAAAGGGCGCCAAAGTATTTCAGCCTAGGGTCACAAGAAATGTGTCGGGATTTCTCAGTTAACAATAATTTCTCATTCTGCTCAGTGATACTACATATGCAACATGATATTATTCATGTCCTGAAATATGCAACTAACAGTAAAGTCCTTATTCAGCTTTGTTGTTGGATAATTATTAGATATTACAAATTTTTATTGAAAGGTGGCCCTTCAACCTTCAATTCAAACCTTCAAAGGGTTCACTTCAAACTTTAGTTTTAAGACCAAAGAGTTCGAACTTGAAACGATGAAAATCTCAATTTTTAAAAATTCAGTTTTTAAACAGTCCGTTTGTTCATGAGCATGAGAAGCAAACAAACAACTATCTTTGATTTGCAAATTCTCTGTTTTTTCAAAGATTTTTCAATATTCAGCTTGTATCTCTGTTGTACAAAATGTATTGTTTGTTGTTGCACTCTAAGGTGGAAAAAGAAATTAAATTCATTTCATTTTCAATGGAAAAATTATACTCAAATTCATCCACCTCATTGTGTACTCGTTCATGCAGAGCTTCATAACAGACATTCATGAAGATATATTTGTATTGGCATGGCCTTTTTCCATATTATGGCAAGGGCAATAATTATCTACATGGCCGAGAATCATAAAGTTTGCGTGTTTTTAAGCCCGGTGAGCACTGTAACCTACAGTAAGAATAGGAAAGCAATGAACACTTTTAGTATCACCTAAACTAAGCTTTTTAATTCGATACCAGAATGCGTACTTAGGCGCTGCGGATCTCCATAAAAATGCTCGCCAAGTGCTGCTTGCGTGTAAAACTTGAAGTTCAGAATTTTGTGATCTCATTGGCTTACATTTAGCACCCAGCAGGCAGTGCGCGTTCAGTTCACGAGTGAAACTGAGGGAGGAGAGTGCTCGGTTGCTCGTGCTCGCCATCTTGCCTATTTGGTGACATCGGTACTGTGCAGTGGAGAAAGAAAAGTGTAGTTCTAGCAAGTTCGTTTAAATATTCACTATGCTAACTTTATCTATATAATCCATTATGGATAGATAACGTGGCAATGTGTTATTGCGATTCTTCGCGGAGCTTTAACGTCGCTATGGCGTAACGTTGAAATTGTATTGTGATTCATCGAATGTTGTTCAGTCCTGTCACCAGCTGCTCGGACCACAAAAGGATTCCCTCTCTTGGATTATTTGCCGTCTTTTTGTAGGACTACGCTTATTGCGACCATATCATTCATTTCAATGAAAATGAGTTCCAGGAACATACCATCAGATAAGGTAAATTCCAACCTCTAGACTAGAACCTAGCCTATCTAGGTAAGGCTTATATTGGTGAAAGCGCTGTTAGGCCTAGGTAGGCCTACAGTGTGTGCCCTTTCTCAATCCTGTAATTGCCTATTAGGTCATCTTGGGATGGGAACTTGGACATAGTTTTAATTGTAAAGTCAGCTGTTGTTGACAGGTTGGTACTTTATTTTGTAGACTAAGCCAGTGTGGCATTGTCTTTTGTCTTCGCTACAAGTCGTGTCTTGTAGGCTTTAGGTTCTCTCTCAAAGATCAGGATTAGTTTCTGGCAGTGGCCCACTATTATTTAAATCGGTTTTTGGGGCTAGGTCTAGGGCCCAGGACCTACAAAGACAGCCCAGCCCGGACCTTGGCCCAAAGTGCCGAGTAATCACTGCTTATTCGCTAGCACCATGGAGCTTTAAATTATAATAGGCCTAATCTAGGACTCGCTAGCCAACGTAGACCGTTAATCTGAATACCGTACTCCATTATCAATCTTAAAATCGAAATGTTATAATTTGTGTGAGCGTAGACTCACAGTCATACGTGCCTATTGTCATTGATCTAGACTCAACAAAGTAAACTATCTGGTTGACATTAGCATGATGGGTGCAGGCCTGTATTCATCGAAAACTAGTTCACGCATGAAAGCCATCTCCCGTGGTGATGCGTATCCATTATCACTGTATCCATCCAGAGATTCCAGGTATAGGTCTAAAAGCGTATGTATGCTAGTACTGTATGGTAGACCTGGACCAACACGCACGCTACGGCTTGTTTGCTGATAACAATAGTGCTAACATCTCTAGTTTCGACCCCATTCAATTCCACCCCTTGTGTTGCTCGTCCGACCCACCGTTTTCTAAAGATCCGTGTTGACGAAGGGATGCTTCTTTATTATTTTAGAAGAGTGGAAGTATAGGCCTCGACCTTAGTAGATTTGGTGAAAAAATCCCAAATTATTATGAAACTGGTGAACTGAATAAGCTGGTTCTTTGTACAAGATTTGGGCACTTGCGTAGAAATAACTGCCAAGATTTGTTTCATTGTAGTATCAAAAGATCTTTGATGGTTGAATATACACATCTTATTGGATAGGTTTTCTGTACTTGTACCAAGACATTTCTTGCAGTGAATATAAATAGGTCCCTTGTTGTGATTGAAACCATGTCAAACGTGTACACACTTCGTTATAGTCTTATAGCCTATAGAAAATTGGAACCTTTTTTACGTCGTGTTGCCAATTACGAACTCTGTATAGACTATCAACTTTATGTGTAGACACTTACCGAGGTCTTTGCATTCATTTTATTGCTTACACTAGTCTCGTTCAAAAACATAATTTCACCGTACGAAATTATGCAAGTTGAACTATATGGTTACAGTCATAGACGTGCGCACAGGGTACGCAGTACCCAATGCATCTCAAGGGAGGGTACACTGAATTATTTACCCTAAATTATCTCCAACAATTGTCACAGGAAACAACCCGAAAAAAAACTATGAAATCATTTTTATTTCTTTGATTTTTTTATCAAGTTATTTGCATTGACTAAATTTCCTACCGGCGAAATTTCCCGCGGCCCTTCTCCACTTTGTATGTAAACCGATACGTTATTGGCTTCAATTCCGTTATGGATGTAGCCATGAATATTATGCAGAGCAATTATTTCAATCATTGGTATTTTAGTATTTGAACGTAGGCCTAAATGTAAAATTATATAATTAGATTTTCAGATCACATTTTTGTTTTGTTTCCATTAATTCAGTGAGCATATTGGGATAGCAATGGAATAACACCTAACCACGTGTTTTATTGCATTAATACAATATAGGCCTAGCTTTGTTAGCGAGTGTATTTTCAATTTTTTGAAATGGGCCGTACTTTTTGAAAGGCTCACCTGCGGCATGCAGTGTCAAATCGTGGCATTTCATTACGTATGCCTTTTTGTCGTGGTTTCTTTTGTTCTATTGTTGTTTGCTCAACGACCCTATCAGCAGCTAGTTTATTTGGGTAGCTTTTATTTTGATTTGTAATGCAAACGGAGGTAGCGGTACCAGAACCCGGTACCTTAGTATGTCAGTATACCCGGTACTAGACAGCAAGTCAAAGAGTTATCGAGTTCAGTCGTGAAAATGGGGTTAAAAAGACCGAACCTCTTTGTTTGCTTTTGAAAGAGAGAGTGGATGAATCGATATTTGCACTCTACAAGTATTAGAGAGTCTGGAATGGTTTTTAGAGCTCTGTAGGTGAGCAGAAAGAGTTTTGCACGATTCTACGAGACTGTTTCCATTTGGAATTCGTTTTATATCAAGTTGTCATGGAAGGCGGAATTATTACAGTGGTTTGCGGTTTGTTGGGAAGCAAAGAAGGTCACCGAATGAGTGTCGGCCGTGCATGTTATTCAGTAGTCATTGGTCCTAGCATTGTTAATTTTGGTGTTATTGCTTTTCAACATGAGTATTTAGTACACGTAGGGTATTTTGCCAGTGAAATTACGCATATAAATAATGGAACAAATTAAATTTAACGTTGAAACGCAAGCGCATACCGGTACACGAAGTTTTTATAATTATAGTTCAGATTGAGAGTGACTGTGATAGATTAAAATCATGATGAGCTCATGAAAACTGAAACTTCAAATAATTTCAGTGTTGTTTCCACATGCTATTGAAAGTGTTCCGACTAAACTGTGACCCGACTTGATTCAGGGCTCCCTCATGAGATATAAGGCATTTTAGGCTAACTGGGCTGTGTACTTTGCACGTTATTTGTCCCATTAGCCTCGCGATGTTTACGATGACTATAGGTTGACATCATTTCTGTGAATCGATGAAGTTTTTTTAATGAAGTGTAATCGTCTGTGACCTTTTTTCACAGTTGTGTGAAAAAACTTGTGTGTTACTTTGTATATAAGCCTATGTGTTATTTATACTGGGTTTAACCATGCTCTGTATACTGACGACTTGGATTCATTGGCGTCCGCGTATGATTGATTTACCTGTATATAAGATGGAAGGTTACTGGGTAGTGGAAAAAAGTCGGTCGTGGCCTGTTGTTAAGGAACCATCACAGTATTCACCTGCACGACAGGGAAACCACGAAAAAAACCTGTCAGGATGGTCGACCATGGCGGGAATCGAACCCCGATCTCCTGAACGATGTAATTTACTGAGATGTCCACTATACTATTATGCCTATGACAAGGCAGCCAGTAGCCTGCAGCCATTGAAACACTAGTAACTGGTTGATTTTCACTTTGAAGCTTCATTCAGTTCATTATGTTTAATAATTTAATTGTGACTTTTTATGTCTGAGGGCACACGGTTCTATACACACCCTTGTTCGGTTTACACCATAGTCTCAGTATGGGTTTACACCGAGGTAAAATTGTTGGCTCATAAACGTGTTAATGCATGCCATAGGCATTATTGCCACTCTTATACAGCTATCGATTTAACGGTATAGTCATACCGTGTAGACCCATATATATATATATATATGTCAATTTTTATCGACGCCGTAATCGGTCATGTAAATTATGCTTAGAGTATAATGAGTGATTGTGTGAGCCGAATCGAGAATCGAATTGTTGCCAGTAAATTCAAAGGGGAGGAAGCGGGCATTGCCCAAAGGACTTCGGTTTACACCCAATAATCCAATATAGACCTGATTTAAAAGTGGAAGATATTTTTCCATGTTTTCTGTTTTGGTGTTATCAGAATAGGCCTATACATTAGAAATAGCAGTTGATACAATAGACACACATATATATAGCTATTTTAATTTTTAAATGTGTTCTCAACGAATTGAATAAGTATAAATAATCCTTTCAACTAACCGGCACATGTAGCTCAGTTGCTAACACGCTTGCTTCGTGCGATTTGGGAGGTAAGGGCATATCGAACCTCAGTTTGATCCCCGTCACCGTACATTTTTACGGGGATTTCTCATATAGTTTTCCTCTCTGTGGTCTAGACTAATACCGAAATGATTCCTACGACCGCTTCCTTCCCACTACCCTATACCCATTACCGGTACCTTAGTAGCCTTCATCCTATCATCTCATATTCGTAATTTCATCGACGCCGATATATCTTAGTTACCATTACAGTGCGTCGTCAAACCCGGTATAAATGGCACTTTCATCTGCGGCGAAGAAGCATATGGTCACAGACAGCGCAGCGCTGGAGTCAAAGTTCATCAATATCATAACATGTAGGCCAGGCTCTACATAATTATTTATATTAGTGACAAGATTGCAACGAAACTCTTGAACAACCGCCGTTTAAACGGGCTTACTCATTCATCCTCAGCTTTTATTGGGGAACGATGCTTGTCGCGAGGGGTCAACAAGTAACAACTCTTGAAATCTGGTGTAGGCCCTACAGTTGTCATAAAATCTTGAAATCTCTTGAAATCTTCTTGAAATTACGTGAAATCTCCCTGAAATCCCTATAAATCTGATATCAGGTGTACACCAAAGTTTCTAGTTGTTTACCGCTTGGATTGTCGTTTACGAGGATTTCATGGGTGATGCGAAAAAATCCAATGAAATGTGAAAATACAATAATAGAACACAGGAATATTACAAAATATTATTAATATATTTGATACACAGGAATATTATTGTGAGATACAATAATACAGGAATAGAAAGTTCCTAGCACATACTATGCACACACGTATAATATATGTATATATTCAGGATGTAATGGAAATAGTCATATCATAGAAGATACGCCTTGACCGGAATAAATATATGAATAAATCGTATGAAATATACGTTTGCTGTACATGCGGATGTAGTCTGCTGGTATCGTGTGGACCACGTGCTAATATTGGCATCTATGCATCTATACTATAGTATAGCTAGGCGACCTTCCTGTATATATACGAGTGTTGATTGGGAAGTGCGTAGACCTTGATGCCACCGACATTTATATATGATTTCCACCTGCGTATATACAATCTTACGCGCGCTTATTTTGCATTACCTACTTTATTTGTTTACTTGTTTACTTGAAGGACATCACAATCCTGAAACTAGATTTTAAAAAATAATGACGATATATTTATTGACTCAATTTTAGAGAAAACTAGAAATCACCATCTCAGTTTCAGAAGTTATGACTTGATCGTCCTCGAAGACCCGCGCGGCCCTTTTTCCAAGTCATGACGTAGATAGACATTACTTGATTCTGTCCAAGTTCCTAAACAGAATTGGTAACGCCTACGTCATGACTCGTGGTCTCTGGAGAACGAAAAAAATCAATCAAAATGTCTGAAATTGAGATGAACTAACTCTAGTTGCAGAGTTGTGATTAGTGATGGGACGTTGAAAATTTGCAATTGAAAATGTTCGGAAAATTTCCTATTCATTGAAAATGTTCAGAAAATGTCCAATTCATTGAACATTTTCTGTGAATCTAGTGGAATTGAATAAATTCGTCTAATTCATCCTCATTTTTTTTTTCAGTGATTTTCGGAATGAAATCATTGGATTTCTTTCAACTTGAACATTGCAAATGTACAACATCTCTGCTCATTTACTTTTCAATTTGGTCATTTTCTAAGGCTTTTCAAAAGAGGACAGTACAATTGAGTACTGGTCCCACCTACGGGTGGGTGATCGCCGAGAAGTCAACACATTTACTGAGGATCTATCAGTGCATGTCCACAGACCACAAACTTCAAAAAGACAGTTATTATTTTATGTAGGCCCTATACTCATTTGGTGTCTTGACAATTTTGTAAGCGAATGCACCCTCAATGTGGTGGTTCAACAAATTGTTTTCGTATCACTAAGAGTGAATTCAAACTACAGTTTCTTCTGTGCCGACTTATGGGCCCTATGCCATAAAAAGAAAAAATAGGAACAAATTTGAAATTTTCATGAAAATTTACATCACTAGTTGTGATGTTCTTCAATTGATAGTCAACTTGTCATTTTAGTTTCTGAGGCCAATGAGTCATTCACTGATATAAGCCGTGTGCAGCGTTGTATTTGCTTATTGAGTAGGCTTGCACATCTAATGGATCGACCCTCCTTATCCTTGCTTCGTTGTTTACCCATCAGCAAGTGAACAACTTTGGAGACCTTGACATTTGCGTGTGCATCTTGTTGAAAAAATCATAGTTTGGAGATAAAAGTGTATGCTTAGTGTGATATCGATTATCGTATTTCAATGCTAGATTGTTGGGGGGGGGGGGGGGACTGATTAGAAGTCATTGTCGGCTGCATGACGAGCAAGTTCATGTTATATCTTTGAAGAGATTGTACTTATAAACATGTGTATACTGAGTGAGCATTGATTATTATTCGTAACTTGGTTATACTTTATATCATTGGGTTAATAAAATATGGGTTCAACGACGTACTGTGCAACAAGTGCGTAGAAAGTGATTGAAACCATGAGGGGGGGAGGTCGATTCCCCCCCCCCTACACTCATGTTTTAACCACCCTCCCCTCACTCTATTTGCCTCGACACCCTCACTATCACCAAGTCATAATTTAAAAGAACTCCCAAGTCTCTATAGGCCTAAATACCCCGGCTATCATTATTTAGGGATCCAACATAAAAACATAGAATCTTGAGAATAGATGCAAATTATTTAGGCTATTAATTCAACTATTGATGTTAACCAAGGTATTTTGTTGTCTGATAGATGGATGAGTGAAGGAAGCGGTCGTAGATAGATTGTAGGAACCACCCCGGTATTCATCTATATATAGCCAACAAAGGGAAATCACGAAAAGCCCCTGTAAAGATGGACTGTGACGGGAATTAAACCGAGGCCCGATCTGAGTTATTCGTGATCCATTAATATCGTCCCACCATGACAATTGGTGGACGTCTGGATGAGTAATAATTTGTTTAGGTCATCTTTCAAATGTGTGTCTTTTCTCAGCTCATGAGAAACTATAGATACAAGTCATCCTTCCCTGATTAAGGCTGACAATGACAAAGAAGGATTGTTTTATGGGCATCACAAGGTCGGTTTCACCATCCGGAAGGAAGTAATATATATATAAATACATATAAATATTATATTTTAACGAGTTTGAATCATATTTGAATCAGTTGTATACAATGAACTGATGACATCTAGATATTATTTTCCAATGAGTAATAAAATAATGAAAGTATTTAGAAGAGAAAGTTAGTTATTAGGGCTACATAAATTGAAAATAATCTGTTGAATTGTCACGAATTACTTGTTTTTTTTTATATATATTACTCGCAAGTTGTTATCCAGTGTTGTGTCGGTCGAGCGTTGCATGGGGGAACCTCTGGCACAGACGATGGCATGAGTCAGTCGTCCGGTCTCGGACCGCCGAGTGCACTGCCGGTCGGATGACCCGGCGCGGTCGATGTGCATTGATAGAAACTCAGCGAGTCGATTAATCGAAATATCAGTTGTTTGATGATAACTTTTGAATGGTATGAGATATCAAAATTCTAACAAGCGAGAAACACAGATAATAATAGCTTCAAGATTATATAAGTGATGACAATTTAAGTCACGTCACATAACTGTCAAGACAGCTAAAGAATGTGTTTTTTTAGCTGTCGACTCTTGACGGTTATGCGACTTGACTTGAATAGTCATAACTTATATATCATCTTGAAGCTATTATAATTATCCGTGTTTCTCGCTTGTTAGAATTTTGATATCTCATGCCGTTCAAAAGTTATCATCAAACAACTGATATTACGATAAATCGACTCCCGTGGACTCTTAAGCAGAATATCATTTTTTGTTGGTAACTTTCCAACAGTGTAAGATATCAACATACTATTACGGAGAACACAGATTTGTTTTTATAATTTTTTATACATTTTTAATTGGCTTCAAGATAATCTAAGTAGAATCAATTTAATTTTTCAAACGTACACACAGCTACTATTTTTTTAATACGTTTGACAATTATGCGGTATGAGTTTCATAATTAGAACTTATAAAACACTTTTATGGTGTTGAAATCATCAGTGTTTACTTCAGATTCTGATATCTCATACCGTTCGAATGTTCCTAGAAATCCACCTTGAACAACTCCCATTTCGCTAAATCCACTCCCGTGCACTATAGGCCTATATCTAGTTGGTGCCAGGCTCGAACCCGTTAGAAACGTCACGCTTTTCTTTAATAGTCCCCATCACATGTGATATAAAGCGAAGTCCTATGCATACTCTGGTGGTTAAAGATTAATGTTTTCCCGAAACTCAAATTTCAAGGAAATTCATGCATATTCTAATCTACATCTATCGTTGTTTTAATATCTTTAGATATCTAAATATCACTTTATTCTGGCCTGATTTAACGAATAGTGAATTAGGCGATAATTAGTGCCCTAAAAAAACAGTTGGTATTTCCCATGGCTACCAATGCTAGTTTGCTTGATCAGCAGTCTCGAATTTTTAAAATGCGCAGTCTCGAAATATTTCATCATCCAACTGTTTTTCAAATGTTTGTAATGGAATGAATATTACAAATATTCAAATGTTATTATAATCAGTAATCTTAGGTATGAAGGGGAATATGTATATATATATACTATATGCAGTTATAATGAGACCTTGAGAATAATATAGTAAAACTGCTCGAAATGTAACAAGTATATAATTTGGAATTCAGCATTGAGCGCGAAGGTCTTATACGACTAGAGTGACGTGATAATAATTTCCTATTTGACGGATATTTCCACATGTTAGTTGATTTTCACCTTTCGTTTTGTTGTCAATTGTTATGCTATTTATTTATTTATTTTACGTTTAGTCGCCGTTTTTTGTAGACTTGTTTTTGCGAATTGATCAAGTCGTTGATGCGTCATTAAAACGGTTCCCCACCGTTGAACCGAGACGAGTGTGTGTCAAGTCATCAATTGCCATACCGCAGCTCCTGTCGGATGATGACAATGAACGAAAGAAATTGATATTAGATGGAGGCACAAGTCAGGGGTCCCACGAGCTCTTTCAGCTAACGCACTGCTTTCGGAAATGGAATTCGGGTGTGGGTTCGAGTCCCGCATAACGCATAACATTATGCATTCATCATACGCTCAAGCTTACTCCCACATAACTTGGCTGTTGGTGGGGTCGTTTAGCAAATAAGTGGAGAGTTTGAAACTATTTTGCTCTACACTATAATAATAACAGGAGCATTCTCAATATATTTTATCTGTATCTCGTATACTTGTTTCCAAGAAAGAATGTCGCCTACGTCCATAACAAACGAATACATATGATATATATATATATCACCTCTACAGCCTATATATTTATACACCCAATGGTATTTTTTAGACTATTATAATTTTTCAGGAAGTGCTTCACGAAAAAAAAGCGTGAATGCATCTTTCTATAAATACCGTAGTTCCTTCAATTGCCGCGAGATCATGTAATTACCCAAGTTTTTACATTTCTCAAGTTGGTAGACGACCGTTTTTCGTGACCACAAGTATATATATGTATTAAATATATCTGTTCGTTCAGTTTTCTCTCTCTTTCCCGTGTTTTAATTTCCGTGAAGTTTCGTTCAGGTCCTGTCTTCTAAACTAGCCACTGCGATGTTGGTGTGCAGTATGCGCAAACTAAGCGATTGACCGATGGTATACTTGATTCGTCTGCCCACGCCGGGACACGGTTTGATGGTCACTGCCTAGCCGTGCGTGCTAACCTACCGTTAGCGATTATTATTATTATTATTACTGTATAGAAACCTAGCGAATCATATTGAATCGTCGATCCCTTGTCCACTTGTTTTTCGCGAGGTGGATTGTGGGCGATTCGACACGAAAAGTAACCAACAGAATGGGCAATTCTAAATCCTAATGCGGCCAATGAATGGTTATTAAAACACTTTCAACAATGTAATATTTCAATCATTGGCATTGTTGAAAATATGCGTGCTTTTTATTTTGTAACTTTTCTCCATATATAGCTACAAAATTGTCAAACTGAGACGTGTGGCCGAGTGGTTAATACACTAAATCATTATAGACGAGACCGGGGTTCGATTCCCGCCATGATCGACTATCCTGACAGGTGTTTTTCGTGGTTTCCCTGTGTCGTCCAGGTCAATACTGGGATGGTTCCTTAATACCGACTCCTCCCTACTATCCAAAAACACCTAATAAAATAACCTATCGTATCACCATCTCATATATCACTCACCGACGCCAATAGATCGTATACATCAGTACAGTGCGTGGTTAAACCCAATATAAACAAAACAATTGTCAACACTAACAGCGTATAGTTAGGTCTTCCTGAGACTATGTCGAGTAGCGTAGTGTCTGACTGTGAGCTCGCGGGAATCAAGGTGTGTCAATTAACGTCGTCCTTCATAGACAGGATCTTCCCGCTAGCTTCGGGCGCCGACTAGCAGCGTATAGTGAAAATTAGGTGATAGTTATTTCTGACGATATATGATTTGTTGATTTGAGTGTAATTTGAAGACCAGTTGCTGTCTACTGAACAGTTATTTATGATCGACCCACCATTGTCGATTAGACGACCATCCTGATTGATTATTTCCGTGGTTTCCCTGTTCCATTAGAGTGCACAGAATATTACCGTTTCCTTCTCACTGTCTGCAACCCAATGAAATAACATGTCGTCTGACTCGTCTCATCCTCACGTGCCGTTTACCGCCGCCAGTCGATTTTATTTATCACTCCATTATAATTCCTGTATACATAAATGACTGATTGCAACTGATTGATCATATCAGTGATCATCCTCATCCAGATCAACCAAGAAAAAAAACTAAAGGCTTCTGTCAAGTAACAAATGACAAACAATAGTTTCCGTAGCAATACTGTGAACTAACTGGTGGACTACCAAATATTCTGATTGGTCAGTTCCAACTGATAAACATTGTTGTATGTCTCTTTCAACAATGATCAACAATGGGTGACGTCACTTGACAGAAGCCTATTGTCGATGACACGCCCCAAATCCAAATATCCCCATTAATGTAATTTGTATGGAGTTACCCTATTAATCATCTAGTATTCGAGTATTCAATTACCAATTGTGATTAATGTTCGATTAATTGATCAATAATCGACCTGTTCACGCTCGATCATTTTTACGTTACACTCCACATCCGTTTGAGGAGCGTGCCTGAATGTGTTATAAATATTAATAACAAATCAGTATACGTGCCTGCGCCTGTCAAGACCAGCGAGCGTATGCATGTGTCATTGTTTAGATTGTCGTCGTCCCGTGCCTATAATTTGGCCAAGGTCGTTGTGTGTGTATGTGTGTGTGTGGAGTTGGTGTTGCGTTGAGGTAGGTTGCGTGAGCGGTGAGCCTACCATCATTATCCGCGTCAGTACGCTGGCGAGCACTAATTTAGTGACATTGTCAAGTATTTTATATTCGGAGCGGTAGCAGGGTCGATCGATCCTGGTGTCGGGAATGTGCGGTCGTATCGTGTATACTGCAGTGGCCTCTTTGTTATGTATGATGACTATTGTTTTCTTAACGACCCCACCAACCGCTATGTTATATGGGGGTGTACTAATGAGCAGGCCACCCTCGGTAGCTCGGTCAGCTGAGGCACCGCTTTAGAAACTGATGTCACCGCTGGGCGTTGGTTCGAATCCCGCATAAGGCATGGGTTTTGTTAATGTTTAATGTCCTATCACTATCATCACTTCATAGTTTCATAATCACCTGCTCATTCGTACCCCCCGTATAACCTAGCTGTTGGTGGGGTCGTTGAGCAAACATTAATCATCATTATCACGAATGAGCAGGTAATAATGAAACTATGTTGTGGTGATGAGTGAAAGGACGTTCACAAAAACCCAACGCATGCCGTAAGCGGGACTCGAACCAACGCCCAACGGTGACTTCAGTTTCTGAAGCAGTGTCTCAGCTGACCGAGCTACCGAGGGCGGCTTTTGTAATGTAGGTTCAACTTAAAAACTGCATTCGATCAACAGGATCCTACAAAATGTTGACATCGGTAATCTATATTATATTTGAAGCGTCTTGTTTTAATAATTATTATTTTGTATTGGGTTTAACGACGCACTGTAATGATTACTTGATATTAGCTTCGGGCGAATGACGGATGCGGTGTAAGATTGAGATGGTGGGAAGGATGTGGAAAGGCAGCGGTCGTGGTCTACATGTTATGGGAAGTGGGAACCATCCCGACATTAACCTAGACTATACAGAGGGAAACCACGAACAATTCCTGAAAAGATGGACGGTATAGCGGGGTTGGAACCGAGGTTCACATCTCCATACTATCGCGTTACCTCCCACCAGCCATCTCATTACTCGAGAAACCTTATTCATATCATTATTACATCATCCTCGGATGCAAATAGATCTTGGTTGTCATTGAAGTGCGTCGTTGCACCCAATATATATATATACAATTCAAATACTAACTGGAGTCACCGTTGGGCGTGGTTTCGAGTCCCGCGTGGGATGTTTTTTTTTTTGTAAACATCAAAGCACTAGCTTATATACCAACACTGCACATACTTTGAACTAGCTCATTCGCAAATAATCTAGCTGTTGATGGGGTAGTTATGCAAACTATTAATTCATAAAACAAAATGTCGCGGTTGTAGATTAGTTCTAAATTGCATTAATTTAGTTTAAGCTAAGCTAGGTTTGTTGGGTTAGTTTGGGATGCGCGCAACGACAACCACACTCTCATGGGGGTGTGACATCGGTCAATGACGTATATATACATTTGCGGGTAATTTGTTTTTGTAAATCTCTCCTGAATCACTGCTTGGAGCGACGCTCTCTTTGCTATAGCAGCCCTGGCCTAACCTTCGGAGTTCTGACTTTGGCGTCTTCGTGTCTTATTGACTAAAGTGAAATAGAGAGGGAAGTAGGGCTGGGCTCCCCCACTAATGCAGGTCGCAACTTGGCGTTCCTCCAACGATCATCATATCTCTGGGTGTCGTAGTTTCGACCGTGCTTGGCGAGTATACGTGACGTTACGATAAGCCCGAGTCCTTCGTAACTCGCGGTTGAAGAACACAAGCTGATGACAAAAAAAAATGAAAAAAATACAATTCACAGAGACGAATGGTCGAGTGGCTAGCACATTGAACCGTCATTCAGGAGACCGGGGTTCCCCGCTGTGGTCGACGCATTCTGACATGGGTTTTTCGTGGTTTCCCTTTGTCGTTTCAGGTCAATACTATAGAAAGGTTTCTAACAACAGACCACGACCGACTCCTTACCACTATCCTAAAAACACATGGTAAAATAACCTTTCCTCTGACCATCACATCATCTTATATATCATTCACCAACACCAATAGATCTTGGTCAGTGCGTCGTTAAACTTAATATAAATAATAAAATACTATATAGTATCGGCATCACTCGTGGGTTTTATTGACAACGTCGGTGTGACGTCACATTTACACCACACACGGTCGGTACTTCGTTACCCCATATCTTTTCTCTCTCTTGCTGCTGTCTATGCCCCTCCCACCTCGCCCTTCGTTAGGGGCTGCTTGCAGTGCGCGGTTATTAGGTCATCCATTCCATGTCTTCCACCCGCTTGCAATTGCCTTTGTCTCGCGCCGCATTCCCTTGCTTGTCACCGGGCAAGGCGCCAACCCGTCCGTCTTCTATTACGGCTGCGAGGTTTATTGATAATGTCAAGGGATGATGGAAACGCTAATTGATAAGAGATTATTACAGGCCAATAGATGTTAGTAGTCATCAGTAGCCCTACAGTGTGCCGTCAAACCGAATATTATTGCGATGTTTGACACGGTCGATTAACTTTGTGCATTTGCCAGCCGCTAGCAGTTTTCGTGTAATTGTTCGAATGAATGAATATTGCTGCGGTGCATTGATTGGTAGTTGACGTCTATGGGAGACATTAGCACTGATTTAAGATATATTAAATTAGCAGTTAGCTTCCCAAGAAAGATGGGCCAATGATATTTTATATCCCTGTCCAATAGTAGTAACTTGGAGGTCAGCACAATCTTGGGTCGGGATTTTTATGAATGAAGACGTGATTTTTTCTCCAAGTTTAGAGAAAACTAGAAATTGTTATCTCAATTTCAGAAATAGAATTTACTTTTCCTCCAGAACCCGCCCCCTTTTCTGAGTCGTGACGTAATCATTGCCCGATTGAATGTCTATATATTGAATAAATTGAATAAATTAATTAATCAAATGTCTATATAGCTTGCGTTTTTATAATGACGTTGTGGTATATACTATTTACACCCTAACGCTATGGTTTTCAATGGCATTTGTTGAGTTGAAAACTTATAATCTTGACTCGATAAAATGTGATGAAGAACAGTGCCATCCGAATGTCTCGAGTGTGTCTTGTATATAGAAGCCACGGTGCTGAATCTTTGAGCCTGGGGGGGGGGGGGGAGTTATTTGTTTTTGTCGCACTCGAATTGAATGTTTACCACGGCGCCCTTTCGCATCGCGTCCCTCCACGACTTATTTGTGTAAGTTTCAAATAGAATAAATCTAATTTGTCGATCAGTTCGTTCCTCGTGCGTGCTTGTCCCCCTATATATATATTGTCACGTCAGCAGTGACTCCGATTTTTAGTATTCTAATTCCTGTGGGATTCATTTGGGAACTTATCCTGGATTTGAATAAAAAATATGGTAGGCCCGTGTTATGTTGACTGTTTTTCTACTAGTGTATCCACTGGAGATGAAAGTGGTCTACCTAGTGATGGGACGTTGAAAATTTTCAATAACAATTTTCAGAAAATTCTCAATTCATTGTTTCTCAAAACATTGAAAATTGTCAATGTAAATTTTCAACATCTTTGCTCATTCACTTCCTAATTACGTCATTTTCGAAGGACTTTTCAAAAGAGGACAGTACAATTGAGTACTGGCCCCACCTACAGGTGATCGCCGAGAAGTCAACACATTTACTGAGGATCGATCTATCGATGCATGTTCACAGACATCAAAAGGCCATGTTATTATTTTTTGTGGGCCCTATACTCATTTAGAGTCTTAACCTTCAATGTGGTGGTTCAACGAATTGTCGTTTCAGTACCACCAAGAGTGAATTCAAACTCGAGTTTCTTCTGTGAGAACTTATATGCCATAAAAAAATAATTTTGGAAAAAAATGGAAGATTTTCTAATTTTGAACATTTTCAACGAAAAATATTTTCATGAAAATTTACATCACTAGGTTTACCGATTGAGTAAGATCGTATACAACGAGGGGTGAACAACTAGTATAAATTTAGTGTCAGACCTAATTTCAGATTTCAGGGGTTGTTAACGCCTCGGCCTACAAACTTGAATTATTGTCGAGATACTCTCTTTGTGTTTAACATTAGGCTTTCGTAGTGAATGTTGTTTTGATTCCAATTGTGAATTTCCTCCTACTAAGACGCGTGGTCGAGTGGCTAGCACACTGAACTGTCATTCAGGAGACCGGGCTTCGATTCTCGCTATATGGTTGACCATCCTGACAGGGACAGTTTTTCGTGGTTTCCCCCCTGTCGTTCAAGTCAATACTGGGATGGTTATTGGTTCCTCAACAGGCCACGACCTACTCCTCCCCACTATACAAAAACATGCCTAAAATGACATTTCATCTCATCGTCTTATATATCATTCACCGATGCCAAAAGTTATCAGTAGGCCTACAGTGCGCTGGTAGAACCCAAATAAATATAATATAAAATAATAGTAAATCTCGTAAAAATCACTGTCCGTTAAAAAACCACTCTTGTACATATATAGGGCCTATGCAGTGATATTTGTATTTATGCCGTCCTCCGTAGCTGAATCAACTAGGGAACCGCTTCAGAAACTGAACTCACCGTTGGGCGTGGGCTCGGATCCTGCATTTATAAGGCATCTGTGTTTCAATTTTCAAACGTAATTTCACTCATCACTTCATAGTCTCATTATCATCCTCTTCATTCGTACCCCCAAATAACTCGGCTGTTTGTATTATACATGCCAACTTACGTGAACCGCATAATTGATTTTAGAAAAGAAGATTGCATTCATTAATGTACTACATGTCTAAGGGAGGAGTGGGAAACAAGACAGACGTTTTAAAATGTGAGCCTGATTTAACTCTATACAGTTGGCTATACAGTCTACACGACGGTCTAGACAAAGTGCCCTCAGCAGTAAGGGTGTAAGCTAAGTCGCCCGAGATTAGTTTCATGACAAATTTATTAGCGTTCCTAGAAGTATGGGGGTGGTTTTGTCGACTTTCCATGGAGATCTTCCTGCTTCATTCCCTGGTGCGTATTGCGGTTTTCTCGGTAACTAACGGGCTCCTATATACGGTACAGGGCGGTAAATTATCGGCCATCGTATATAGTCAGGGACTTGTGTGGTGCCGTTGAAAGTGTCTGAATCTCACTGACCATCGGATCTGGCCACCCCTCCGCCCACCCCTCCGCCCACCCCTCCGCCCCCACCTCAACAACCCCCACCCCGGGCGGAGTCGACCAAGGCACTGCATTAGGAACTGAAGTCTAAAGGGGTCTAAAGGGGCGTGGGTTCGAGTCTCGTAATAGGTTTTTGTGAAGACAAAAATGTTTTCACTGGCCATTAACTCATGCGATTTTACAGTGTAAAACGTTTGACGAATAAATATAATTATAAAATATAGAAATTCAAAATATTCATGGGGGCCTATCTATCGGCCGCCCGTTCGTACACTCCCAGATGGCATAGCTATTGGTGGGATCGTTAGACAAACGGTAATCAACGAATCGTCGGATATTCGACGCTCAGTGAATTTAAATTGTATGTTTTATTTTGTTATTGTTATGTGTGTACTTTCTATGAGTTATATTAGTCTGATAGGATTGTATATATATGGAGGTCTGCAGCCTCACACTTGTCTATGAAATAATGTAAAATTGAAACATATTACTACCGGTATTTAGTTACAAGGTAGCCAAGTATTATAATATTACCTGACAACTCACTTGCGTGCCATTGGTTGACGTATGAATAAGACTATAGGCATATGTCTATAATCGTTCAGGTTCCCTTGGTCTCAGTTCCGCGTGTGTTTAATTGACGATTAACAAGATTCATTATTAGCAGGAATCGCACGTTGCCGGTATAATTGTCAGGCTTAGAGCGTGTAGCCGTAGCGTAATTACGACTCTGGGGCAGGTCGCGCACAATTATTAATTAGTCTTGGTGATTGGCATGCAATTTTCTACATCATAATGTAAATGTACATTGTCATTTTGCGACCGTTTTGAACATGCAACCTTTAGACTGTAGGGCGACCTAGTGACCTTGCGTAGCGATGCTTTTTTTTTTTTTCATTAGTGGTGCTGAACGACACTACCAATTTGAAACTGAAGTCACCGTTGAACTTGGGCTCGAGTCCCTCATATGGCATGCGTTTCTGATCACGTCCTTTCACATATCATTTCATAGTTTCATTATCGTCTGCTCATTTGTACCCCTAAATAACCCAGTTGTTAATGGGGTCGTTAAGCAAACAATAGTGAAAGGATGTTTACAAACAAAAACTTTCCTGAGAGTGAGACTATATAGAAGAAAAAGAACGACGGTGAAAACTTCTTGGTAACTTGTGATCGTGCTTGTTTGTGGGTAAAAATAAAGACTGTACTTTGTCTACCAGATCGAGAGAGAAAGAGAGATAGAAGGGTGAAGGCGAGGCTGGTCGGAAGATGGTCTTTATAGTGTGCATGTTTTTTTTTTACCCTTCGTTCGGGTTTTTTCTTCTGCTCCTCGATTTAGTCGATTTTCAACATCTTCGGCTGCAACTCGGAGACTTGTATCCATGTGTAGAAGGCCGTGGAAACATCTCCACCATACGACCATACGTGATACCAACCTATTTTATCGTAATATACAAAAGGTGCTGCTGCGCTATATAACCCCGTCATTGATGCGCCGTAAAACCCAAATGTTCATTCATTCAAAAAAGGTGCTCCAAGTCTGGTCTTAAAATTGGAATAATTGGAATATTTCCGGGATCAGTTCCCGAATCCAGGGCCCTGATTGCCTGTAGCGCAACTATAGGCCTATAGCTTTTATATCGAACTAAGTACTTATATATGAAACAACAATGTTATACACGGCGCAGTAGAATTATAACGTCAGCAGTACTGCATTTGTTCATTTTTTACGAAAATTATAAATTTCGTAAGTTCAACAATGCCACCGGCACCGTAGCCACTCATATCTACAAGTCCACAATGGAATCCGCTAAATCGTACGACAGGCAATCGGGACCTTTGGCTCTGAAATTGACCGCAAGTAACCACACATGCCTTCAATGTTATTAGTTTGGGAGTTGAAACACCTCCTTTATATTATGATAAAATACGTTGGTATCACTACATCGTGCCTCCACCCTTTGAGGCCAGCCCTAAATGTAGCCAGATCTTGATGATAGGCGGCGACAAGCTGGTTTATCTCGACCGAAACTATGCGATTGTAATTAGAAATCGAGGACGACGTGGCGTGAATTTATTCTCGCTTGCTGATGGATGAGCAAACGATTTATTATTTACCCATTACGTTATTGACATCTCATTCTTAAAAAGGTTAAAACGTGGGTTAAATTGGTATTGGAATTTAATATCCCGTCTCATGATCGTATAACCGTCGTATATATAAACTCTTGGACTGGATATTGGTACTGAATCTTTGTCCTATTCAGATATGATGCGATGCTATACTTTTATCAACGAAAGAAGAAGATTGTCTCCCAGATGACTTGGCTGCTTATGGGGTCGTTAAGCAAACAATGTCGTCTAGAGTCTGTACAGTTTTTAAAACTTTTGGAATGTATATTATTTCGATGCAACGTTAAAGACTGAATGCCTTTGATAGTTGCAGCTACGTTTCCTGTAGAAATCGTTTTCTACTAAATTGCCACAGCTACACAAATATAATAGCGATATTTGTGTTTGTTAGGCGACCTTCTACTTTCGTAGATACAGCAAGCAATGGTGTGGAAACCAAGCTAGGACGTCTATTCGTGTTGAAACTTGTCAGAACATGTACAATTATGTAAATCTAGGCGAGCTCATTAGTCACATCCCATCTTCGTCTCGGCTTTGAAAATACAGTCGTGAGGTCACAAGGTCAGAGGGTTCAACGCGCAATCACTGTGCCATTAAAAAACGCGAATCCCCAATCAAATGTTGTAATGTTTATTATTATTATTTTGTTTGTGTTATCAGTCAATGCCACGCTTGGTCAGTTTCGGTTGAACTTGGTTGATGTTATATTGCTTGTCGCAGATCGCCAACTCCAGGGCCACGAGACCCGGGCCTAGGACGGCAAATTCTCAAAAGGGGCGTCAGCCTCTCAAATTTTAAATACAAAGTGAATATATCTTTAAAAATCGTGTATTTTCCGCGGTATTTTCACAATATATATTCACATTTTGAGATGACAACTATAATGCGTAGAGAGCTTTAAAAAAAATATTCTGTATTTCTACAGTTCTTTTCTACTTTCTAGTATACAATATTGGCCCAATCTTTTTTGATGAGCGTAGCGAAGTCTCCATCCCACTCTTATAGGGCTTTGTCTGTGTTTTTTTTTTTTTTTTTTTTTTTTTTTTGTAAGCACTCCACAGGTCGCAAGGGTTGACTGATCAACATGGAACTTTTTTTGTACACGCAAACTCATCCAACTTAGAACTGTATAGTTTTTGGGATGAATCGGTCGGATCGATTTTGAGAATCATCATCTCAAAGTTTCTAAAAACCCCATAAGATTTGGCTGGGCGGAAAATGTTGAAAAATAAAATCTCTCCAAATGGGATGAAATTTTCTCTAAATGTGTATACATAGATTTTACACATTATTACGATTTTTTAAGCAATTCTGATCAGTCGTTTTGGAGAAAAAAAATAAAACGACTGATAATATTCATAAAATATATCATAAAAATTATGACAGAATTAAGTTGTCGAGATTCACTGCTTTCTAGATTCAAGAGTTGACCAACAATGAAGTATTTTTTATATGCGTCAAGGTGTGTAGAATACCAGAGTCAATGAAGTGGCAAGAGTAGAACTTCTTTAACGACTTTTATAGCTTATTCAGATATCAAGGTGTGTAGAATACCAAAGTCGATAAAGTAGCAAGGGTAAAACTATTTCAAGGACTTTTATACCTTATTGAGATATCTCGCTCATCTCACAACGCATATTTCGCGTTTGACTAGTAATACTATCGTCTTGCCGTTTAATACATTTCAATATTATTATTTCAACATAGGCCTAATAGGGTGTTCGCACGTAACAAACGACAAACAATCGTTACTATAGCAATATAGCGAACTGGTGGACTACCAAACATTCTGATTGGTCATTTCCAACTGGTGCACATTGTTGTCTCTCTCTTTCAACAATGAGTGACGTCAATTGAGAATACCCTATTTTTTTTATTTTTTTTTTAGTGACGGTCAAAGTTTTTAGAATGATCTTTCTCATTGTCAGGTCATACTCACAGTAAGCCCATCACAATAGTTTTTAGTTACAAATAGTTATAAATGTACTTACTTCTGAATAAAAATTTACTTCTCGTCATATTTCTGAGATGGTGTACTATTCTGAATAAATTACCGTAGGCCTACTTGGGGGGGGGGGGGGGGGGGGACAAAACATTTTGGGCCATGTTATTTTTCTAACTCATGGGTGTAGAGGTGACCTTGGTGGTAAGGTCGACCAGATACGTCTTGTGCCAGAGTTTTGATCAACCTGACAGTCGCAATTGTCTTTTAATCTAGAACATTGTAGGCCTACTTGATTATGATAATTGAAATTAAACTAGAAAAATTCAGTTGCTTCATAAAACACAATTGACCACTAGGATTCGAACCGGGGCCTTATCCCTTGTCGCTGTGAATGTCATATGATAAATTATTACATTATTACTCGCTTGTTCGTATCCCCGTATAACCTAGCTGTTGTTAGTTTTAATCTACATTGAGAAGAGCTATCTGAGATGATCTTTGAAACTGATCTTGTCTAAATGTAGGCTATAGGCTCTGAGGTTTTTTTTTTTCATGATGTCTATACCGTTAGCTGGTGCGGAGTATACCGTATACACATACACGTATGTGGCGTGACGGTGGAAATGTGTGGGAAATTGAGGTTAGTTTCGCGCAAATATTGGTAAACGATTCGAGCGTGTTCGCGGTTTTGCCTGAATCATTGTGCGTGATATTGTTTTAGATGCGAAACTCGCACAGGTGTGACTAATGTCACAGACGAAAGATACACTACCAAGACACTTCACGCTTAGGGCGAAACAAAACTGAAAACTCCATGCACACCTCCATTCCCTTTGGCCGTCTGCAATTAGCGAACGCCAGAAAGCGCCTATTATGCCTTTTACTGGTAATTAGCGGTATCTTGTGGCCGTCCTCCGTGGCTCACAGTCAGCCAAGACACTGCTTTAGAAACTGAAGTCAAGATGAGCTATGGTTCGAGTCCCGAATAAACCATGGGATTATGTAAAAACTTCGTATTTCATCTTCATTTTATGCGTATACCCACAAATAACCTAGTTGTTGGTAGGTCAATAATCAATAATCAATCTGTCATGTAGGCCTACTGAACTCTTGTTATAGTATGAAGTTTATATGAACAAATATAAAACTCTCGTTTCTATTTTCCGTAATAATATCATTGACCTGCCGTTAAACCCCCATATATTAATTTATTCTGACTCGATCTCACCCAGGTCTAGATTCGACTTCGGTTGTAAGTAGAGGCTTCTTCTTCCATTGTGTTATACGACAATCTTCGTTGCATTGTTGCTTGCGAGAGGTTTCAACGTTTAATCAGCGTGCAGACTTGATCTGGTTAATTGGTGGCGATAGACATTTTATTAGCCATATGCTGTAATTACCTGCTCATAATTGGAATCACCAGGGATGGCCGTGGTAATTAATATCAAACCAGAACTTGATCCAAAACCGATTGGCTATAATTTACTCGTAGGATGATGATTAAATATTAATCACTCGGCGCGACCGTGTTTAATAACCCTCCCAGCTTATACACCCATCATGTTTGCTCTAATTTAGAATCAGTCTCTGAATGCATTTCCAATACCTATTAATTTAGTACGTGCACTCGATATTGATCGATGCCGCCCACTGTTTCACATCGTGGTGCATGTGCATCGTTTAACCGCGTTTGGTTTCCGCTTTTTGATGCATCGATAAACGCAATATTGCGCCGTTTGTTTATTTGTTTCGTTATTTAATGTTTTTCAAATTGATATACAGAACATGAATATATGATTATACTACCATAGCAAGCTGAAGTAATTATATTACATAATACATCAATTGGTCTGAGATTGCTTGATTAGCTCACAATAATTACTCATATGAGAATCTATTTTAATAATGATGTGTTTTTTTTATATATATTGAGTTTCAACGACGCACTATAATGATGACTGAGATATATTGTCGTCGGATGAATGATTAATGAGATGATGAGATGAAGGTTTTATGGGTAATGGGAAGGATAGTGGGAAGGAAGCGGTCGTGGCCTATATTGTGGGAACCATCCCGGCATTAGCCTAGACTACAGAGGGAAACCACGAAAAAACCCTGTAAAGATGGACGGTGGCGGGGATCGAACCGGGTCACACGAAGCAAGTGCGCTAACCACTCAGCTACTGTGCCGGTAAATGATGTGTTATATTGTTATTTGAATTATTGTAAAACCAAAGCCACATAAGCCGAATCCGTATTGATGTGATCATATATATATATATATATATATATATATATATATATATATATATATATATATATATATATATATATATATATATATATATATATATATATATATATATATATATATATATATATATATATATATATATATATATATAAAGCGGAAGCTTTATACCTAAAATCGGAGTAACCGTATAAAAATGGAACCAACTCAACAAAAGTCGGTATTCCGCCCGCCTCTTTGTCCGCCTTTACTTAGTTGCATGACGTTCGATGATAGTTTTACAGCACAAGTGTAGGCCTACGTCCGATTCAACTCCAACACTACTGGCACATTATAACATCATAAGCGCTTATTATTTCGTTCCACGATTTCTATTTCACCATTATTAAAAAATACCTCGCATGATGAGAATGCGCAAATATTTGAAGGTCTGTGCTTTGGCAGTATAGGCCTAATAGTTACGTGAATGTATATAGGCCTACATATTTCTCACTCAATAACTGCTGGAACTTGGAAGTTCGTATTGCTGACTGTGTTTGAATGATTGCGATTTGTCCTTCAAAGTTTGTTGTAACTAGACTCAACGTAAAATGCAACTGTTACAAAATCAGGAACGTTGCTTTTTTGCGAGATGAAGATGAAAACACTTCGACACAGTAATACGCCGACAATTCGCACAATAACACGAAAACAGAGCAAGTGAAAGGCTGAACATGGTCGTGTACCAAACCGGTTCACCGTTACGTGAATATTATTGTTATTATTATTCTAGTTCCACAAGTAAATGCACGAACCACCGTCGCCGGCGCGTCACGCTAGCTAGGTAACAACGGCTATAGCAACATCTGCAACGCGGATGTAGGCCAAGACAGCCGTAATCACCGTAATTTAGATTCACTTCTAGTCGCAACTCGCGCCATTGTTACCTCGAAGTAGCTAATGGCCGGACTTCTTCCGGCTGTACAGTGTACGATTCCCGCCATCGTCGACCATCCTGACAGGTTTCTCGTTGTTTCCCTCTGTCATTCAGGTCAATAGTGAGATGGTTCTTTCACAGGTGACGACCGACTCCTTCCAAATATCCAAGAACTCTTAATGAACTGACCTTTTATATCATCATCTCATGATCATCCACCGACGCCAATAGATCTTGGTCGTCAATGCATTCCGTCGTTAAACTCAATATATAGGAATGTACACACATTTTTGGTCAAAGCTTATGATATCAGAACAAAATTTACATTTGAACTAATCTAATTCTATACATCTGTATTTTATTTGATAAGGACTCTTTTGTCCATTATAGATCCGTATAGGCGTCAACTGTTCTATCGTATAGCTGCGTATAAATGTTCTCGGTATCCTTCTATTGGTATTGCAATAATGTCTGAAGTAAGTATAGAATAATTCAAGTCATGATACAGAAGGCTAAAGCGGTCTTCTGAATAGGCCTATTTTAGGCAATTTAATATCACAAAGATTTTTTCCTGTATACGCTTAACGACCTATACGTTAGGCCTACTATGACGTCACTTTCTGAATGATTCTAGTGTTGTCGATCGACACGTGAAGCCGGTCTGTCACTTTTCTATTATAGGGCCTGCCTCGCATGAGTAGGCTCTATGCATTGTTTATTTGTTTCGACTTGATTCGCGACAGTGAAAACAGAAACTAGAGCCCATCTGTCTGTCCGTCTATCTCATCACGGATGGCACAATGCGGCATTTAATTACATGCCATTCAACAGTTTGGGCCCATGAAAATTGGCAGATGTTTCATGTTTTATGATGATAATTATAGTGAAATTACATTTGCGTAAATCGTGTTGAAAATAATGACAGCAATAGAATAGGCTTTTTTCAAAACTTCGATTACGATTTCAATTCGCCATATTTATGCGTATAGTGTATTCGCTTGTATTGACAAGAGATGAAGGTTTCGGTCGATTGTCCCCCCTATCTCGTATCATTGGCGCGCGGTTCGTTCGAGTCGAGATGCATTGATGGTTTGCCGCCGACCGGTAAAATTTTTCTCTCTGATTTTTCCCCATTTTATTACTTATTAATATTACATATTATAAATATATTGGGATCATCATTTTATTACTGATATGTTTTTCAATGCTATAATAATATACCAGCTCCCATAATAATCTACCGGGATAACTTTACTGTACAGTAAAGTTTTCCCGGGATAACTTTACTATACAGTAAAGTTATCCCGGGATATTATTACTGTACATAATGTTATCCAACAGTAAAGAAATACTGCCACACCGGCATACCAACGCAACCCTCAATGCATCTTGGTTCTAGTCTTCATCTTTCGTTTAGAGAAGTGTAGAATGAATATGAAACTACGACCTCGGCTGAAAGCAGTCTGTCTGTATTCCAGGTTTGAACGAATTAGTTTCGAGTATTCCAATATGAATATAACCAATACTGGAACTTGAGTTATTGTTGAAGCTTTCCTGGAATATAATTTTATATTACCGAGACGCGTGGCCGAGTGGTAACTCACTGAACCGTCATTCGGGAGACCGGGGTTCGATTCCCGCCATGGTCGACCATCCTGACAGGGGTTTTTCGTGGATTCCCTCTGTCGTTCAGGTTGATACTGTGATGATTCCTTAACAACAGGCCACGACCGACTCCTTCCCACCATCCAAAACACCTAAAAAATAACCTTCCATCTCATTCATCATCCACCGACGCCAATAGATCGTAGCCATCAGTAGAGTGCGTCGTTAAAACCCAATATATATATTTAACAAAAATTGATTATGGTTTTAAGGCGCATCCTAATAGGCCCTATTCATTTTTTTTTTTTTTTATTAATATATTGGGTTTTAACGACGCATGCACTCTACTGATGGCTACGATCTATTGGCGTCGGTGGATGATGAATGAGATGATGGGATGATGAGATGGAAGGCTATTTTTATATTGGGATCTGTGTAGCCATGAGTCATGGTCAAAATGGATGAAGGATAAATGATTATGAGGCCATAGTCAAAGGATTAAGAAGATTTCCATATTTTCTGTCCCGAGTTAGAGGTTCCACATCCACATCTCCATACTGTACTATTTACACAACTCCAGCTTAAATAGACCGACGACCGCTAATGAACTTTCTCATTATTTCTTCTATTTCTCAAAGTAGACTCACTAGTTAGTTATATTTCATAAATATCCAGTGTAAGTCTGATGATAAGTTGACAAATAGTAATTTTCGCGACCCCAATTCGGGTCACGACACGCGTGTTGGGAACCCCTGCGCTACATGAAAAAAGAGCAGCTTCTTCAATGCCACGGTGCGGCTGAGTTAACAGTAACTACCAGTGTAATCATTCTGCACTAGAATTACACGAATTACCACATCGTTCTCGGTCGCAATCACCGGCGTAGGAACCCACAAAACCGCCGCCAGGATGAAAGCTGTTATTACAGGAAATTGACGTTTACCCCGTCCTCTTCGCAATCCAGCGCGATTAGGTTGTATCCGACCGATGAGTCGTCGGGACGCTGGCTTGGAGTTGTGCATTCTGCTGAGCTCGATCTATTCGATGACTGCCTTTTTACGTCTGAACAGTTGAAAAACAATATAGAATAAAAACCCTTATCACTGTTTTTACTGCTGTGTACGGTTTAGGCGACACATTGCGGTTAAAACGAGCGCATTACCAATACGTGATAAGCGCGCTTCCCATTTGTGCATGTGTGCCTCAACACCGAGTCGACGTCGTCTTTATCGACGCCGTGACGCTGTGCTGTTGCCGTTCCCGATAAGAATAATGCCTTCCCGCTATGCCTGACTACGCCTCTTGGAGCCGGCTGGCTTAGCTGGGATTTGTGTTGCTTTGCCAGCGTGGTTTTTTTTTTACTTCTTTTCCGCCCGTTGGGGATTTCAATTTCTACCGCAAATGTTTTCTATTGTATTGAAATGGTTATCGAATCTATCAAACCTTTCGTTCATTATGCTCAAGGGCAGCCAGAGTATCTGTAAGTCGATTTATTTTTGTGAAGAAGAAAATATGCGATTATGATATTTGTGATGTTAATCGAGTTTGGATGTGACATATTGATGGCTAAAAAATTGTATATGTGTGTGGGGCTGGTTTCTCAATATTAGTGGATGAGCGGAAGCGAAGACTGTTATTTGGTCTACATCAGGTTTTCCTCTATTTGTTTGCTTCAATTCATTCATAAATTAATATAATTAATAAGTATAATTATATAAGTACCGGTAATTATGAGTAAATATAAGTATGGTACCTGTAGTACAATAAGTATATGAGTGTAATAAGTAGTGAATATAAGTATTCACATAAGTATATAATTTCATTATTTCAACTAGACGTTAAATAAATTTGCTCGGTAACAGTAGCACATGTAGGTTGTTTTTAACATGTGACTGGTTGCACAGCTCTGGAACGCTGTTGCCATACGATCATACGAGTACGATGGTAACAATCCAATGCTATTATTCATACTAGAATTATAAGAACGTCAGTACCGTCCCTATTGTAGGCCTATAGGCCTACAACACTCTTTGGACAATATTGATTTCACAACTTTGGAGCACATTGAGACGTTGATACCAACCAAGCTATATTCAGATATAAATTCGAAATATCTTGAAGGCCACAGCGTTGAGTTCAATGATTTATTTACTGGTTAAATGTTCGTGAATTTTAATAAGTCACCACAATTTGTGGTCACAGCTCGACCAAATTGGATGCATTAGTGGTCGCCGAAAGAGTGCGGACGTGACTATTGGAGAATTCGACGAACTTGATTTACTTATTACGCCCAGTTAGTTGTGACAATGACCGCACTGATATCTGATCGCTAGGCAAGTCAAGGGCGATGAAGCGGATCGGTGCTTACAACGAGTACCGGTGCCCATTTCCAATTATAGCCAGTGCAATTTTTTTTCTTTTAATTAATTAATGAAGAACGCCGTATGAATGTTGATATTTGAAAGAAACACTGATCTGTAATTAATAACTGGATAATGATTCGAATGAAGATCAATGCACATTATACTGCATTTTCATTCGTACCTGTGTATCCTTATTTTACGAACGGCATCGTGGGGGATACTTGCAAAGGCAGTGATATAGTAACTGTTATAGTCTTGTGTAGGACACAGCAGAACATTGATATATTTAGTTTTCAAATGTATAGTATTACCAAAAAAACTAACATTTTGTTAAATCGACTCTCTCATCTCTCTCCCTCTCTCCCTCCCTCTCTCTCCCCCCCCCCTCTCTCTCTCTCTCTCTCTCTCTCTCTTTCTTTCTCTTTCTCTCTCTCTCTTTCTCTCTCTCTCTCTCTCTCTCTCTCTCTCTCTCTCTCCCTCCCTCCCTCTCTCCCTCTCTCTCTCTCTCTCTCTAACAGACTCTCTCATCTCTCTCTCTCTCTCTCTCTCTCTCTCTCTCTCTAACAGTCTCTCTCTCTCTCTGTATGCGGTCGGTAATTATACCGAATTTCGAAATGTGTAGCAATTAAAGGACAAATTGTATGTTCAATTGATTTTTGACGCAATAAGCCATGTTGAGATGTCATCAGGAAATGAAATAATCTTCGCCATACAGGCCTATCCCTGATAAAAGACACCGTTTTTATGAAGTTGACCTTTGCTTGCATTACACTCCAGTCTAACGTAGGCCTATATCCTCATTAAACGTATCTTTACTGATTTAATTGTACGTGTGTGTATATTCGCTAGTAGTGTGTACTTTGAACACGTGTATATATGATATGATAAATCAGTGGAACGCTTATCTGGTTGCACATCTGAATAATCAAAAGTCACGGATCTGATCTATTGTTTCATTTTACAATTTGGGATTCATCTCTCGCTGGTAAAGGAACTTACAAAACTCACGTTACTCGAACCAAAGACTTGAACTTTAAATTAAATAAGCTACACAATTACAAAAACAAATATATATCTACGAATTATGACAAAAAACAAAAATTGAATATATAAAAAGAACTCGCAGCTGTCAAACTGATTTTTAAATTTCAACAAAAATGTTTTTCCCATTCTCTTCTATGCCATCTTATCCCATCCAGTTTGTTCCACTCTCTAGCAGTAAGTTTCATGCTCTCCAAAAAGTCGCAACTAGACTGCTGTGTGCCTTGTAACTATTCCACTGTGCACCAGACTAGCGACGTGGGTACTGGGTTTGACACCCGCTCCCGCATATATTGTATCTGCACGTCTATCTGTCATGAACTGTCGTGATGTCATTCGTGATACGTCCTCTAGTTTATCGCAAGCTGTCGTATTGCACACGTTATACGCAACAGCATTGCACACGGTTATTGCACTGGTATTTGTCCAACCTCTGCCAACATATAGCAAACAACGCGGCTAATTTGTATATATTCGCCAAGAACTGAATGGGCTCCGAAATGCGGTATGGCTGGCGAGATATATATAGTCATAAACCATTTTCCTAACAATGGGATATTTTAAGTAAATGTCGTTGTTGCATGCAATTTGCGTGTGTGTCTTTTCAACTGCATTTGATAAGTTCTGTTTGAACAAATACCACCAGCGTACCTATAACTTTTACTGCCGAATACCTTGGGGTATTTTGATAGTCGCTCATCTTTCAGGACGTGCAGGTTTATGATTAGAATTAGAACTATACGTCTTTCAAAAGTGTTGCATGTTCAAGTTGCATCT
>OZ023334.1:23738937-23763937 GCA_964007535.1 Brachyptera risi
ATTCAAGCTGTACACGCTCTCCAACACCAAGTACGCGGTTGTTCCCACAATATATGGACCATCGACCGCTCTCTTCCTACTAGTCTTCTAATTAGCCAAGATACTTTCATCTCATTATCGCGTCATTACATTAATCATTCATGGCGCCAACAGTGCGTGCGTTGTTAATATACTCAAATATAAAGTTACGCTCAAAATGAATAAATGTATAGCTATGAAAGTTTCAAAACAGTGTGGAAGATCGCCTCTTTAATACAACAGGCCTACAATTAATCAGGCGTATATATATATTTATTTATTTATTTATATATATATTTATATATATATATATATATATATATATATATATATATATATATATATATATATATATTTATATATATTCATATATATATATATATATATATAAATATATATATATATATATATATATATATATATATATATATATATATATATATATATAAATATATATATATATATATATATATATATATATATTTATATATATATATATATATATATATATATATATATAAATATATATATATATATATATATATATATATATATATTTATATATATATATATATATTTATATATATATATATATATATATATATATATATATATATATATATATATATATATATATATATATATATATATACATATATATAATCTTTTATTAACGCATACATATCATGTTGTTATTATGTTTCATTGCCAATTAACATCGTGTGGATTGGTATCAGAAAGGTCAAGTTCATCCCATTTGTACATTGCACACGACGCAGTGTACATAAATATCAATGAACTTTGCAATTGTGTTTGTAATCCATATTAATTATCAATTCCCAATCCAGCTATTCGTTCCAACGTCGAGACTTTTGTCTTCCTTTTGCTCAGTGATAACAATCCCATGTCTACACTCCATTTGAGTGTCGGTGGGGGGGAGGGAGGGGGAGAGCTGCAAGTAATTTACGACTGCTTCCCTCCTCTGGAGATAATATACTTACATTTCCGGTTGTAAGGCGTTAAGTTCCTGTCAGAAATTTTTCTTGCGCACTGGCGTTTTCTTAGTCTATATACACGCCGGCGTTGTCATACAATTCTTTATTTTTCTTTCTCTTTCCCGAGCACTTTCACTCTTTCTTCTTCCGCCAGTACCTATTGTGCCTGTGCGTTCGCACTGTCGCTCTCAATTGCAGTAGGTCCGAGATCCAGTCTCGGGGGGGAGGGGGGGGGGGGGGGCGTTCGTCCACTTTTGATCTGTATTTACGATCAATTGAACGTCAACAATGGGGAACGGGGAGCGGCTATATTCACCCAAATGCAAATATTCTTCGCCGTGGGGATTCGAGAACTGTTGGTGGATTTGTTTCTTGTCGACGCGTTCCTCCTCGCGGGGGATTTCAGTCGAGTGGAAGGCGAAGGTCGACGTGACGAGAGCGATAAGTGAAATTGCTCTTTCTTGCTTCTTTCTTGTCTCCGATTTGCATTCATGGAGAGATGGACGTTCTCTTCGTGGAAAGTATCGACTAGGCTTCGATTGAAATGTTTTGAAGCGTACGAAATGCTACGGATTTCTTCTCGCATGTTCTTGAATGGCTCTCGTTCATACGAGGCACTGCTTTAGAAACCAACTCCAACAGAATTTGCCCCAAAACGGTTCAGTTCTATTGTGGAAAAAACATATATATGTATACGGTTAATTCTATTGTGAAGAGGATTATAGTATACCTTTCGCTCATCTCATCTCACCTGATCTCATCCATCGCATCATCTCATCCAATAAGTCGTGCTGGACCTACATTTTTGCCTAGGCCTATACGGTACCGGTGGTCTTGTTTTTACTTCAGGAAAAACGGGCACCTCCACCAATATGTTTGATTGACATCCAATATATACGTGGTGTAAACAAAATATACTTATTTCAACTGAAAAACGAATTGAATAATTTTGAACATATTATATTTGTATATTTTTTCTTAATTTTCTTATTTTTTATCCTTATCAACTATCATTGTAATGTCATTGTAAAACGAATCGGAATTCATAACAACTATTACAATTATTTTGTATTACATTATTGCTATTAGGCCCGGTTCTACGAAACTGGATTAAGCAATAGTTAGTGGATTAACTTGTTATCACCATTGGTTACATATGTTATTTTCGTACTTTTAATTAATAGTTAGTGGATTAGCACCGTAACTAAGATTGGTAAAACCGTGCTATAGGCCCTACCAATTTCTCAGGAAGAGGATCGAAGGTTAGAATAGCGCATAATATTACATTACATCATGTAAATGCATATGTACCGGTATTGTAATTTGTCTGATCTTCTGTCTGAGGCGTGCTTATATTATATAATGTATTTGAATCTGCAATCTGCAGGCCTAGACCACAAAATCTGCACCGCCCGCTGTTGATGCTTAGCCGCTCGTCTAGACAATTCAGCTGAACTCAGTGTGAACCCGAAGTCGAGCCGGGCGTGGGTTCGAGTCCCGCATATAGAATGGGTTTTTGTAGACAGTATTCATATACTATCACTCGCTCTTACATGTCCCCAAATAACCTAGCTGTTGGTGAGGTCGCTTCGCAAAGAGTAATCATTGCATATCGCTCGTAGCTTCAACGTATTGGCGTAGCCTTTAGTGGTGATGATGATTCTCATACTGTCTATATGCTGTCATCTCATTGCTATCAATCTTACGAACATGATCTCTCATCTCGTTTTCTTCACCTCATTCTATCAAATACTAGTGGGAGCCGTCATGTAAAACATATCCTGGAAAGACCTGAAAAAGAGTATCGTAGACACTGGCATATGAGGGACAGAATGAAGAAGCGCATCACTTGACGTTGTGGAATAATAAACGCAGTTCTCTTCAGTGTGACGATGAACAATGAATAAAAACAATTACGCGCTAACACTGTCAGCTACGTAAAGGGGGGAGCGGCGGGGGGTTGGTTATTTGGAGGGGATGATTCGCCAACTCAAGGCAGCGCGCGCAAGAAGCGTTGCCCGACAGACAGACGCACAGATCCAGAAGACCATCTATATTTAAATCTGCAAAAACCTGGCACTTCCACCAAAATATCCCATTATCAATTCAACTTATTTATAAAATGTGAAATAAATGTGTGAATGCGTGATGATATTTGATCAAGATCAGTGAGTCTAATATTGTGTTGTTCTTTCTTTGCAGGTAAGGCTCGAACTCGCGAATTTGATCGCGTTCAGATAGAGCGATACGTATATAGTCTGCTGCTTGCACTGTGGCTTTCGAGAAATGCTTCATTTGTTCAAGTCATGGTAAGTCAGCGGGGAATTGGAAACGCGGGTAACGAAAAGTATTATATGCACACTTGCGATCACTCTAGAGGCTACTTTACATCACAACCCATGAGTAAAACCTATGGTAAAACCTAAAAGGGGACGCAAAAAGCGTCAATACAGGCCTGTAGCTCCCAACACATGGTGGGTAAAAGGTAGGACCAATCAGTCCAAATTCTTTTTGCAATAAAACAACAGTGAGTATATCTGTACCTCTACGTTCACTAAAAATCATAATTCTATATCATATTACTCTGAAAAAATCGTAAAAACAATTAAAAACAGGTAGAAACATGTTGATTTTTGACAATTATTTTGATAGGGTTTTGAAAACATACTACGAACTAAAGCTCTACGTACGAGCACATATTGAATACTAGTGATCATCTAACCGAAAACTGTAAGTTGATACGGTGATTGGTTTTCCTTTGCCAACTTGGGCCCCGAACGTCTGCAATCAAGCCGGTATAGGCGTGATGTAAAGCGGCCTTTTAAAGATGATCCGTACCGGCACATGCAGCCCAGTGGTTAACGCGCTCGCTTCTTGGATCCGGTAGATGAGGGGAATATCGGACCTGGTTCGATTCCCGCCACCGTCCATCTTTACAGGGGTTGTTCGTGGTTTCCCACCGTGGTCTATATGCTAGTGATGGAATGGTTCCTGCAATATAGGTCACGACCGCTTCCTTCCCACTATCCTTCTCATTAGAACCACCTAAGAAACCTTCATCTTATCGTCCCTTATCTCATTAATCATTCATCCGACGCCAATAGATCTTGGTTATCATTTTATTTTGATCGTATTTCTGCGTTTTGGGAGTCTGTCTGTATTCGCCATTCAGATCAGCCGATAATCCATTACGAGTATACCACGTCTCTCTCTCTCTCTCTCTCTCTCTCTCTCTCTCTCTCTCTCTCCCTCCCTCTCCCTCCCCCAGAGAGAGAGGCATGCTGTCGTGTCTCTCTCTCTCTCTCCCTCTCCCAGAGAGAGAGAGAGTAAGAAAGAGAGAGAGAGAGACACGACAGCATGCCAAGAATAGTTTTGTCTAAAACTCTAAATGCTTGTAAATAAGAATGAAGAAATTAATTGACCCATTTTTCTGGAATAGTAGCCTACTGTATATTTATGAAGACTCTTATTACATCAAGACCCAGTAGTACCATGTCCAGTTAGAATTTATCTGAGAGTTGGTGAAAACAAATACCACAGGTAACCATGGTGATAACAAGTTTGAACTGTCAGATAAAGACTAACTAGACTTGGTAATACCTGGCCTTATGAAAACTATAGTAGATATAGCATATAACATCTAGCATGTTAGACCTATGGCCTATCATTTTTCAATTCTACGTTGTTGCGAGTAATCTAAATTGACGAAAGAATACCTGATCTAATTATTCTAACCATCCTAATCAAACACAACCGAACCTAAACTATTTCATCATAACCTGAAACAAACATAATTGAATCCAAATGAACAATTATACGTCATAGCAGTGACCACATGCCAGTTTGTGAACATATAGCCACTTGGTTGATTTCCAATCTCGTGCCATGCATCATGCTGTCTGTGATGACGAGTGTGACAAAAGAGCATCCTATATATGTTCAATGACAATTTGTGTAATCGAGGTGCGTTCAACTTTCACTGACCACTGTTGTTTGTTGGTCAACAGTCGGTATTACGGAGCTTGTCGACCAGACATGCATTTGTAATGTGTGTGCATGTACTGTACAATGTGTGTCCAAACTAGCGCCAGTAATATTTGCCGAATACATCACAGCTTATCACTGGTACATTAGGGTATCACAACTCATGGACGAGATTGTAATGAATAATGAAGATATATTTGAGAGAGAGAGAGAGAGATGCGTTTTGTAAAGCCTTCAGCAAAAGACAAATACCGGTATGATGAAATTGGTGTAGTACAATGTAATGGAAACATGGAATATTTATAGGCCTATTGGAGCCACGTCAAATACACATTCTGGTGTATAATTAAAGTTTGCTGTTGTTTGTTTCCTGATGGTTATACCATGGTCACCGAGCTCATGATTACCCAAACACAATGATTCGCTGACATCTATAGGTTTTTTTTGGGGGCGCTTTCCAGTACTGCGCGCGACGCACTTCGAATACAGCAAAATTTGATGGTACATTTTCCATGAAATAAATAATGCGGTTGTTGGCCATTCTGTTTCAATCCGCATATCGCTGTAGGATATCCGCCGGTTGTTTTGTGACCCATTATTGTCGCTTCACCACATCCCATATCGGTCCCGGTGGTTTGTGCGGGATACTAACTAATGTTGAGACAACATGAGACTAACCCTTGATAAGTGACACGTCATCGTGACGTAGACGAAAAGAAATACGCCGAACTTGGCCGAAGCGAAAAAGAAAAAAATTATTAATATAGAAAGGTCGAGTACCCTACGAAAATGATTCTGTCCCTTAACTAGTATTCCGGTCATTTGAATGTTTTTCTTCAAGTATAGCATCCAGTGGAATCGACCCGCATCGAAGGCAGGCGCGGTACCACCGTGCCACGGTATATGCGTCTGCTTCATGCCTGGTTACAAGAACGTGCGAAAAATATCGCATGCGGCATGCACACTGTGACGTCACTCTTTGTGGGTTTAGCATAATGTCGGAACTTGGCACAATCCTGTCGAAACTTGGCATAATGCTGTCGGAACTTGGCATAATCCTGTCGAAACTTGGCATAATGCTTTCGAAACTTGACATAATGCTTTCGCAACTTGACATAATGCTGTCGGAACTTGGCATAATCCTGTCAAAACTTGGCATAATGCTGTCGGAACTTGGCATAATGCTGCCGGAACTTGGCGTAATGCTGTCGGAACTTGGCATAATGCTGTCGGAACTTGACGTAATGCTGTGGGAACTTGACGCTATGCTGTCGGGACTTGACATAATGCTTTTGGAACTTGACGTAATGCTGTGGGAACTTGACGCTATGCTGTCGGGACTTGACATAATGCTTTCGGAACTTGACGTTATGCTGTGGGAACTTGACGTTATGCTGTCGGGACTTGACATAATGCTGTCGGAACTTGACGTTATGCTGTGGGAACTTGGCATAATGCTGCCGGAACTTCACGTAATGCTGTTGGAACTTGGCATAATGCTTTCGGTTCTTGGCGTAATGCTGTCGGAACTTGGCATAATGCTGTCAGAACTTGACGTAATGCTGTGGGAACTTGGCATAATGCTGTCGGGACTTGACATAATGCTTTCGGAACTTGACGTAATGCTGTCGGAACTTGACGTAATGCTGTCGGAACTTGACGTAATGCTGTGGGAACTTGACGCTATGCTGTCGGGACTTGGCATAATGCTGTAGGAACTTGACGTAATGCTGTGGGAACTTGACGTTATGCTGTCGGGACTTGACATAATGAATGCTGTCGGAACTTGACGTTATGCTGTGGGAACTTGGCATAATGCTGCCGGAACTTCACGTAATGCTGTTGGAACTTGGCATAATGCTTTCGGAACTTGGCGTAATGCTGTCGGAACTTGGCATAATGTTGTGGGAACTTGGCATAATGCTGTCGGAACTTGGCATAATGCTGTCGGGACTTGACATAATGCTTTCGGAACTTGACGTAATGCTGTCGGAACTTGATGTAATGCTGTCGAAACTTGACGCTATGCTGTCGGAACTTGGCATAATGCTTTCGGAACTTGACGCTATGCTGTCGGAACTTGGCATAATGCTGTCGGAACTTGGCATAATACTGTCGGAACTTGGCCTATTGCTGTCGGAACTTGGCCTAATGCTGTCGGAACTTGGCATAATGCTGTCGGAACTCAGTGCAATGTTGTCAGAACTTGGCATAATGCTGTCGGAACTTCACGTAATGCTGTCGGAACTTGGCATAATGCTGTTGGAACTTGGCATAATACTGTCGGCACTTGGCATAATGCTGTCGGAACTTGGCTTAATGCTGTCAGAACTTGGCATAATACTGTCGGCACTTGGCATAATGCTGTCGGAACTTGGCATAATACTGTCGGAACTTGGCTTAATGCTGTCAGAACTTGGCATAATACTGTCGGAACTTGGCATAATACTGTCGGAACTTGGCATAATGCTGTCGGAACTTGGCATAATACTGTCGGAACTTGGCATAATGCTGTCGGAACTTGGCATAATACTGTCGGAACTTGGCATAATGCTGTCGGAATTTGGCATAGTGTTGTCAGAAAACAATTACCCCTTTTAACGCGTCACATTTCTGTGGTAGTTAATATACGACTTTCTTTTTTTTTTACAAGCCGGCAAATGTGAGTCAGTTCACTCAGTTGCCGATAATTTAATTAGCTCTCTCGGTATATTTACTCATTAACCACATTCTCTGCACTTCCAAAAATCTCTTGCAAAAGATTCTGAATTCTCTGCATTCCAGTTTCCAAAAGGCTCATCTTTTACACGCTTATCTCGACCGTATAAACTCGGAAGATATGTATCAAATATGTAGTTTTAGTATTCTGTTTGCAAATCGCTACACTAATTAGTAATTAGTGATGCGAGCGACCAGACAAGCCGTCTCCAATTAGTAGAATGTAGACCTAATATACTAGTTGGTAAATCTCGACGATAATATTGGAATAAGTGTGCACATTTTTGTAAAATATAAACGGGGTAGCATTTTGCCGGTTACCGTGAACGCCCGACTTGATTGCGAGCTGTTTTCCATTTCTTTCTGCTCAGACATTCGAGGCACTGCTTTGAAATCTGATACTATATGGACGGGCGGCGTCCCTACAAACCCGCATACACTGCTCTTATTTCGTGTTTATATATATGCCTATTTGAGTGTGTGTGTGGTTTGTTTGTTATGGTAATTTATTTGTTGATTTTGTTTATTATTTATTGTTTTTCAAAAAATACATAACATGAATATACCTGAATATAATTATACTAACCATAGCGAACATAATTATTATTTATAGTATATATAGTTACATGAGACATTACCGTAATTAAGTTGATGCAAAGAGTATTTTTAATATGTAGAGCTCAAGTATTGGCCAGAGTCTGATTTTGGTTGATTTGCGTAGAGAAATAATATCTAAAATTATGTTGAAAGATTTGAGATTTTTCAAACAATGATTTACATATAAATTGTATTAATGGAATACAAAACCCATGCACGTAAGCCGAAGTCTGTGTGTAGGAAAAGAGAAACAACTTCATTTCAACTTCATTCAGAAAATTAACGTTATTGGAACCTTCTTCTCTCGTGGAAACAAATAAATGCTTTTATTCAGTTTTTTTATTATTTGACGTTAGTTGTTACACCAAATCTATATAAATATATTTATATTTAATAGACCTACATATTAATACATTTAATATATTTTATATTTATTTAATATATTTGTATTCATATAAATCTATTCAGATTCCGTTCGAGTGATATATCGTATCGATGCTCGCATTTTCTGGCTTGTGCGACTATCACGGATAACAGCCGCCCTCCGTAGCTCATAATCACCGCTCTAGAAGCTGAAGTCTCTCTTGGCCGTGGGTTCGAGTGTCGCTTACACCTGGCGTGGATTAAGCATGGATTGTTGTAAACATCGATCCTTTCACGTCTTACCCCTCAATAACCCAGCTGTTGGTGGGAGTCGTTTTCATTTCCCAACAGATTTTCTTAGCCAGATTATTCAGATCAAGTTGGTATATAGGTTACTAGTGTATTCATTTATGTTTTTTTTTCTGTAACAGTGCGAGAATAATTAGATTATATTCAAATACAAAATAATTCATTTCAAATGTCAAAGTAATTGTCATCGTACGGAGAACCAATATGATGTTTGGTCCCTGTAATACAATAACGACATTAACCTGTAACCTGACTAGATTGCTGGTATAGGAGCAAAAAATAGTAAACTGATCCTATGGTGCTGAAATCGACTGAAATATGGTAATTAATACGTTCACCGGTTTACCCATAATTATGTTAGTAAGTCGTCGTGTCAACTTTTTGTGTCAACTTTTCAGATGCTCGTCGTTCCAACACTCTCCGGCACTTGGTTAACTAACCAATTATGTACTTGTCGCCGACGAAAGCGTGGTACACTAATCCGGGGTGATTAGTTCTCTGCTTGTTTTCAAGTTTTGTCACGATGGAATAATTTACTATAATTGGAGCGTCTTCGCGCGTCATTACATTCGACATTCATTCGGTAATCACCCAACTACCAACTTTTTCGATAGTCAAGAATTGGAAAACTTGGTTAATTAATTTGTCTTGGATTTGTATCTTTGTTACTTCATTCGACCTGGTATTCAGTGGGCCCGTCATCTGTATTTGTGTACGAAAGAACGAAATTACCGAAAGAACGAAGTTTCGAAGTACGAAATCCGTTTATCTTTCTACTTTCTTCGAGAGATGTTCGTCTGCCAACTTGATAATTGTAAGAATTTCAATAAATTGCAGAAAATCTCACGTTAGCGGTATTTACGTTCTACTCGTTCGAATGACGTATAGTCGTATGTTTCACTTCGGTAAAAACCATATGCCCTTAATTTGCCTCGGTTATACTTTTGAAGTTGATATTTGTTATGTTGGTAGGCCTATATGCAACCTCCATTTGTGGCTACACGGAGTACAGTTCGATGCACAATAAATTGCGCCCATAGGGGCGGGGGTATAGGCAACATGGCCTGGTTCGTTTTTGGACCAAGTGCCAGAGTAGTTGAGCGAGAGGGGACGAGGTGGTAGGAGTAAGGGGTGCTGGTCACTGTCTCTTCGCTTGCATGTCAAGTGTTTCACTTGCCGACCGGCCATTGTTATGTATATATATAACTAGAAACAGGTCCATTGTGTAACATTCTTATCCCAACGCCAGAGTGGCAGGCCCGTACCCAGCCTATAGCATGGTAGCTGTGCTGGTCTTTATTATGCACGGCTCTGGTGCAAATGCTTTGTTCGGAGACGAAGTCTGCCAACTAGAAAGGTCTGTAAGCACGAACGCACACCGGACAGTCTTCAGGAGAGACAATCGTGTGAGGGGATAGGAGGGTAACTTGTGTCATTGGCGTATATGTACCGGCAAGGCAGATCCCACTAATTGGGTTTATTCAAGTGCACCACATGTTTTGTGCATTTTATTTTTTCAAATGTATAGGCCTATATAAATGTATATGTACATATGTAGTAGGTCTATAGTAGGTATAGTCTACTTTAATATCTCGCCTAAAATATGTAGGTAGTTTTAACATATAGGCCTATAGTTTTGGGTCAATCTTGATGAAACCGCCTTCGAGAAAAATCAGCTTGTAATATGAACGTAAAATAATCCAGGGAGAGAAAAATCTTCAACCAATTGATTATTGAGATTGTATTGAATATAAAAAATAGTGGTCCAGCCAACGAGTCTGCTATGAAGCAATTGTATAGGGAATGTCTGAAGTTGGTCGATAATAGATTTGACCTGTGAATCACGCACACAAAAAACTACGCATAAAAGGACAACTTTTCCTCCTTCGTTTCCATTACGTTCGTCTAACCAACAAGTAGTTGTATGCATTCAAAACACTTCAATATTCCCCTGCGGGCCCGAATGATATGATCCTCGAAAATAATCGACGGCTCCGCTATTTCGATGGTTTGTTGACTTTTATAGAATTTTGAAGCTTTTAAAATCTGCATGTGAGGAGTGTCCCCAGGGCACGCAATTCCTGTTGCCGCCACTGACTGGTGTGATTCCGTATAAACTCGTGCATGCAGCCACTGGTTTTCTTTGTAGGAATAGGATATGATCTTGACCTCAGCTATACTCTGCTATGTAGTGATTAACACGAAAGTCTTACCTCCATTCTAATATTCACATGCATGAGATATACCGGTACACAATTATATGTAGGCTTATATATATTCGCGAGAGGTGGAGGAGTGAACCACCCGCGCGGTAGTGATGTGGTATGGGGGAGACCGTCGATTGGAACCGTCAACTAATCGCAAACTATAATGGACATGTTTCGCACAAATGTGGGAGACCCGTGTTCGAGTACTGGCACGCTCCATATAATATAATGCGCCGATTGTCTGTATCGAATCACGACGTCTTTTCCTAAAGATATGAACCAATTTCACTAAGTGGAGTCGATAGATTTTTCAGTCGCATCCTATAACCGTCATGTAGTGTGATTTATCTGATTTTGTTATTTTTATTTATGTTGGGTTTAACGATAACTGAGATCTATTGGCGTCGGATGAATGATTAATGAGGTGATGAGATGAAAGTTTATTAAGTAGATGGGAAAGACATTGGGAAGAAAGCGGACACATATTGTTAGGAAGCAGACTATATACAGAGCTACGAAGGGAAACCACGAAAAAGCTCTGTAAAGATGGACGGTGGCTGGGATCGAACCGAGACCCGATCTTTCCTCATCTCCTGGGTCACACGGAGCAATCGGATGTCATATTCTACAGTGATATTGAAAGTATGCTGACTCTTGACTGGATGAAAACGTAAAACTTATTTATGCTCTCGTGCGAGGAAAGGTGCAGACTTCTATATATACTCGGTGGCATTTTTATCTCGACGGTAAAGTAAAACAAATCGTAAGCAAATTACTCGGAAGTGGGTGTAAATTGGGTCGAGCAAATATATTATGCATGAGACTTGGGGGATCATGAAGTCGGAAACATATTATCTACAAGTAAATCTGAGGTTTCTTTTGCCGTGTATACATTTGTGATATCTGCCGAGTGCATTTTATTAGATGCCACGTTCACAATGTACACTCACGGTCACCGAAAATGGTTTTAAAAAATTCAAATTTAGATAAAATTACGCATTTTTTTTACACTCTGTGAGTGGAGTGCGTTTATCTGCATTGTATGTTGGTTTCAGTGCGTATCATGTCAATACATTCTCTTCGGGACGCATTTTAATGAGGCTCGATCGACCACTTTATGTGCCTGCAAGTGTACATCCACGACCACTTTATGTAGGCCTACCCGCTAGTACGTCAGTTGAGCCAAGGAAAACAAAACTGCTGCATCTAACGTAGAAGCATAGATGAAAGATAATACTCTACATATATACATACACTCTACTCTCGTAGTCTTTGGTCTATGGTAGAAGTCTCGAATGGAACTTGAAATAAGAAGTGTATTTCTATCAATCAAAATTAATTATAATGATACAAATTATTGATATTATAATTTGCTGCCCCAACAAAAGCTAGTTCATTCGGAGGTACGAATGGGTATGGATGAATTCTATATACGGTACAATATACGTTTTTTTTTCAGTTTGATTTCTGTATTTTGTTTGATAAAATCAGTGTTTTTTTTTTGTGTTGATCGGGTGCCTACTTGTATATGTGTCTGTGTGTGTGTATCTCATACGGGCAAATTAGTCGGTTTTAATTAATTGGCAAATTGGCTAATAATACCATTGCAAGTGGCAATACGTCCGTTCCAATTACACCGAGTGCATGGTGGCATAGATGACCTTGCACTTTATATATATATATATATATATATATATATATATATATATATATATATATATATATATATATATATATATGCATATAAATATATATATATATATATATATACATATAAATATATATATATATATATATATATATATATATACATATGAATATATATATATATATATAAATATATATATATATATATATAAATATATATATATATATATATATATATATATAAATATATATATATATATATATATATATATATATATATATATATGAATATTTATATATATATATATATATATATATATATATATATATATATATATATATATATATATATATATATATATATATAAATATATATATAATAATATATATAAATATATATATATATATATATATATATATATATATATATATATATATATATTTAGCACGAGGGAATAAATATATTAAATATCACCATTCGACACAACCTTCGATATCACTCGCATTCTCCTCTATTTGCAACTCTCTTTTCTCATAGAACTGCAGCATGTCATCTCTCAAGGTCCGTGAACCTGGCCCCCCCACATGTAGCACTAATTCTGAAACTTTGCACAGAGTTAGTGCTAGGCCCTTAGAATTAGTGCCCCAAGTTCCAGAATTAGTGCTCGGTTAGTTGCAGAGAAAAGTCGAATTCAATTATGGGGGGGCCAAGTTCACGCAGCCCCCCCACATGTAGCACTAATTCTGTAACTTTGCACAGAGTTAGTGCTAGGACCTGAGAATTAGTGCCCCAAGTTCCAGAATTAGTGCTCGGTTAGTTGCAGAGAAAAGTCGAATTGAAAAATGGGGGGGCCAAGTTCACGCAGCCCCCCCACATGTAGCACTAATTCTGAAACTTTGCACAGAGTTAGTGCTAGGACCTAAGAATTAGTGCCCCAAGTTCCAGAATTAGTGCCCGGTTAGTTGCAGAGAAAAGTCGAATTGAATTATGGGGGGGCCAAGTTCACGCAGCCCCCCCACATGTAGCACTAATTCTGAAACTTTGCACAGAGTTAGTGCTAGGCCCTTAGAATTAGTGCCCCAAGTTCCAGAATTAGTGCTCGGTTAGTTGCAGAGAAAAGTCGAATTGAAAAATGGGGGGGCCAAGTTCACGCAGCCCCCCCACATGTAACACTAATTCTAAAACTTTGCACAGAGTTAGTGCTAGGCCCTTAGAATTAGTGCCCCAAGTTCCAGAATTAGTGCTCGGTTAGTTGCAGAGAAAAGTCGAATTGAAAAATGGGGGGGCCAAGTTCACGCAGCCCCCCACATGTAGCACTAATTCTGAAACTTTGCACAGAGTTAGTGCTAGGACCTGAGAATTAGTGCCCCAAGTTCCAGAATTAGTGCTCGGTTAGTTACAGTGAAAAGTCGAATTCAAAAATGGGGGGGCCAAGTTCACGCTGCCCCCCCCCCCCCCACATGTAGCACTAATTCTAAAACTTCGCAAATAATTAGTGCCTGGTCCTGAGAATCAGTGCCCCAACTTCCAGAATTAGTGCTCGGATAGTGTCCGAGAAAAAAGAGTTTTAGATGTTCATTTTATTCAGACGCGCTCCAAGCGCCACGCGCGGAATTCAAATCCCGAATCGTAAAAAAGAATGGAATATAGAACAATTTATTGAATTATTCGTTTTACTGGAAACTGTTCGGCACACAGAATCGGAAGTTTATCGAAATATGGTCAAGTATGCTTGATTTTTATTCGAGAAACATTTTGAATTGTTACTCATATTTTTTTTGGGGGGGAGGGGGGGAAAATTATGCCTTTAGTTCATCGTTCATCGTTGAGCGCTCTCGTGCATGGGGTTTTTAATTCAATATTCTTTCTTATAACAAATTTGCCTACAGTTCTCAAAAATGACAGTTCTCAGAAACAATTGTAACTCATAATACCTGTCGTGTACTAAGTATAAGGCCTGTATAGATTTCCAAATATTTAATTTTTTTTATATTTTTTTACCCACGAAACCATGGTAACAGATAAATTATGTGTTGCTAACTTTGAATTCAATGAAAATCAAGAGTCTTAACATTTTTTTTTGTTCTGGTCAGCCTATTTTACTGTGCATCATGAATTAATTATTATAGAAAATCATAATTTTGTATAAATTTAGTCATTCTGAAGTATACACAATCAAGTACCTTGAAACAATAACACGAAAGCAGACATAAAACAAAAAATACTGTACAGTAAGAAACAATTATTGTATTCGAAATGGTCATACAGGTGGATGAGGAAAAAATAATACACAGTTTATGAAAAGAAACAATGCTTCGATGTCCAGAAAAAATTGCTTCAAGACTTTATTATCAGGGAGAATATATATATTTAATAATATTTGGTCCTTTTTATTCAAAAGGTGGAAGCGTCATATGAAAAACACTTCGTGGTGAATTATTATAACTTCTCATGTCTTAAAGAAAATACTATATGGGATTTCCTCACTTACTATATGGGTTTTCTTCACTTAGTATATGGGTTTTCCTCACTTACTATATGGTAAAAGGAACTCTTTCACTAGTATATTCAAAGAAAATATTAAGAAACGTTTTATCAGCAGATATATTGCATCAAGAAAAAATCAGTGATCAAAATTATTATCATTTATCATCTTGAACGTCAAGTATTTAAAATCTATCAATCGTTTGAAATTTGACCAATGAGGTATATAATTTAACGGTTTTAAAGCGATTCATCCAAAGTGGATAATGAGAAATAGAATTTTTCACACGACCAATCCATCCAATTCCGACAAAGATATAACGCCATACATGCGTTGTTAAAAGTGGGCGTTGTTGAGGGTATAAATTGGTATCAGAAGTTTTATAGATGCTACATTTTATTTTTAAATTCGAAATGGCCGATCGGATTGAATTGAAAATCCAGTACGATTTTTCGGAGAAAAAAGAATAATTTCAATTTTCCCGCTGTATTATTTAATCGGTCTTTCTGAAACTTCAAAAGTCATGAAAAAATCCAAGACGAATGCGCAAAAGAAAATTAGACAGATAACTAATGTTGAGAACTTTTTCGATATTATTTTTTGTTTGGCCTATAGGTGCATCGGTTAAATAATATTAATGATGATAGGTTTAATAATAACAAAACAAAAAACGAATACGATTGGTTTCAGTATGTAAAATTGAATCTTCGCTAATGTGCAGCTAATAAAATGCTTTTAAATGCGGTTCTAAAAATTAATAATATATGCTGTACAAATGCAGAGCTTTGATCAAGGCAAACGATTGATGGACCTCAAGATATTGTAAAATACCCAAATTTTAATTTAAACTTCACAAATTTAGATTGTGTACAAAACCAAGTGAGCAAAAATCTTTGTTTTGTTTTGTACAAACTCTACTTTGGGACACATGTCGTCATAGTGCTCCCAAGAACCGTCGATTCTTCTACAATAAGACGTATAGTGTCCCATTCCCTGACTTGCTACTGGCGGCGTAAACGACGTGCAGCCTCGTAGATGGAAATTTTTCCCAAACAAATGAAGACGAAGCGGAAAATCTGCCAGCCGCGTCAAAATCGGTTGTTCTACGCCGACATCCGGGAACCTGGCACCAGAATCGGGCAATCGTTGTGGCGAACTGATCACCTGATAAGTAGAACATGTTTCTGTTATGCTTTCAATAGTGACAATTTTATTCGGATGACTGCTTCACTACTATAAACCAATTTTTCAGTTTATATTTGTTTTCAAGTCCTAGTTCAGTGCTTTTTTGTCTTCTTAGTTGATGGTAGGAAGAGAAGAGCGGTAGTGGCATTTTTTGACGGAATCATCCATACATAATGTAGTCATGAAATTTTGCTGCATATTGTGTACTAGGTTAAATCTCAATTGTCATCCATAAACCAATAGATTTTAATTTCATTATTTTTTGAAAATAGTTTTTACATTCATGGGGCCGATTATAATGTCGATTTTTTTCATTTTTCGTCTTTTAAACAGACCTGAATGTAATGTGATAAGTCACTGTGTATAAGAAAATATACATAACAGTTTAGCAAGGTTCTTCCATAAGATCTATATATAAAGGCCATAAAAATTTGAAATGGTCAAGAAGAAGCGAAGTATGTTAGCGAAAGAGTTCAAAAAGATTGACAAACTACTTTGTGACCTTTCAGATAAAATATAATATATTGAAACCTGTGTAATGTTTACCACTAGATAAATGAAAATGGGTGGCAGACGCAGGACCCTCCCCCCCCTCTTCCAGAAACGTAAAAAGCTGAATAAAAATGAAAAATGCAAGAGTTAAATCAACGCTGCAAGCTTATCGGACTCCCGAAAATTAATTGACTGGTCGACAAGTAAAAGTAACGGCAAAGTTGACTAACATTCGATCGAAGGTCGTCGAAAATATAAAACTGCTTATCAATCCGTCGTATTTAATTGTGAAAAATAACCACGAATCTATTTTCAATTATTTATTATTTATAACTAATAACTATTCTGTTAATAAAAATTAACCTCAAATCTCGCAACTATTATAATCATTTTGATGATGCTTCGACAATAATTTGAACGAGTTCTTACCACTCAAAAATCAAATACGAGAATATAAAATATAACAAATATAACAGAAGATGACAAAATGATAACATATATAAATATAGATGCAAATATAACAAAAGATGACATTATGCTATTTTCTCGTTTCTTTCTTCCTGTTAAATATACTAATTCGCAGGAAGAAATGGGAAACGATTATTCTATGTTAGGCTTGCGATGTTGATGAAAAAAAATTTATAGGGTATCATTTTCAATCTTACCTCTATAAAGAGGCTCGGTCCAGCTGTATTACGTCTACTTCGTACTCCATTGCACAAGCGGTTGGTTTTCGACATACTCATATCAAAGTAAGAGGACTCTTCTGATGCATTTTCATCATTCATAATTTTATTGCAGTGCGTTGTTTGACATGCAAGAGCAGCAACTGCTGCTTCTTCCAAGTGTTGAATACCCTTTGAATCCAGTATAGTCGAGTTGATTCGAATCAATGGAAAGGTTTTGCATTCTTCGAATGATGGACAGTGTTTGGAAGAACAGGTACTTGTCTCATATAAGGAAGGTATCATATTTAAAAACTGGGAAACAATTTCAGTGACTGTTATATTGCAGTCACATGATTTGACTCCAGCTGGGAGTTGGCTTGTCGCAAATGTGTTGTACACTAGGCGAGCCCTTAGTGCGTATGCTGCACGTCCCGAACCCCTGAAATGCAAAAACGTCAAAACGGTTCTGATTATAGACCTATGTTGACTACAATTGTTTAGAAAAATGAGAAAATGCGCGATTAATCAAAATACGAAATAATAACAAGTAGTACAAAAGTATTTATTCTAAATTTGAATGGATTATTTGAATGGAAATTTGAAATTTGAATAGATAAACTATCGATCCATCTATTTTTAATTTCATCTTATTATCTTTTCATCATTTTTTTCCAATCATCTAATAATCTAATTAGCTATATATCCATCAATCCATCCATCCATCCATCCATCCATCCATCCATCCATCCATCCATCCATCCATCCATCCATCCATCCATCCATCCATCCATCCATCCATCCATCCATCCATCTGCCTATCTATCTGTCCATCTATCTGTCTATCTTTTCATCTGTCTATCTGTTCATCTGTCTATCAGTATATCTGTCAATCTGTTAATCCAGCTGCCAATCTAGCTGTCAATCTAAAGTAACCACCACGGTAATTTGTGAGTTGGAATAATGTAATTTACAAAGCTTACTTGATTGCAAGTTGTGTTGCTAATCCGAGAGTTGCCTGTTCATCTTTTGGGATGGCATCTACGACGTTTCTATAGGAATCACTGTCGCAGTAGCAGCAAGCTAGCATGTGCACAACGGAATCATAAGCACATGTGTTCGTAAGTGAAATTTTATCGTTACCAACCCTTATGGATCCCAATTTCATGTTGTTCCCGTTTTTCAACAGTCCAATTTTAGCCTTTCTTTTCAAATTTGAATCATCTAGGACCATCCACGCGGCAGCTGGATTCAAATATTTTGCCTTGTTGCGCTTTTTTGGAGGAAGAGCTTGCCCTTTCCAGTTTTCCAATGCGGACATTTCTTTAGTATATGTATCTACACTACGCTGTTCAACTTTTTCATTTGAGTGATTCGAAGCTGAAGTTTCAAGAGCCTCTGAATCTCGCACTGGGGAATCTTGAGTGGATCTGTTGTTATCGGAGGATACGAACTTTGGTGTATTGCCTGTACTGGAACAAGCTACGCAGATGCGTAGCTCTCCATAGCCCTCCCTGTCTCCAGAAGAGATCGAACAACCTTCGAACGGATGTACAGGCACCCCGCATGTCATGCACTTATGTGCACCTTGAGGGAGATCACCTCGGGCACAGGCAATGCATGAAGAAGTTGAGGTTGCATGATTCACTGATTCTTTTTCTGGTGAATCCTGTACAGATTGGTCAGAGTCACTTGCCTCTGAAATACTCGCTTGCCTCCAAAAGTTGGTCCCGGCTGCAATGCGCATGGAGCCCTCGATAATTGTAACATGGTCACTAACGAAATCATCTAATCGTCGAGGCAGAAGTTTCATCATCAGTCTAGTTTTCAGGTCATTAAAATGACTCTCAACGGCAGCACTACTTGCCGTTACATTTCCATAGTTGAACACCTCAACCATAAGGCCAGACCATAACGGTAACTTCATGCATAGTTTGCAGAGCGGCTCAACAATACTGTGCAATTTCAAAATGTTGTACCGATCACCGTCATCGATGGTTGCCAATGTTTCGCTTCTTAAGCGAATAGCTTCTACCCATTTGCTCATAGTTGCAGCTTCATTCAAGGTAGGTCTACTACTAGCACTGGAGCTTTCTTCAAAACATGAATTGTCAGTTGGCTTCAAGTCGCCATCTACATCTTCTTGTTGGTCATTATCGAGATCTAAACTACCATCTGTGCGCTTTAATCCGTGGTCGAGCAGTAGCGTGTCCACCGTACCTGTGGCGAATGGCTTCTTCAATCGTATCTTTGACGACTCGCAAGGCACTGGCATATGAGTGGCATAAGACTCGCTTTCAGTTGTCGTTTGCGCAACTACCAACATGTCTAGCAGAATTGCTTCCGCTGAGTGGAGTGTGGTGCAAAGAATGAGTTGAGCAATACCCCTGACATAAAATTCCTTGATTAATCTCTCCTTTTTCTTAAGGCACTTCCACCTTGTGATAGAGTTTATCAGGTGAGCTACGTCAATCCGGATAAACGAATATGGCTTTTTAATGTTCTCTGTACCAATCAGCAACTGGTAGCATGTATCGACGTACGTAACAGTGTCACCCATTTTTGCAAAGGCTCTGCATGCAGCACTTAAGAAAGCCAATGATGAGTCACATATAAACTCATCGGGGATTTTACCACCAGACCGAATCCATTCAGTAAACCAAAAGTAAATAGCGTTCGCATTATGGCGTTCAGATAACATCTGAAGTATGGGAATCTGCCCTTCGCTCTCTCCAGGTATACTTATAACACAGGTGTACAGGAAGATGTGTCCCGATAATGTATCACCAGGTCTGGGAAGCTTATACACTTGGCCCCCCAACTTTCAAACTCAGGTTTCTCAAAAGCTTACCTATCACTTATTCTGAAAATTTGGGCACCAATTGTCATACCATAGCACTAATTCAGTGCCAATTTTCGGATTTAGTGCTGCAGTGCTGCGTGAAGTTAGCCCCCCGAATTTCAAACTGGTTTTTATCGGAAACTCAGCTAACACTAATTCTAGAACTTCAAGCACTAATTGTATACCTTAGCACTAGCTCTTTGCCGAGTTTCCAAATTAGTGCTGCATGTGGGGGAGGGAGCTGCGTGAACTTGCCCCCCCCAACTTTCAACTCCATTTTCTAAAAACCTCACCAAGCACTAATTCTGAAACTTTGGGCACTTATTGTCATACCCCAGTACTAACTCCAAGCCAAGTTTCAGAATTAGTGCTGCATGTGGGGGGGCTGCGTAAACTCAGCCCCCAGAGGAACTCGCAGAGCGATTTTGCAGATTTTCCCATCAACTAAGACGGTAAACACTGCTCGTTGTAATAATTATTTCCTGTTAAATAACAAGCAATCTTTTTCAAACTCTAAATTTCAAAATCTGTACCGAGAGATGACGAAGGCAGTGATTTTCAATGTATTGTTGGGTCTCTCAAACGCTATTGAGATAGATGTGAAAACAAGACATTTTAACTGAATTCGGGGTCATTTCGAGATCGATTTAACTCTAATTGAAAACAGCATTTCTATGCATTTCGAAAAATGATTATTTAGAGGAAAGATAACACAATCCAACAGTAGATTTACCTTTGGTCAAAACCCGACGACAGCCAGGTCTACAGCGCGTGTAATAAAGTGTCCGGGCGAGTAATATTGACGCGAGACAATACAAGCCTCCTCGGTTGGTTAGGTTGATGTCACGATTGGAGCGAGGCGGGTTGCATATCTGCTCCCCTTCTGACAAATATATTTTTGTTAACCTATGGAGCCGAATGAGTTGACTCCGTTCATTAAATCCTTAGAATAGACCACTCTACCCATGATACGAATTAATTATGAGGGTTTTGTGAAACTTTTATATCAATTTATATATATTTTCTTGTTTGTATGTTGTGTCGTGTGCATTTCATAATCTTTCATTTTATCTTTGACCCTCCATACGATTGACACAAAAATGTTCCATTCCATATTGTAATCCACTTGGACGAGAATGAAAATGAATACATAATAAAAATACACTCTGCTGGTTCTTGTGTGCACGCCTAAACTGTAAGACAAAGAATCAACAACTTGTACGAAGAACTTGTAATTTGATATAGCTACAATGAATTTCCAAAAATGGACTGATATTTGATATAGTTGCATTTTTGAGAACTGTAGGCAAATTTGTTATTAGAAAGAATATTGAATTAAAAACCCCATGCACGAGAGTGCTCAACGATGAACGATGAACTAAAGCATAACTCCCCCCCCCAAAAAAAATATATATGAGTAACAATTCAAAATGTTTCTCGAATAAAAATCAAGCTTACTTGACCATATTTCGATAAACTTCCGATTCTGTGTGCCGAACAGTTTTCAGTAAAACGAATAATACAATAAATTGTTCTATATTCCATTTTTTTTTACGATTCGGGATTTGAATTCCGCGCGTGGCGCTTGGCGCGCTTCTGAACAAAATGAACATCTAAAACTCTTTTTTCTCGGACACTATGCGAGCACTAATTCTGGAAGTTGGGGCACTAATTCTCAGGACCAGGCACTAATTATTTGCGAAGTTTTAGAATTAGTGCTACATGTGGGGGGGCTGCGTGAACTTGGCCCCCCCATAATTGAATTCGACTTTTCTCTGCAACTAACCGAGCACTAATTCTGGAACTTGGGGCACTAATTCTAAGGGCCTAGCACTAACTCTGTGCAAAGTTCCAGAATTAGTGCTACATGTGGGGGGGCTGCGTGAACTTGGCCCCCACATTTTTCAATTCAACTTTTCTCTGCAACTAACCGAGCACTAATTCTGGAACTTGGGGCACTAATTCTCAGGTCCTAGCACTAACTCTGTGCAAAGTTTTAGAATTAGTGCTACATGTGGGGGGGCTGCGTGAACTTGGCCCCCCCATAATTCAATTCGACTTTTCTCTGCAACTAACCGGGCACTAATTCTGGAACTTGGGGCACTAATTCTTAGGTCCTAGCACTAACTCTGTGCAAAGTTACAGAATTAGTGCTACATGTGGGGGGGCTGCGTGAACTTGGCCCCCCCATAATTGAATTCGACTTTTCTCTGCAACTAACCGAGCACTAATTCTGGAACTTGGGGCACTAATTCTAAGGGCCTAGCACTAACTCTGTGCAAAGTTTCAGAATTAGTGCTACATGTGGGGGGGCCAGGTTCACGGACCTCATCTCTCAACCTTGCGTGTGTAGAAAAGAAACTATTTAGAAGTCTACACTTATTATTTCGTAATTTTCACATCAATCGATGTGAAGTTGTTCAATCTTGAAAAGTTCGCTAATAACAAGTTGGAGAAGCCAAGTGAAATATATTTTACATCTTGCAATGATGATGCATGCTATAATATCTTGATTGGGAATGAACTATATTATATAATTCAACGAAATTTAATTCGTTCAACACTTCTATTTCTGAATCAACATTTTTAGTGACTAGTTGATTCGACTTCGTTGGTATTTTTTATTGTGTCCCATTTTTATATATTAATTAAATTTGGGTATAGTTTCTGGATGACGACACATGACGGGTCCGATTTTGTATAGGCATATTTCTTTGATCACAATGTCGTATATTTATTTTCGTACATCATTTTGCATTTGTCACATATGTTCGCCTCTTTTTTATGTTCAAAGTTATAGAGTAAAATAAAATGAAATCAAGTTGAATGTAAAGTTGAATGTAAAGTTGAATGTTCGAGTAAAATAGTGAGATATATATTTTTTTATCTATAGATGTATATTTATATATATATATATATATATATATATATATTTATTTATTTTTATATATATATATATATATATATATATATTTATTTATTTTTATATATATATATATATATATATATATATATATATATATATATATTCATATATATATATATATATGTATATATATATTTATAGATATATAGAAAGAGGAGCTTACAGTGAGTATTCAATTTTGTAGGCCTAGATATAGAAATATCTTTTCAGATGTTTTTTTCACTGATGAAAGAATAGTTTGATTTCACTGTTTCACACTTCTCGCTCATCGAGCAATGAAATCCTCTTGATTCAATAGTTATTTGGTAACTTCTTTTCTGGTTCTACATCCGATACCCCGCACGCGAAGTGTGACGAGGCGAGAGTCGATTGCTGCGATTGCTGTATAAATACGTAACAATGGAATAACACTGGCCTGGCCATTTTCATAAATGTATTTTCTTTTCGAGCTATCGATAATTAGTTGTTATCTAATAACCGTGACCCAGTTACTCTAATGTCGTTTGTGCGACGCTAAGGGAGGGTACAATAAATCAGTGTAAATGTGTTTTGTATTTCTGTAATATATTCGACGTACATTAATGATTGACAACTCGGATAAATTGGCGTCGGTTAATGATTTATATACGCGTATATAAAGAGTGTGTTTTATTATTTGGATTGTCACGACCCGAATTATTAATAGATGTTATAATTTTTTGGGTCATTATCGATGTGTTCCAAATAAGGTAGATTTAACAGGTTATATAAAAACCTCTAATGATGATAAAGCTGAATTTATTTATATTTCATTATAATGCCAGGTTGACATTGACAATGAGATCTCTAGGGAGATTCTGACTGATGCCAACAATGGCGATGTGTGCTGTGTGGGCAAACAATGACAGGTTCACAATACTCCGTCGGGGTCTTATCTCTGCGTCTTATCTCTTAGCCAGTGACCTTTACGACCTTGAATGTACTACTGAATTGTGGTAGGTATTTAAAAGTTTAAATCGTATACCGGCAGCCTGTTTATTCAAATATATGCCGTCGAGATATAGCCCGGCCGTGTACACGTGATAAGAACGCCGAGTTTAACCACTTTGGCCTTGGCTCTTCTTTGAGTGGCCTTAAAATAGTTTACCTAATAGGGAGGTTAGTATGAGAAGCGTGGACGTAAGATGGACGTCGAGACATGACACGCAATCTTGAAATATAAGTGACTCAATACTTACCCCAATTAATTACTGTATCTCCAACTCTCACCCCAACTACTCTTATAACTCTTCGCCATATAGGGATGATGTCGACCGCTAGGATGGGCGACAAGCTTGCTGGATTGTGATTGGTTAACGGCCAGCGCGCAATCAGCGCCTGCAGTGGTCGGAAGAGGTAGGCCTACTTATTGCAGACATTGGCGAGAGATGGGGAACTGAGCACGGATAATTCAAAATCGTTCTGCCGAAAGGTTGGATTGTAGGCCTATCCATCGCCAATGTTGATACATGCCCAGGAATATTTTAGTAATATTTTCTTTGAACTTTTACTAATGCAGGTTGGCATGTATACGTCAAGTTCGTGAAT
>OZ023334.1:23768937-23793937 GCA_964007535.1 Brachyptera risi
GTCATATAGGCCTATTCGTGCTGAGTAACCGATGCACTGAACCACAATTGAAATAACTGTTGACGTGATTTTGCTCTCTGACAGTACGATATATATAAATCGTTGACCAATTGAAATTGAAGAAAAAGTTATGAATAAGATGAAATGGTCTTGAAATACAGCAAATATATCCCAAGAAAAAACAAAAACTGGAAGTGCCTGTATATGTGACACAGGATGGTGGCTTGCCCGGATCTGAGAATGGAATTCAGATATCTTTCGGCGTCGACGTGGTAAACAACATTATTCTACACTCCAATTGGAATATGTTTCTATTATTTAATTTCACTGTCGTCAATAACAAACGCCGTCTCCGAAGCATGAACTCACAGTATCTACACTTTTATCCACCAAAGAAGGTCATTATTACCAATATGGCAAACACAAATATCCTAAAATCCTAAAAAAATTCAACAGTGCGTAAAGTCAAGTCATGCTGAAGTCAAGTCATGCTGAATTAAAGTCATGCTGAAGTCAAGTCGTGCGTGGATTCGAGTCCCGCATATAAGGTATCGGTTTTTGTAAATATTATTCAAATGTCATCCAGCTCTTGTTCATACCTTCAAATGCGCTCCCAATTAACCTAGATGTTGGTGGGAATCGTGAAGCAATGAATAAATCATGTAATTAAATCATCTTTTTTAAAATCATGTAATATATCAAAATCATTCATTCAAGAAATAGTCTTCACAATCTTAAAAAAATCACCACATATTCTCCACAATCATCTCTTCAGCGTTTCTCAATCAACTTGAAGTATAATTCTATCATTCTCTTAATTTGTATTATAACTTGATTATATCAAGTATATTAAGTTTTTGATTTTATAACCATTATTTTATAATTAATTTTCACTTTCGGCAATTATAATTCCAAATGTATAGTAAGCTGGACCTTCATGGTCAGTCATCGTGAAGATGAACAGCCATCATGAATAAATGATTTTCTCTATCATCTACAAGGTTCATTTGATGTTTTATTTGATGCTCGAAAACGCTTCCTCCACTTTGGCTATCAACTACTTTATTTGGCAAAATTTAGCCTGGTATAGCCACTCTTACATCTCTAGCCGGTGACGTCATGGACATGATTGCGGATAATTTGCGCCGATTTGACGATAACTAGATCTGATTTCTGGCCACACACTTGCTTACATATTCAGCATATCTACAACTTTCCAGACATGAAAATATCAACCAGGATGCATTGAGGGTTGCGTTCGTTTGCCGATTGGAGATGGTGTCCTCACTTCCTATCCCTTCCATGTTGAAAATACGTTCCAATTCACGGTCCACGTTTAAAGAACTATTGACTATATAAGAACTATATAAGTGTTGATAAAAGGAACTAACTTGACTCAATGACGTCGGCTCAGCTAATAACAGCTGGCATCAAGTTTGTTAGCCCATCAGCCGTTTCTCCAAAACAACACTAGATGGAGCAGCGATCAATATTTCTCAGGAAATGGAACTATATAGTTTTCGAATGAGTGAAGTCACCATCTCCAACCGGCAAACCAACGCAACCCCCAAGCATCTTGATGAAGCGCTATTTCCCCTACCCCCACCACCACCACCACACCCGTTTCCTACTAATTGAACATTCTCAAGTTCGGATATACCATGTCAATTTTCATTGTTTACACCGCTAAAGCGATGTGCAAATTATAACCAAAATGGCTCGATATTTAAGCGGAACATCGTATGTTGGACCAAAACGCTGAGTTGGTTTACTGTGAAGTTATCTCAACTTATTATATAACTCCTATAGGTACGTAAGGTTGCGGTCACATATGAAGTGGTCGATCAAGCTCCATTGAAATGCATACCGAAGTCCGAAGGAAATATACTGATATTTGTACTAAAACTATAAACCACGATGTGCATATATTTATTTATTTATTTATTTATTTATTCAATGTTAATGCTTGATACAAATAATTTTTCACAGACATACAATTCAATTAGTTACAAAAAAATTATTATAAATATAATATAATAATAATAATAATGATGATAATGATACATTGATCAAAGCAGAACCCACGTAAGCCGGAGCCTGTGTGTGGGAAAGGAGGAAAATTAATTGACAAATATGAAAGTATTCAAGAGGGGGATAACTACAAAATAAATACTCTGAATAATAGAAATAACAAAAAAAAAGATGCAAACAACTACCGTGATATATAAATATGATGCGGTTTTTCACGCAGTTTGGTACTCACCTTTTGGTACTCGATTACCTTTTGGACATTAACATCCCGAAGTTGTTCAATGGTCACTATTGTAGACTTCTGTCTACTTATAGGTCCACAACAGTTGAAATTAAATGAACCTCGACAAAATTTAGTGATAATCACCCACATTTTCTACTAAATCATAATTTATATTTTGGGGACAACGTTTTTCTCTAGTAAATACATGGAATTTACCCAGTTCATTATATGTACAATCTATTGGGGTTGGTATTAAGACATGTGGCTTGCACGCAGTTATACTGTCACTCGGGAGTCCTGAGTTCGATTCCCGCCATTGCCGGTCATCCTGACAGAGGTTTTTCACATAGTTTTCCTCAGTCGCTCGAGTTGATACTGAGAGACCCAGATAGACTCTCAGTATCCCATTCGTCGCATTTGCCGATGCCATGAGATCTTGGTCATTGTTAGATATTGTCATTGTTATGGCCTACGTCGTTAAACCCGAGGGGTTAACAACTCGCAAATTTGGTGTACACCTGATTCAGATTTCAGGAATGTCATGGGATTTCAAGAGATTTCAGTGATTCCAAGGGATTTCAAGAGATGTCAAGAGATTTCAGAGATTCAGGGATTTCAAATGGATTTCATGGCAAGTGTATACACTAGATCTCAGGAGTTGTTAACCTCTCGGTTAAACCCAATATAGATAGATAGATGAATTTGGTATAAGTAGCAGTTTCTGCATGACCCCCCCCCCTTTTTTTTTCGAACACTGGATTGAATGAGTTCAGTATTCAACTGTGAACGTCTGGCCACGTCCTTTGTCCCGCTGTCACTGCCAGCTCGATCGCCCACCCGAGGGGCCGAGCCCCCCGGTCGGTGCGCGCCACAGCCACTCTGTGGGGAAATCAGGAGAGAGTATACACAAGAAGTCTTGGCGGCGGTGCAATTAATCAGCCGAGATTGAGTGCAGTGCATGAAGAACTCGCTGGAGACACGAGAGCTATCCGAGTGTTCGATTCCGTGACCGTGCCGTGCCGGCTCAGTTGCGGCCGGCACCACTCGCGAGTGGAAAGTTGCCGTGACGAGCAGATACACGAAACGTAAAGATTTTCGCCAATATGTGTTCACTTATCGTTCGTTTTAACAATTCTGTAAAACGATGCCCTAATTTCTGTACGAATTGTGACTGTTGAAATTACCACTTTACTCAACTGTCGTATACTTAATTCGATATCCTTTATTTACGATTAAATTGGAATAAAATTCACCAGATTGTGTTGTATTTTAAAGAAAATTACTCTACCATAACTATCACAACTTACGTTTTCTCTCCAATATGTATATATATTCGTAAATACTGGAATTCAAGATGACTTATCAGGTCAAGTGATCAGGTTAAAAAAAATACGTACAGAAATGAGATCTCTGCTTCGGTGAGATGCAATTGTATGGGATACTGCAAGTCTTCAAGAGGTGTCACGCAATTTAGAAAATCCATTTCCATTCCCTTTCCCCCCCCCCTCCCCCCTCTTTACCTTGTAGTGCATCTGCCGACCGCTAGAGAACGTGACAAACCTGCTGATTGGAATAGAAGTATGCAGAAAGATTTTAGTTTCATGTGCATGGAGTGCCTGGGTAATATCTTTCGTCTACGATTCCATCTTCAACTTTATACAAATAAACTAAATGTAGTAATTGCTGAACAATATAGATGACGCTGCCAGTCGACGAACTTGACATAATAAAACTCCGAACTGCCTTTGAGCAATTATTTCGAACTGTCGTATACTAGCAACATGTCTATGAAGTGAGAGTGAGTGAGTGCGAGAATCGATGCCTCTAGCTGACGGCGACGTTCCCCGGCCAACTAGATGCTTCATTTTAGTTTTCAAACTTGCATGGTCGGGCTCCTATTTCCGTATTCCATTCCGAGAAAGATCTGAGTTCTGACTCCGAGGGGAGTATTATTCAATTGACTCATCTTGTTACTTGCAGTTTTACGCTCAGCATATACTTTGACAATTGAAACGAGAACCTCTCCTCCCTGCAATTTAATCTTCCTCGTTAGGTTGACCTGCGGAGTGTCCACAATATACGAGTACGGTTAGATGCAAAAAAAATCGTGAATCAATAGGTTATCTTCCGTATGCAACAGGATTGGACTGGACTGATTTTTTTCGACAAACTTTTGCATCTGACTATACGCAGGCCTACTATTCCCATTTTCGATACAATTGTAGGCCTATTTTGTTTTTCAAACATTCGACATCGTTGACCACAAGTTCGGGAACCTGCGATGATGAATTATATAATGTCGTAATTATTATTATCGCGAAACAAATTGAATATATATTTATACTGTATTCATAATTAAAAGAGTGATGTGAGTTTTTATACTTTGTAACGTGATGCAGCATCGAGGAAGAGGATGTATTCTGAAAATACGCCTCCGTATGTTGTTTTTGATTTTGATTTTGAATAGTTTACCCATAGTTACCTTTATTGAGTGACGGACCACTTCGAAGTCTTGCAACAATTAATCGACCAATCAAATTAATGAGACAAATTAATAACAAATCTAGAGGTATCGCTTTTAATGGTCTCATCAATTCGTTCTCAACGTCAATTGGAAAACAATTATTGTGAATAAAGATTTTATTGTACATTAAAAAATATGATCTCATATAGGCATACATATTTGCATTGTATTCTGACGAATATTTTTCAAATATCTTTTACCATATTGAAGTATTTTGTATTTCGAATATACATTTTCGAAAGTATTTCGCTCACGTCTTGTGACATGCGATGCGAGGGATGAGTGATGATAAGTCCTCGAGTCAAGAGGAAGACGGCCATGGGATAAGTACTGGCCGTTACGCGTGAGAGACCGCCGTGTACATTCCTGTGGGACTCCTTTCCAGGCGCGTGTAGGAGCACCCTGGCTACTCGCGTATGCATTCTGGCGGACATCGTGGAAACCATTTGTTATGTTGGTTAGAAAACGCTGTACATGTATGCTGTCCGGTCACATAAAATGCAGTTTTTCGAAATGTGAATATAAATAAAATCTGAGCATATTTTACCGCTAATTTTGGCCGAGCCACGTCCATTTTAAAATTATTTATATATATATATATATATATATATATATATATATATATATATATATATATATATATATATATATATATATAATCAATTTATTAAGCAATTAGGCCTATAGTCTTCATTACAAATTGAAAACGAAAATAATGTAAAGTAAGATAATCCCTGTTCTTGATGGTGATTAATTATTGTTTGCGTAACGACCCCACCAACAGCTAAGTTATTCGAAGGTCGAATTAGCAGATTATAATGAAACTATGAATTGATGATAAGTGAAAGGAGTTTACAGAAACCCATGCCTTATGCGCGATTCGAACCCAAGACCTATGGTGACTTTAGTTTTTGAAGCGGTAGCTCAGCTGACTGAGCTACTGAGGGTGGCAAAACGAACGCGCTACCGCAGCGCCACCGCGACAACTCAGTGTTCTTGTTAGTGCCTTTTTTATTGTAGCGGGAGATGTCGTATATGTATGTATTTAGTATAAGTACTGGCGTTGGCTGTATAACATCAATAATTTCATGCTGTGGAGACGTGGAAAGCATTATTCAATTTACCGACCATCATGAAATGTGGATACCATGTCTTCATGACTTACTGAGTTACGGTCCGATTGATCCCGTTTGAACGCTTCAATTAAAATCATAAAAATGAGTTATACTGTTAATATCGTTGCGAATAGATCTTCGAAACTGTCGATATGAAATTGTGTCGTCGCCTGTCGCCATTGTGCTATCGTGAATACGTTTTAGGAGAATTTGATCGCATTTATATTCCGTATTATACTTATTGAGTTATATTCACGAAAGTGAGGGCGAAACATCCGTGGGCCAGTGGTGTAAGATAGGGGGAACTGTCGGTCGGAACAGTTTTCTTTGGTAGGCACGTGTTATTATTCATTCAAGACCAGGTATTAGTCCAGTAGATTGTTATTGATGGACTGAAAACTTATGGCATCGAGATCCAATTGGCAGTGTCCATGGTGATTTATGATATGTTTTCTTATATACTCAAAACTTTCTTATTTATACTTCTTTACACCAGCTCTACATATTATCATTAATACATTCTCTATTTCTTGATCAATTTTCAACTTGAAGGTCTGTCAAATTGAGTTTGTTGTAGACTTTTCCATGTAAGTATTGTCATTGTACTCAGAACTTATTCGTCTTAGTTTACCTGGTTTTTAATGTATAGTGGAAAAAGCGCGCGATCTCTGTGCTCTCCAAAAACATATTCTGAATTATTGTGATGCGAATTAAACGTCATAAACTTTGAGTCATTCGTATATAGGCACAGACCAACGAGCGTCGACCTCCAGTCCATACTATTCCTGGATTATTTTTTTTCGATTTTCCTCATTTTATTGTTCTTTGTTTTTATTGTTCAGTGCACATTGACCCGAGTGTTTTACAAGCGTGCTTCGGCTCTGGATGTTTCGCGGTGTTATTACCGAACGACCGTCTCTCGTCTCTAGTATCACTCTCTACCGGCAGTTTCGACCCGCCATCCTGAGCGAAATGTGCGAAGTATAGATATAAACCTGGTTGAATTACGAGTGTGTGGCCAGTCGCCTGGTTTCGTTATGGTGCCACTGGGTTATATTGATTTCATTTCAACCTGTGTGGAGATAGCTGGCCAACGAGAGGAAATCAACGAATTAGAGATGACGGCCCACAGTAAACAATTCCAGTGGCAAAACGTTAAAAGTATATATATATATTTATAATTTTTATACATATGTATATATATATATATATATATATATATATATATATATATATATATATATATATATATATATATATATACCAGCTAACCGAGATACGTGGCCGAGTGGTAACACACTGAACCGTCATTCGGGAGACCAGGGTTCGATTCCGGCCATGGTCGACCATCCTGACAGGGGTTTTTCGTGGTTTTCCTCTGTCGTTCAGTTTGATACTGGGATGGTTCCTAAACAACAGGCCACGACCGACTCGTTCCCACCATCCAAAACACCAAATAAAATAACCTTTCATCTCATCATCCATCATCTCATTCATCATCCACCGACGCCAATAGATCGTAGCCATCAGTATAGTGCGTCGTTAAAAACTATATATATATATATATATATATATATATATATATATATATATATATATATATATATATATATATATATATATATATATTATACTATATATATATATGCTATATAGTGCGTCGTTAAAAACACAATATACACACATATATATATATATATATATATATATATATATATATATATATATATATATATATATATCATATATATTCATATATTCATAGATATATTTCATATATTCATATATATATATATATATATATATATATATATATATATATATATTCATAGATATATTTCATATATTCATAGATATAGATATATATATAATATATATATATATATATATATATATATATATATATATATATATATATATATATATATGTATATATATATATATGTATATATATATATGTATATATATATATATATATATATATATATATATATATATATATATATATATATATATATATATATATATATATATATATATATGCTACTTTCCGTTTAAAGATATTGTGTAATTGCTTCACACCACTCGGAGAAGTTTCTTTTAAAATACCGGTACTGCCGATCCATAAGAAACATGCATCTGTATTTGCTAGGCGTTCTCTTCATCGTTTGACCACTTTGTGTGTTGATTTTTTTTTTTGTCAAGATCGTTCTTGTGATGCCCCTTACGAACAGCCCTACCATTCATCCATCAGACAAAAAGAGATTTGTTTTATAAACAAAGCAAATGCCTCCTTAATTGCAATGATGAACCATATCAAATTCACGATAGCTAAATTACTAGAAAATGAAGTAGATAGAAAAGTTTGGCGTTGACAACAAAATCGTTTTCTGGATGTATAATTGTTCAAAATGTATCCGTCTTTTATGGACATCGAACTTTTGATACAAAATCATTGTTATCCATTGACAATGATTTTGTATCGAGTTTCGATGTTGGTAAAAAATGTTGTATTTTGACAGTGATCTGCTCTTGTGAATATGTATTTTGTAATATTGAATTTGTGAATTTTTAGATGACTGACTATATTTTATCCATAGACACCCTGCAGTCCTGTTTCATATACTAGCATTTTTAAGATTTTAATATTTTATTGCCATTTTGAATATATTTTTTTGTCCATGTCGTTAGCTTTAAACAAGACGATGACAATATCATGTAGTTTGATCAATTTGTACTAATAAAAATTATTATTATCATTATTATTATTATTATTATTAATTCGTATCTTTCTAGCTATAACGCTTAACGCTTATATATCATGAGCATTATTCATATCATGCGATAACTTTGACCGATATACTTGTGGAGAGAAGAATGTTCCGATCGACCGTCCACCCTATATCACACTGCTAGCGCGCGGGTGGTTCGCACCTTCTTTTGTATGGATGAGAAAGAATAAGAAAAGTTCGTCTTCCCCCCGTATAACTTGGCTGCTAGTGGGGTCGTTACGCAAGTTCGTCTTCACTCTCAGCAGAATGAGTGGTAGTGATGGCCGTATAATTGAAAAGTTTTCATACTTTACTAACTGATCGAATGTATATATATTTAGATATTCAGTTTAAACTTACAATTAATATCGGAAAATGTTTCGACGTAAAATTAAGAAACTCTTAGTTTTCTAGGCAATGAGATCGAGATGAGACTTATGACCGATATTATGTAATACAACTTACGTAAAAGAACGAATATCGAATGTTCAAATCGATCAAATTTCGCTCTTCCTGGTGGAGAGACTGAGACATGACATAAAGTTTTATGAATCTATTTTTATTTTTTGTCATCAACATCGAAAGCTAGATGTGTAACTGTCATTCAAGGCCAAGGATGAATTCGGTACTGCGATTGGTGGGCGATTGGCTGAACCGTCATTCAGCAGACCGGGTTTCGATTCCCGCCATGCTCGACCATCCTGACAGTGGTTTTTCGTGGTTTCCGTCTGTCGTTCAAGTTCATACTGGGGTTGGTTTTCACCATATGCCACTACCGACTCATTTCCACTGTCCAAAAACACAAAAACTCATATCCCCGTCATCTCCTTCAACATTCACCTACGCCAATAGATCAATGTAGTGCAGTTGAAATAATACAAAAATACAGTTGAAAAGAAATACAGCTGAAACTCGACGTAGATAAAAAAAATGAAGTTTTGTAATAACTTATGAAGAGTTTAAAAGCGACCTTATCACCAATTTAGGTTTTATGACGAAATAATTGTGGTTTATACCCTATATCACCTCATTCTAATTAAATCCTATGCCCGCATCATCAAGTAAACTGATACCGTAATTCGAAATCGATATGATTGTCATCGGTCTACGAGGCACACATCCTATCCGTGTTTGTGTTGTACTCACACACACACACACATATAGGGCTTCACATGAAGAAAGACTTGATTACAGACCCGTCGAGTATCTGGATTGGATTGTATATACAGACACAGGTATTACTCTTCCTACTACCCTGTGCTAATCCTGATGCAGAAAGTGACGTCACTGTACTGATTTCGGAGGCGCTTAAGAGCGAATACTGGAATAGAGATACATACCAAGAGTGAAGATGGACTTGGCGTGTAATAATGCCGTATGGACTACTATTTCGGGGAATTGGTTAGAGCACAGAAGAGCTGTGGTTAGGGTTATTTGGTCAGGTTATGATCGTTTCCTCGAATAGGCACACCCTCTTTCTATAAGTACACATGCCAAGCCCACGTTCACTCTTGGTAATATCTCTATTCCAGTAATCGCTCTTCAGACGCCCCCTGATTTCGCAACGATATCTTTTATATATTCTCATTGTAACCGGTGATCTTTCAGAGTTTAGAGCCCTTACCGCGACTGCAACTTGAAATAACGTCCTAGGCATGGCTAGCTTCAAAGGACTAGGGTTTTGATTGATTAATGTAGACTTATGGAAGAGCTAGAAACTAGGTCAACACAAAATAATGATGAAGTCACGATATTCAAAACTTGACATATTTCGGAGCCAATTAACCTCACGAGCAGTGTCAAGATTTTGTGCTGACAACAATGGGAATACACAAAGGCTGGACATGTTCCCATAGAATGTAACTCCTTTACTAGTGAATAGAAACCGATCAAAGTCCTAGGGTGGATTACAGAGACTGGAGTTTAAACCCTGGCCTACCTTAGGCCTAATTCGTCCAAGTAAGAAATTGCATTGTGGCTGCAATGCAATTTCTTACTTAGACGGCGTCTAAGGTAGGCCGGGGCTTAACTCCTTATCTGCAATCCACCCCTTGTGTTTTGGAGCTAACTTATAACCCTATAGTATAGCACGTTATACCTCAAGTGGTTTATTATGTATAAGGGTGATCTAGATGATCACTGTGGCTTCATGGTACAGCGTCTGCCTGCCGAAGGACAATGGGGTTCGATTTCATCCTGGGCTGATTTTTGTTCAATGAGTTTTATTTTATATAGTATATGCGTTTTGGTCGTGGGTTATAGAGCAGGATACTTTGTTTATAGCGACCGATATTGGTATCTATATTTATTTGGAATTTTTTCTCTATACTTGAGTTTATAGCGACCGATATTGGTATCTATATTTATTTGGAATTTTTTCTCTATACTTGAGTTCGATATACGTCACTCTGTAACTTACGTTAGTATTTTTTGTCACGTTAGCCGAGTGTTGTCGGAACAAAGCTACCCCGAGGACAAGGAATTCGTTTCTGTGTGCTGTGGGGTGGTAAACATTAATTAGCAGATTCTTCGCACGCCATTCCTCTTGATTAAAACGTCGAGTGTGTTTTCGCAACGCATCGATCCCAGTCCCGCCGGCGACTGCGATCAACTTCCTACTTCCTGCCTTCCCCCTTCCCCCCTCCCCCCTCCCCACTGTACCTGTCAAAGTAATTAAATTAACTCAGAAGTGATTCCATAGTCATTGTTTACTGTGTGAACGATTGACTGCAAATTAGAATGTGAAAAGATGTTTTCTTGAACTAGCGCTTGATTACTAAGACTAATTGTTATGAGCATTAATTTATGCATAGGCTCTACTCTGCTAACAGAAGGTTTTACTAACGTTTGGCTTATAAACTGTAGGAATTTTAATGATGTTTCTTACATTGCACAACCTTGTAATTAGGCATACCCTGATTAAATTGTTAGAAAGTAGGGTTGCCGTTCGATTTTGATATTTTCGATCGATTCGATGCTTTAATTCTTCTATCGATATCATATTAGAATTTTCGATATTCGATTATTTCGATATCGAAACGTTATCGAACGCGATTGTCAGTGACTTTCTCCTCTGAGTTGACCATCAATTGAGTTCATCAAGTCAGACATTATTGTGTATTTACCGGCACAGGTAGGTCTATAGCTGAGTGGTTAACGCACTTGCTCCATGTGACCCGGGAGGCAGTCGGCATGTCGGACCCGGTTCGATTCCCGCTACCGTCCATCTTTACAGGGGTTTTTCGTGGTTTCCTTCTGTAGTCTAGACTATAATGCCGGGATGGTTCCCATAATATAGACCACGACCGCTTCCTTCCCACTATCCTTCCCATTACCCATAAATGCCTTCATCTCATCATCCCATTAATCATTCATCCGACGCCAATAGATCTCAGTCATCATAACAGTGCGTCGTTAAACCCAATATAATTTTTTTTTTAAATTGTACCGGTCCCCGGTATATTATTGTGAAACGAGTGGAAAATGAACTGAAACTGAAACAGCTGTGTATTACATGATCGAGAATCATTACCATCAGATTTCCAACCTCCCATTTTTTCTCATTCGATATCGATGGAAATTTGAAAATTTCGATATATTTCGATCGATATTCGATATTGAAGTTTCGATATCGTTTGCAATTTTCATATCGAACGGCACCTGTTTTAGATCGATTCATTTCGGCAAATTGTTCTCACACCTGCTCATTTGTACTCCCGAGGCCCAAATAACCTAGATGTTGGTGGGGTTGTCAAACGGACAATTATCGCCATTACACAAACTAGTGATACCAACATACTTTATCATAATATAAAGAAGGATGTACCGACTCCCATACTACGCATGGACGGTATTTGTGGTTTCTTGAGGTCAATTCAGAGCCAAAGGTACCGATTGCCTGTCGCGATAAATAGCGGATTCCCTTGTAAACCAGATGTAGAGAATGGCTATACGGTACCGGTGGCATTGTATAGCATTGTAGTTTGTAGTTCCATATAAAAGCGATGGTTGCGCTGCGAGCAATCGGAACCTTGCATGGACTCAAGATTCGATGACACCGGAAATATTTCACTTTGAAGACGCGCGTCGGTACACCTTCATATTATGACGTGGGCGGCGGAGCCGTGGCGTCAGCGGGTCGGCTGACTCCTCAATTGATGAATTGATGATTCAATTGAAAATCCAAATTGATGTTATTCAATTGAAGTGTGATTTTTAGTACCCTCAATTAAATTGATTGAATATAATGATTAAATTTTTTGATAAAATTGAATGATTTTATCACCACAACTATTTTTCATTGTTGCAAGTGTGTTCAATAATATTGTGTGGTTTATTATAAATCAGACACCTGACACCTGCAAATACCAATCAATTACGCTCGCTCATCCACTTATTCCCTAAATCACGTCAATATGGCCCCCTGCTCCACACCATTTTCTATATGACTTAATTGACTGCTTTATCAATCTTGACCTCACAATATTGTTAGGTCTCCACTGCCTCTGTATTATGATGAAGTATATGTTGGTAATCGCTACATCGTGATCATCAACAGGTATGTATGTAGATTTCTCCCCACCCCCACCCCCCACCCACCCACCCACCCACCGCCCAGCTGTGGCCAGTCAGTACCAGCCTGTCCTATATCCAAGAGTATCTCGTTAACACATACATTGTCGTTCTACGTTTTTACGCCAATGAGGAACTGATTGGCACTCCTGTATTATTATCTAGTGATGTGTGCTCTCGGTTAAAAGTCACGGTCAATAAATACTGCCAATTATTACGTAATGATTATGCAGCGAGCTGTGTTGCAAACGTCATTTCAACTCTAATTGGCAACCGATCGGTTCATAAAAGTACATTACACATATACACGTGTATCGCGGTGTTTATAAATATTTCCACTCGATCGAGATGGGTTCAATTCTTCGGGGGAGCCGAACACGTTCGGCTAACATGTAGTTCGTTCAGGCCGTTTGCTGACGAGATGATAATAAAGTAGTGGAGAGATAAATGTCGACAGCACTGAGTGATGATTACTTCGATTTTGAAATTTTGTTAGGACTTCGCTCAATTTTTCTAGTTTGAGAAACGTACTTCCCAAGGGAAATGAGAAAACTAAATATAACCATAGATATTATACCGCATAAAAAAATCTCTGATAAGAACGGAAAAATCATCGGAAAGGAGATATGAAATTGGTGTGACGAGTAGAAAGAAAGAGTGTGTGAGAGAGAGAGAGAGAGAGAGAGAGAGAGAGAGAGAGAGAGAGAGAGAGAGAGAGAGAGAGAGAGACTGCATGTCTGTCTGTCTCTGACGATTCACGCAAACTCAGTTTCCTGATCAGCTCAGATAGGCTATACAGGCCTGGCATGTGTTTTCATTATGTGTTGTTGGTACGAATGGATTCGCGTATATGTTCAAAAGTATGTCGTCCGCGATATGTTTATGCAACATGTTCGATTCGCGATTCAATTTGAATTTGAATTTATGTGAAATGGAAGTATTCGCTACGCCTTCTCAGCTATAGCCTACATTTGTTTCACATTGATGTGCTATTTATATATGTATATATTGAAAATTATAACTATGATAGCTATTTATATCATTTCCAAGTGCAATATCAACATATATTGCGTAAGAAAATAGACCTACTTAGTTTGTGTAATTGCTCATTAAAAATTAAAAATGAACTAAATCTGTCATGTACTAATTAATAAAAATAACACTTCCATTATTTATTACAGAGACATGCTGGTCCGACACTTGATTTATTCGATTCATATACATACATTTTACATTGCACTTTGAATTGGCTTTGAATATATATATATATATATATATATATATATATATATATATATATATATATATATATCCTATTTTTTAAGGGCAGATTTTCGACTCCTTTCTTATAGGTTGCATGGTTTATAATTTATATTATGAAGTGATGTCAGTGAGTCATTTGGTTTTAATATATGTGTAATTATTGCTATATTTATATTATGTTCAAATGTTGGATAGATTTTTGAATTTGAAACTCACCCGTTTGTTTCTGGAATAAAGTAGTTCCAAAAACCCCAAGAAATTGGAAATTGGTTCATTTAAATTCAGGAAAATCTACCAATTAGCAATCGACCGTAATCTAACCTACGAAACCTCTTGGAGCTATTTATTTGTGGCATCGTTAATACCCGAGTGCAATCTCTCTGAACGAAGTGTTCCTTTTTTTCAAAACCGAACAAACTTCTCTTAATTATTGTAGTCTGGAATTATTGATTTTCTACCTATTCATAGAATAATTGTGAGACGTACCCCAATGGAAGAGAATGTCTTTTAGAAATAACTTCGGGAGACTTAAGGGCTCCCTCGAGGCGTAGAATAACCCCAGTCTAACATTATCAATATCATTTTTTTATGGAGAATAAAGTAAAGAAAACAATTCTTAAAATACACGCTCCATAACTACGTTCCGAATGTGACATTCCGTACATGTATGAATACATATAATATATATATATATATATATATATATATATATATATATATATATATATATATATATATATATATATATATATATATATATATATATATATATATATATATATATATATATATACATACATACTCCTTTTGAGGGAATCTACTTGGTAAAACCGTACATGCACGACAACTTTTTTTATATTTTTGGCGAGTATCTCTTTCTTGACCCTGACGCAAGCAATGTGATCTGGATCTGACCTTCCATCGCGAGCTCGTCCTTGCCCACATGTACTCACGTCGACACGGCCGACACCCGGTCGGCAGTGGTCTCCCATGGGCGCGAGCGACGATCGAGGTACCATGGCTCGTAGCCAGCAGAATATTCACAACATGATCCCACCAGGAAATATGAACACTGTATCCTCAACGTTTAGCCACCGATCAATGCGATGTGTGTGTGTGTGTATTTTTCTACGGTTTAATCGCAGTCGAGTTTTGGGTGCAGTGTAGGTCGAGTGTGTTTTTGCGAAGCGAGTCTCTTTAGTTTGTGAGCTTTTCCGGTTCCGGTTTTGGGTTCGTGATCTGTTCCGGCACGGAAATGGCACGACGTTTCTTTGGTCGAGGTATCATGATTTTTCCACCGCGGTTTATGGCGAAGGAACCTACCCCTGATCCAGTGGTAAGCTATTGTATTATTTGGAACATGTTGATAGCTGTTTGCTGTGTAGATCGGCTGCGTCTATATAATTATATATAATATATTATAATTATAATTATATAAAATATATAATTGGATGAGCGTAGCGAAGACTCAATATTACCGTACTCAATATATATATATATATATATATATATATATATATATATATATATATATATATATATATATATATATATATATATATATATATATATATATATATATATATATAATTATATAATTATATATATATATATATATATATATATATATATATAATTATATATATATATATATATATATATATATATAATTATATATATATATATATATATATATATATATATATATATTTGCGCACTGCAGGTCAGACGAGAGAACAAATTTTGTTGAATTTTGTTTGATCTGTCTTCATCTAACACGATACCGTAGGCCTATGGTAGACTTACTCCATGGTTTTGAGGCGCAAACCACTTCTGAGAAAAGACATTTCAAAATGTTTGAAAGCTCTATAAGAATAACCAGAAGAGAAAATGTTTTCAATTTTTTTTTGCAAATAAAGTCGAATTTTCGAGGTATTTGAATATAATGACGATACACATTATTCCAAACTCTTACATAAATCGGATCAGCCGTTTTGATGAGGAAAAAAACAAGTTATAGACTGTAGAGTTCGAAGTTATAGATTAAAAAAGAAACCTATACTGAGACAATGTAACAAGTTTAACCAATTGAACCATTAAAAAATTGACAAAATAACCAATTGAATTGTAAGACGGTAAATGAGCAACCAATGAAACAGATAGGCAACTTGACATGATTGCTTCAAACTCGAAGTGTGAGCTCATATAGCAATTTCCATTGCATTTCATATAAATAAGCCGATATCGCTCATCCAACAACGCATGTACTACGTTTTCCTACAGTATTACATACATACGTACAGTACATTTCCTACATTTCAGTATTATTCTTCCTGTTTGCACACTTGATAGTGGTTCTTTTAATTGCACCGTTACTAATGTTGGTGCCTATTTTTGACTTTCTAATAACGTGGGACTTGAAAGTGTATGTATAGTGTTTTTTTTCTATAAGGGTATTTTTAACATATTGTAATTATTTTTGTAATATTTCTTTGCATAGAAAATGCGACCACTCAACTATGCCATGATTGCGTGGGTAAGCGTTCCCCATTTAGATTCCCCCATATCCGAGAACGAGAACTTTGAGCAAAGATTTCTTATGAGGCTGTAATTAGACGAGCTTTAGCGAGGATTCAATTTGACATACTGAAAAAAATTAGTGTTCGTTTTTATGTTTTTTTTTTTTTTTTTTTTCCTTATGTTTTTTTGTCGGTTCTCCACAGGTCAAACGGCTACAGCTATCAACTTCAAACTTTTTTTCGTCATGGTTCCTCATCTAACTTAGATATGTATAGTTTTGTGGCATTATCGGGTGGTAACTTTTTTTTTATGAATTTTAGAAATTTCAAAAATCCCCATTAGAATAACCCGGAGGAGAATACTTGAAAAATCAAAATTTTTCAAGACCTCTCAAATTTTCGCCGAATATAAATGAAACTATTAAGCACATTTTGAGAGATTTTTCGCATCAATCGGATGAGAAATAACGAAGAAAACGCATTTATAAAGCATTTTCCCATCAATTTAGGCTATTACGGGAACCAATTAAATCTATAGCAACAAGTGTCACCAATTAATTCAAAACGATTGAAATGAATGAAGAGGAAGGCCGTGACATAACTGATTCTCGTAAGGTTTTTGAACGTTTGGAGTGATCCAAGGTCTGTAGATGTAGATTGGGTTGACAAATTATTTTTCATTCTAGATTTCTATACCCCTAAGCTCGTCTAACAACGCGCATCCCGCGTTTCCCTAGTTTAGCCATGCTAAACTATGTTCAATTATATGATTATTGTTGGATGAACAGAGCGAAGACTCAGTTTGACCGTATTCAAAAGAAAAATCGAACAAGTTGTTTTCTGTTGGAGCTCTGTACAGGTCAAACGCTAGAAATATGCAGACTTGGGTTGGGGAGTTGGGTCTAAAGTTACGCGTTCCTTTTTCGAAAACTTTGATGAGAAAGCGTTCCTATTATTATTACACAGTAACTTCTAACGGAATTGCCTTCCTTTTTATCGGTAACGTGGAACAAAATTTACATTCTTTTCAAAGTTCCTTTTGAACAATTGTAAAGCAGCGTTGTCTATGGTTTTGGTTTCAGTTCGATTGATTCAGCATCGTGTAGCATGAACTTTTCTCAAACTTCCAACTTATTTAAAAGCTCTCCGCAAGAAACTATCTTCATATCCTGGACCGTAATCAACAGGCCTACTGTTGCCTACTGTTGTAGGCGCAAGTGTTGGCGGGGCGATCCTAAAAAAATACATCATTTTCCCGTTCAATATAGTCATATGCTTTCTCACATTCTTTCGCACTTTTCTTCGATCAACTCGTTTCGCTAATCCGTGCTGAGAGAGTTATGTCTTGACACCCCTGTCACTGCCGTAACGAACTGCCTTTAGGGTGCAAGGAAGCAATTTTCTTCGCACATAAATAAATACAATGCCCCTAACTTGCGAAATGGTGCAGTCATTGCCAAAGATTCTCTCGTTTGTTGAATATATATATATATATATATATATATATATATTTATATATATTCATGTGTGTGTATCTGTGTGTACAAAAGTATTGGACAAAATACACTCAGCACTCTGTACTGCGCTCTTAGGCTGCCGTATACAACACAAGAAAACCAGAATATTCGTTTTTTGGAAAATGGCCTCCAGATCAGTATGTTGACTGCTATCCGAATTCGTATCCTGCATGTGCAGTACATGCAGTAGTAGTATTTTCGCGCGATTTCTGCTCTGTAAAATGAACAATTGGACATATTTCACTTTGTAATGTCGATTGACAAGATTTGTTACGCTTTATTGTCGGATTTTTTCAATTTGAAGTTAGTTGAAGTTCAAAAATCCGTCTATATTATATACATTTTAGTTGAGAGTGCATGGTAGATGATTAAGTGTAATATCATGTTTTTGGTAATTATACTTATTTTGAACGGTAAGAAATATCATAATTCTAATACCGGTACGGAGTAAACAGATAAATTCAATACCTTCAAGATGGTTAACTAAATAACTCATGTCGCATTGTCAAACGTATACGCTTGATAATTATGCGATATAAATAGAATAGTGATAATAATTGTACCCTCTTGTATTTGTATATAAATCTTTATTGAAGACTATGTCACGGTACACATGATTGCCGTTCGACACATAATAAGAGTCGAATAAAGAATTAATGAAGTTGGAAAAGCACACTAAAAATGATCGTAGCAAATGATGAGAGAGTTATTATCATTATTTTTGTTACGTCGCAATTGTGCGCAGCACGGTGGCGAGATCCTAATAGTACAGTACAAATAAAAATCAATATAAATCAATATATCAGTATTAGCATTATTCAGTATATAGCAGAAATTATTACTTGCAATTCAACATTTCAATATTTTATCAATCTTCTGGTCATCTATTCTCTTTCTGAACTAATGCCTAATGTGAAACTGAAAAGGTATTAATATGGACAGAGATATGAACAGTAATATAAAAATAATACAAAAATGACGTATAATAATGTAATTAATTATCTGTATTAATTATCTGAAATTATCTGTGTTTGTTCCGTTTTAGAATAATTTTGATATTTCATACCGTTCAAAAGTTATCACCATGCAAAAAATTGATGTTTCACTAAATCGACTCTCCCCTCTTGCGACTCGAATCTTCTCAAATCTTATATCTTATCATATAATATAATAATATCTTATCATATCTATCTATTATTGATAATATTTTATCAATTCCAGAAACTGTCGGAGCACTGTAATACGAAAATGTTGTCTTTCATTCATGCATATCTTCACGCTGTCAGTGTGACTGAAGAGGGAGTCGGTATAATTATTATATCCTGTTTGAACGAATTTATTGTACTGTATTTAAAAAAAAAAACACGGCTGTATTGTAATGAATGTCTCGACCTACTAACGTTCTATAAATAGAAAATGAATGCAAGTTTAACGAGTGATTAATCATATCAAGGTTCTATTCGATCTTGAACACACAAATAAATTATATAAAACGGATATTGATGATCGAATTATCCGAGATAAGTTTTATTTACTTCGATTACGTCTCGGGATTTGTCCATATCAACAAATCGCAAACCAATCACAGACCCGCACAACTCGATAACTCCCCCATGCACGACGGGAGAGTTGTGGGTTCGATTACCGTTGTCGATCATTCGGCGGTGACGGGTTAGTAGCGCAAACCTTCTCAAAACAGGGTCACCGCCTTGTGGATCAATCATTGGCAAATGGTTGAAACGACATGGCTAGTTCGAGATGCGGGCCATCATTGCATCATTCTTTGACGAGAATTTCTGTTCCTATATATATAGTAACATGCTGGTGCTTTGTGTGTACATGACAATAACTCTCTCATCTTGACTTCTTTATCGTAAATAGTCCATATTATGCATGTGCACACATAACAATAACTCTCATCGTGACTTTTTTCTATCGTAAATAGTTTATATGCGATGCACCTGTGACATACATCTGTCTGTTGCATATTGATGTTGCATTCTAAATAATAGACTCCATCGTGCATACACTTGCGGTCACTAAAGTGTTCGATCGAACAACAGTTGGATGCATTCCTGAAGAAAATTTACTGAATACGCGCTGGGAGTACTTAGCAAACAAAGTACATGCATTCCACTTGTTCTGTCTTATGAAGAAAAGAATCATCGGGTTGAATATATATATTTTTCTTTTAAATGTGTTATATATTTCGTGAAAAAAATTATGTGACCGCAAGTGTACGTATACAGCATTAGTCATCATCATAATATTTTCTCTAATTCTCAGGAGTGAAAAGAAGTGTCTCCGTGAGAGCTATATAAACTAGATTTCCAAGCAATGAAAACGGCCTAAACCAATGTTACACAGTAATTGTTTCTCGTGTATTGTTCCGCGCCATCATCATTATTCATCTCGAGTGACGAAAATAATTAGCCTGTTTTATATCTATATACTTATTCTTACCGTCTTCTGTTGTAAATACAATCCAAGGAGGATGTAAATCATGTAATATATAGTACGGTCAAGTTACATTAAAAATTTTAAATGCATCCTGGAGAAAATATATTCATATTACACGCACTTGAATTAGGAGACAATGTGTGTACGCACTCCACATAATATATAGTCTAAATACGTAGATTGTATTTTAATTTCAATTTTGGATTGAACCACTGGATGTAACCGCAAGTGTATCTATAACTCCTTAGATGCAAACCTCGTATCGAGTGGCTTCTTGTAACTGAATGACTGTGACGTATGTAAATACTAAATAGTGACACCTGAACCTCGCATCCACACGTGAAATTGGTTCACGTGCTAATCACACGTTTACTTGAGGTAATGTAATTATACGGCTGTTACTAAATATGAGAGCACACGATGTTGTAACGTCTAATAATGCAACTTGTGCAACGACAATAATTCTTGTGCAAGGTTCGCGACGCGGTTGACTTTTAGTGGCAACATCCGAATCCCTTAGCAACCCCCCCCCCCCCTCACTCCCCCCTTGCTCCGTGTAGATAGTTAAGAGTCCACGGGAGTCGATTTAGCGAAATATCAGTTTTTTGGTGATAACTTTTGAACGGTATGAGATATCAAAATTCTAATAAGCGAGAAACACAGATAATTATAATAGCTTCAAGATGATATAAGATATAACTATTCAAGCCATGTCGCGTGACTGTCAAGAGTATACAGCTAAAAAAACACATTATTTAGCTGTCGACTCTTGACAGTTATGCGACATGACTTGAATAGTTATGTTTTATATCATCTTGAAGCTGTTATAATTATCTGTGTTTCTCGCTTATTAGAATTTTGATATCTCATACCGTTCGAAAGTTATCATCAAAAAACTGATATTTCGCTAAATCGACTCCCGTGGACTCTTAATTAGTAATTGCAAACAGTCGGTTACTTGAGCACTGAAGATAGCGTCACGTCGAGGATTTCGTATACGCTGTTGATGAAAATCGAGATTGGCCAAGGGTGAATTGGACATGTGTCATATCAAGTCCACGAGACACTTCTCGTTAACTATATCTCGAGCTAGAAGTCCCGAAATGAAAACAATGTATAGACTATATACGTCGAAATCATCCACGTCGGGCTGATCTTATCAAGTTATAGGCTTTAGGTGTCGCAATAACTACAGTTGGAGGCGAAATAAGAATTCAAAAAGGCGGCCATCTCTTTTACTGTTGTGCCTATTCTTCAACATTGACGATTAAGAGTTTCGCCTTGGACTTCTTATAGAGATTCAAGAGTAGATTCAATTCTAGAAGATTGACATTTGAAAGTATAACTAACTAAAAACAGTGTTTATGTAATTATTTGTAGTATAGGCCCATTTGTGCAGTCGACTTGATAAAAAAAATGTATGTAACCTTTTGTGCTGTAGTATATATGTTTACAGCATAAAACACGGCATAACTATAGTATAAACTTGTAGAAGAAGTTTGTTCACCACCATAATAAACACAAATATCACCGTTATATTTGTAGATTACAATTACATCCGCACGGAAGAAGGCTCGAACCACCCGTGTGCTATTGGTGTCTACGGTGGAGGGACTGTCGCTCGGAACATTCCTTTCTTGGTTATTTTCTGTGATTTTTTTTGTATTTTCAGGGAATTATGCTGTGTCATTACAATATTTATAGGATGAGAAACGCAACTTTCAAATCGTAAAATGTTTGAAGTTGCAGCAAGATTGAGTATAATTAGTAATTACCAAATTTTCAACATTTATTTAGTTTTGTACAGACAGCCTTCTTCTTTCGTGGATAGGCTACCACTACATCCAGAAGTGGACCAGTTCTCTAAACCAATCTGAAAAGCCAACTTCGTTCTCCACTCCAGCCGGGCATGAACTAGATTTATGAACACCGCCAAACTACCTCGTGTGTTATTATTTAAATCTAGTGATTAATCTCGGTAGAACCGGCCGAGCACGAAGGTTGTGTTTCTCTAATAACTCATCTCTCTTCTGCGCCCGGGTAATTAGCTATCAAGAAGCTGGGTATACAGCGCCTCGGGCTGTGTACGGACTGTGTGAAAGTGAACGTTGTATGGAGCGCGGTGGCAGGAGACGAGTCTGTGCCTGCCAGCCAACTAATCCCGCGGTGGCTGCTACAAGTTTATTGTTGCCATTCAACCGAACCATGGGCTGGACAAGATGGTATTGCCGAGGGGTTAAGGGGGGACAACACTGAAAATCCTTAATTCTACATTTTACACCCGATCAAGTTGATTTTTTTTATTTTGGTCCCACATTACTACTAGATGGATATAAAAAATATAAAGTCACATTTTTTCCACAACTTTTTTTTTTTAAATTAAAACCTTTATTTTGCCAATGGTCACGGAGAAACTTTTTGGTGGAAAACGGCTCTAGAAAACTAGTTTTTAAAAATCACATAGTGTTCTCGAGAGTGAAATCGACAAAGTTATGCATTGGTGTCACTTCAAATTCTTTTTTGAATTAATGACAAATTTATGTATTTCACACTTTTTTTAAAAAATTTTATAATTTTTAAAATTTTCAAAAATTATTTTAGGCATGATATTCGCAAGATATACTATTGATAATGCATGACTTTGTTTATCATCTAGTTCATGAAGTATACAAAAAAAATTGTGCAATCCCATCCAGTAGAATAGATTTCATTTACTTCTCCCTTCGAAAAACGTTGGAAAGAAAGATGGCAAGAAAACAGCCATCAAACATTCAACTGTATTCCGTTCTGAAGCTAATTTGGTTCGACACTATATAATTAAAAGTCAAATATAAAATATACTAGTGAATTAATTCACATTATTTCTTCAGTAGCCCAAAAAAGAGATATTAAATAAATTGATCATTGAAAAAAAAAAAAAAATGGAAATTCCAACAAATGGACATATTTTCAGTGTTGTCCCCCCTTAACAACTCCTGATGTCTGGTGTACACTTGTCGGGAAATCTTCCTGAATCTCTTGAAATTTTTCTGAAATACCATGAAATCTCCGTGAAATCCCTTGAAATCTGAAATCAGGTGTATACCAAATTTACTAGTTGTTTACCTCTCGGGTATTGCCAATGGGCTTCTGTCAAGTGACGTCACTCATTGTTGAAATTGACAGTCAGCATAATGTTGTCCACCAGTTGGAATTGACCAATCAGAATGTTTGGTAGTTCACCAGTTCGCATTGCCATGGTAATAGTTGTTTGTCATTTGTTACGTGACAGAAGCCTATAGATACGGTACCATTTCTGTGTAGTTATACCCAGTTTGTGTGTATGTGTCTGGAACGCCGGCGCGCGCACACTCATCTCGCAAAAACTCGGCTAGCTGACCTTAATCTGGCGATGATCTTAATGATGCACACTCTGCAACGATAACTTGCATTTCCTTGTTATTTACTCACTATAAGTGTAATTCCCCTCTGGTACGCATTCGGTCATGTTTAACATGACTATATAGTCCCACTATATATATTTTTTTATATATATATTGGGTTTTAACGACGCACTGTGATGATGATTGAGATCTATTGGCGTCGGATGAATGATTAATGAGATGGGATGAAGAGACGTAGGTTTTTATGGGTAAGGCGAAGGATAGTGGGAAGGAAGCGGTCGTGGCCTATATTGTGGGAACCATCCCGGCATTAGCCTAGACTACAGAGAGAAACCACGAAAAAACCCTGTAAAGATGGACGAACCGGGTCCGATATGCCCCTTCACCTCCCGGGTCACACGAAGCAAGTGCGCTAACCACTCAGCTATACTGTGCCGGTAGTCCCACTATAGTTTCTGTATTACTTGATCAACCATACTAGATTTCCCATACCATAATTTTCAACCTGTTATAGCTGTAACTTATTATAATGCATTCATCATCGTTTCTTATCTCGTTTTTAATACCCAGACATCCCCCTAGGTATGGTTATTTTATCCTGTGTACCAACAAGTGTCGGGAC
>OZ023334.1:23798937-23813937 GCA_964007535.1 Brachyptera risi
GCTCTACGTCTACGTCTATGTCTATATGCTCGAACCAACAAGGTGGAGCAAATGTATTCAATTGAATCAAAGTAATTAATTGGATCCTCTTGTAATTGTATACGTATAGCTGCATCGTGCATGAAGCGGAAATGCAACTGAACGATGATGCTGTTGTCACAAATAGAACTACTTCAGTATATTAATTTTGTTTTCACGAGAGATGAACTCGCGAACCTCCCGCGCGATAGTAGTGCGACATAGATGGGGACGGTCGCTCGGAACCTACTCCTTTCTGTGACTACACATACATGCTATCAGCTTATTAATTTACCCTGCAAATGTTTGTGAAACCTTATAGCAGACGCGTGCAATTGGGTCAGATGTACTTAGCATCAATAAGCTAATTAGAGTGTTCTTTGAGCGGCTCTGTATTGGGGTCGACAACCCGAGCCTCGCTAATCTGACAACACACGAGACCATTGTTTGGAGCTTGTCGTGACATGTGCTTTGCGTTCTTCTTCCTAGTCATTCCTCATACACATACTTTATTCGTATGTCCACGATAGAATTGAAGGTTCCGATCGAACGTCCCTCGCCCATTGGACACCACTAGCGCGCGGGTGGTTCCCTCCTTCTTTCGTGGATACATATAAATAGATATGCATCGCGATAAAGAACGTCCGATAACTAGATTGATATCTGGGAAATGAACAATGGATCTTTGTGTGAACTTTTAAAATAGATGGTCTGTGTTTGTAATCACTTGTTCACATGCGGTATTACTTTAGTTGAGCCTATAAGCATGAACTTGTAAAACATTTTGTGAGGTTCGTGATCGAAAAGAGATTAGATAGTCTTATACGTGTATTCAAGAAGGTCGTGTACCACCATAATAAACACAAATAACACGGTTATATTTATATACAAGTGGTATTTTTAAAAGTTGTTGGGAATTTTCAAGACGAAGTTTATCATAAGCTCTACTGCATCTTTCGAAAGATGCAGCGAGATTAGGTGATTACCGAAAATTTCTCAATTATCCAGTTGGTATGCGATCTTACACTTCCGTGGGTCCAAGTATGGGTGTGAACCGTGTGGCAATAGACAAGTAATGAATAATAATATTACAAATGGAAAAATGAAGAAACCTGGCACCCCCACCTATGTTAAATCATGGCTGATGTTCTTTTTTAATTTTCTGTTATCGTCGATATCATTGTTTCTCAATGAGAGTTAATTGAGATGCGTTTCAAGTAGAGCTGTGTTTACGGGCTACCACGACGGTGGGCTATACCAACAATTCATTTAATTACTTACGAAAATATGTTATTACTAATTTTTATGACACAACAATCAAATATAGGTCTACTTCAACGAAAAGTCATTATGCCTAAAAGTAACTTTTTTTGCATTTTGCATTTGTCAAGTCTTTTTTCGTCTCTAAACAATAATATCAATTGCATTGTATAAACTAACTGAGAGAGTTGGTCGTCACACTGAAGCGTCTTTCAGGAGACCGGGGTTCGATTTCCGCCATAGTCGACCATCCTGTCAGGGGTTTTTCGTGGTTTCACTGTGTCGTTCAGGTCAATACTGGGATGGTTCCTCAACGACAGGCCACGACCGACTCCTTCATCCAAAAACACCTAATGAACTAGCCTTTCATCTCATCATCCCACCATCTCATATATCATTCACCGACGCCAATAGATCGTAGTCATCAGCACAGTGCTTCGTTATACCCAATATATAAAAAATTAACTCATTGCATTGGTAATTATTCGTACTGTTTTGTCAAAATACTTAATACGTTTTTGATCATGAATATTTGAAAATGGAATATGGCATATCTTAGAAACAGGGTCGGGATTCATTTACCGCATCTTACTCGTAGCCAATTGTTTGAAACTCTCAACAGTGAATGTCGCGCTTCCCTATTATCTCTATATTCCATTTTCAAGTGTTTTCGTTACCGGAGTCCCAGCAGCAAAACAGTCCCAAATCGAATTCCCGCGGTTCGCCCTCCATCTCTCATCTTCCCCGAAGCCCCGCGCGTGCTCGTATAGGCCTATATATAGCCGCGCATGATCGATGATCGACAATTGTTGACTTTCTATTAAAATCCGTGATCGAGGGAATTTATTCAACACTCTACTTTCTCCACATTGAAGGTTTTTTCTTATTGAAAACTGAAAACTAGATGATGATAATGTTTTTATTTTGTGCAAATAACGATGATCGATGAAGAGACTTTCTCTTGACCATTTGCACGCGGGTATTGCACTGGAGAATAGACGCACGGCTGCTATGATTGACGTAGCTCTGACTGATGAGGACAGGAGACACGATTTAATTTGTCACATCAAACAACGGATGTGGAAGTGATGAATTGAAAAGTGATATCAATCTGAGGGAAAGCGTGTGTAGTTTTAGTATCCAACGAAAGGTGGAGGTCGTCTGCCGATGAAATGGTCGTAAAAAAAACTCCCAAGTCATTCCAGGGTCTACATATATATAACTTGGAGGGAATTTACCGATTTTGAAAGATGCGGTTGCGTTTCTTATCGTGAACCGCGTCTTGATAGTTGTCCCTGAAAAAAAACGGACGTACATGCACTTATCCAAGAAAGAAGGTTCCGATCTACTGTATACTCTATATCCTATATATACACCGCTCACGCACGGGTGGTTCGATCGCTATGCATCATTTTTCGTGTAAGGCCTATACAAACATATATATTATGTATGCTTGCATAAGGCGTTCACCAACTTGACAAACAAAAATATCACGTTATATAGGCCCAATTCATATATAAATATATAACGTGGTGATATCTTTGTTTGTAATGTTGGTAGGCGACCTTCTCATTTCGTGGATACGAGTGCCTATATAGACCTGTCGTGTTTTTAAACTAAAACCGAGTACCCGAGTACTCTCGCGTTTATAAAATGGTCATTTACAAAATTTAAATTTAAATAAAATCCATATATACGCACATTGTGACATCTTATGTACCTCTTTGTTTTTCCATTTTACCACTTTTTTTCCACATATAGACTGACTGTAGGGAGTGTAGGCCTACGTGGAGTTTATACATTATCATGCTTGTGTATTTTGATCATCAAAATTGGCAATGATATGAAACAAACTCATCAATTTGTCACATAATGCTTTGCAAGTGATGACCTAAGCTGATGACCAATTTCTTACTTATTTCTTTACAAGTTATTCAAGTTAGGGAATAGTCTAGTAATTTTAGTCCATACATTTTCCTCATGTTTAATTTCGAAGTGGCTCGATCGACCAGTGTATGTGCCCGTTAGAGTACATTGTTACAACGTGTGAATGAGAAATGATGTCTTTTTTCTGTTGAATCATTTATTAGTGTAACGAGATGGAATTTAATATAGATACATTGGCTGTTTCACCTTTCGAACCTTGAACTTGTCGACATTCTCCATTGTATTGCATGCAAGTTAATTAGTGCAAGGAGGTTTTATCCGCATTGAGATCGAAAGTAATAACTCCTATTCAACTGTATTTATTATATCATTAGTGCAAATTGAATTTATAATTCGAAAGAAAAACAGATTCGAAAAAGAGAGTGGTTATTAACAATTTCTCAATTAGTTGATTGTAGATCGGAATAATTAGTTCAAATGAATGTGTTTAATGCAATAAAACTTGCAATAATATAACAAAAGGCAACTGAATCAATCATATAGTTCACGTCTGCGTTCATTGAGTGATGACCTCGGTGTTTTTACTTTGAAAATTCTCTCACAATATTCTTCCCATTCTCATATGTTCTCCCATATTTTCTTACAGATACATCGATTTGTTGAAACTTTTCAAGCTCTACTATTACCGGTAGATGTTTAATATCAACGATTTCAGGAACAGGATATCTCAACTATCTCTCTTTCTCTCTCTCTTCCTCCTTTTCTCCATCTTTTTCTTCTAACCGAAGTTTTCACAATTATTTAATTGGTAGACGGCGCTCCTCTATCGTGAATACAAATCTAGTACGCCCATCTCTCTCGTCTATATAAGTTTTACAGCTCGCTCATCCCAACGTACCCACCACCGCGTTTTCCTATTGTTATTTCCACGCAGGTGTTGTGCGTATAGCAGTGATCTACGCTGTACGCACGCCGGCTGATACGTCCTCGTCGTCGCTTCCTTGGATGCTATCGATTGCGTCCGGTGCAATGCCGGGGCGTTTCCACAGTCTCCCGGCGCCCTACACCGCCAACATCCCTTCTCCTCCCGTCATCATTATTTAATACAGCCAACTGACAGGCGTCACTTGTTGGCGGTCAGCTGGGATGCCGGACCATCGTGGAGGACATCGATGTATAGACAGGGCCAAATTAAGGCACAGGTCTACGAGGGCGCAAAATATGTAAGAGATTCCGAATCTAAAGGAGCACCAGCCCCGTATTCATTCAAAGAAAAGAAATTATTGTATACTGTACATCCATATAGTAGGATATCGTCTAATGAATGAATAGAGAATAAAAACAGTGCTCGCAAAATGCATTGATTAAAACTATAGGCTTCTGTCAGGGAACAAATGACAAACAATCGTTACCATAGCAACAAAGCGAACTGGTGGACTACCAAAACATTCTCATTGGTCAATTCCAACTGATGGACATTGTTGTCTGTCTCTTATAACAATGCGTGACGTCACTTGACAGAAGCCTATATTATGTCTTTGGTTGTATAAATTGTTTCAAACGTGAAGAGGGGAAGCGCTCATAATTTTCAGGCTCAGGGTCTTGACACGGCCCTAGATGTAGGCATCTTCGACAATATTAATTACCATTTCCTTTTCTTCTATTAAACTTTAAATTGGACTTGACAATGTTGATGAATAAATAGTAAGTGCATGAGATGATAGAAAGATTAAGATCATGTGTTTTGTGTTGTTGTGTTGAAAGGAAGCGGTCGTGGCTCCCAACAATCCCAGTAGGAACCATCCCTTAACAGAGAGGAACCACGAACTGTGACGAGTGGCCGAGTAGTTGATACACTGAGCCGTCATTCAGGAGACCGGGGTTCGATTCCCGCCATGGTCGACCATCCTGAATGACAGGGATTTTTCGTGGTTTCCTTCTGTCCTTCAGGTCAATACTAGGATGGTTAGTTAACAACAGGCCACGACGTACTCCTTCCCACTAATATCTTTCATCCCATGATCTCATATATCATTCACCGACTCCAATAAGTCGTAGTCATCAGTATATAGTGTGCGTCGTTGAACCCAATGTAAATAAAAGAAAAGCACGAAACGACCGTGGCGGGATTCGAACCTCAGGCTCATGAATGAATGTTGAACGCGCTGGCGACTGATCTATTGGTCTACCGGTACTCGTCTCGGTAATCACAATAATTTTCCGTTCACTCGTCGTATCTAAAATACATTTAATTTGTCGAACCACTTTTTATATCGAGTATTTAAATACTGCTCGAATCAAGCACTGTAAATCCTCCTACAGTACGTTATTTTTCATTTTTATTTTTTTAGAAATAACAATGAACTCGGTTGTTTTCTATACCAGTAGCTCAACTGTATTTACTTTTTTTGTATATCACCATTGTGAGCGTACAATGAATAACGTTTCCCACTAGCGTATATAAATGTATTTATTCAACGTAGTTTTTATTGGCCACCCAAGGGTGATTAACCAACCCACTAAACAACGTATACGGTTGCGGTCACATGAAGTAATCGATCAAGCTACATTTAATTGCGTCCTGAAGAAAATGTACTAATTATCGCACTAAAACCGAACAATTTGCCACGCAATGCATTCTGTGGGAAAAAGAATGGTTAAATGTATACGTAAATTTTTTTTTTTTTCAATATCGAAACGTAATACAAAATCATTGTTTCCCAATTAAGGCTATGGATGAAAGATAGGATCGTTTGGACGGGGCACCACAGGGGCGATCTTACCACTCCATCCTAATTATTTAAATCACGAACTTCAACACCAGGACTGCGCTGCGCTGTCTGTGACCATAATTTTCCGCCGTATAGATTAAAGTCTTTCAGTTTCCGAAAGTCTGGAACAATTTAATTGAATCATCATTTAAATTTCCTGTTACACCACTTGATGTGACTGTATAACTGTACACATGTGTATATATATATATATATATATATATATATATATATATATATATATATATATATATATAAACAGTTATTTATATATATATAGTTACAGATCTCGACCAGTAGCCGGTACAAATACTTTCTCGATCCCTAACTATACTTGAATCATGAATACTTGCCACACCTTACATCCACTGCGATGTGATTCCGTGCGAGTACAGCCTAATAGGTATATCCCAAGGGAGCCAGAAACATGTTTGTGTGTATACACAACCCCCCCCCCCCCCCCCTAGAATCTAGATGTAACGAATAAGTTTCGGTTTCTCGTACTTCGTCTATAATCAAAATGTATCATCAATACCGTCAATAATTTATGATATTGGTAATTGAATCGAACCGACGTTCAAATCACGGGAGTGAAAAAAGAAACACCGCTGATTTATACTGTACCGAAAAGCAAACACGTATCGCCATAAAAGTAGATTGCAACTGCCTTTTTTGTGATATCGTCGTGCTTCTCGCTCTCTGGCTCGACGTGTAGGCCTATAGTAGCGATTTGTGAAATCACTCGTTCTTTGTGAAATCGCGCTCTGTTATCGGCGCAAGATTGCGCATAGCTCGGAACAGTTTTTTATTAGCTATATAAATTAGTTGAGTGACCATCGTGGCATCAGTAACACGCAGTACAAACTTGTGTGTCGATAACAAGATGGTGAATTTATGAGGCGGAGTTGACAAGCTATTTACGAACTTTACTCCTGTTCCAGGGGTATTAATCAAGGATAGTTGGTGGGAAATTGAACCGTGGCCCTAAATATAACTTATACTGGGTTTCGACGACGCACTATAATGATAACTAATTTATTGGCGTCGGACGAATGCCTAATGAGATGATGAGATGAAGGTTTCTTGGGTAGTGGGAAGGAAGCGGTCGTGGTCTGTATTGTAGGAACCATTCCGACATCAGCCTAGAGTACAGAGGGAAACCACGAAAAAAAACTGTAAAGATGGACGGTGGCGGGGATCGAACCAGTTCCGATATGCCCCTGCATGCACCTTCCGATCACATGAAGCGAGCGCGTTGACCACTGCGCTGCATGTGCCGGTAGATATTTTTATTCCTTTTTATCACTTATTTTCATTCCTTTTTATCACTTATTTTCATTGGTTTCTAACGACGCACTAACTAAACTAACTTGACTAAACTAAAATCTGTTTACGTCGGTGTATGATGGATAATGGGAAGATGCGATTAAATGTTATTTCAACATGAGTTTTGGACAGTGGAAAGGTAACAGTCGTGGTTAACGATCCCAGTACTTAACTAAACACAGAAAACCTCGGCCGGGCGACCATGGCGGGAATCGTATACTCCGGTCTCTTCAATGACCGTTCGATGCGCCAGCTACTAATCTAACCACCCGTCTCAGTTCGTAATGAAGTTACCAAATCCATTCCCCACACCACACTCTCCCAGTTTCTTGTATAGCTTGATTCGAATGACGTTTTGGCTGGTGAAAATGGTAATGTACTCGTAGCAAATTCGTATACTGTTTCTTACAGATAATTCTAATTCGCTCTTGTTCCAATTTACGATAATTTAATAGTAAAAGTGGCATTTTACTGACTGAGATTTAATGACATCGCCTAATTAATCGCCAAATGATAGTCTATAATTGTACCCCTCTCGGGAAGAGCTATTATTAGATTTATTACCAAATCCAAAGGTACTGCGACTTCATAACGGGATTGGAAAAGGTTATATTTTTCATCGGAAAGGAAAATTATTCGTGTTTTTATTCCATGTGAAAAGTGAAAAGCCATAAAAATGTAGTAAACAACTGGAAGGCTTGTTGAATCGATCACCATCAACATCTATAAAATGCATAATTATAAATAGCTGACGTGCGGTTATATAAACTTCTAATCAAACGATGAATATATGATAAACCTTTCATTATATAGAGAAATCGTTTGAATATTTATATGAGGATTAATCGAATGAATGAATGCATGAATGAATTGGCTGATGGGTACAGCGGAATTGAATGGACTCTTCACCGGCTTTTGCTCTCTGCTTGTCGGCTAGTTACCATGGTTACGCGGTTCTGGAAAGTTTCCATGTGAAGAGTTGAGTACAGATAATTAAAGGTTGTGTTCTCATCACAACGCGCGCTTTTTTCACGTTTCCCTCAACTGATGATTGCTCCGAACCGACAGACAAGAGGAATTACATTATAAATATACTTCCACTCGGCGTAGTGGACTTTGATCAACTGTAATCACAGATCCCAGTCGTAAACAAAACAAGTATGGTAGCTTCAATAAAAGTAAGGTGTTACTTTCCACTTGATTTATTTATTCTGGTCTTACGACGCACTGTAATTTCAACTAAGATCTATTGGCGTCGGGTGAATGATTGATGAGTTGAAGATTTCTTATGGATGTTGGAGAGGAACGATCCCGGCGAGGGGTTAAAACAGCTCCTGAAATCTGGTGTACGCTTGTCATGAAATCTTCCTGAAATCCCTTGAAATCTCCTTGAAATCCCGTGAGATCTCTTTGAAATCTGGAAATCTGAAATCAGATGTACACCAAATTTACTATAGTTGTTGACCCCTCGGATCCGGGCATTTATCTATAGTGAAACCACGAAAAAAATCGGTAAAGATTGACGGTGGCTGAAATCGAACCGTGGCTCTTTCTATACCCTCATGTATCTCCCTCCCGGTCACAATGAACCTCGCGCTTTACCAGTGAGCTTCCAGTGGCGGTGTTACCAGTTTGGTTGACTTTTAATGTTCAACGCGTTACCTAAATAACAATTAATCAAGTCAACGTTTGTATCTAATTATAGCTGCTTTTTTTATCAAACGGTGACTTCATACAGTCATCCCTGTTGGAGCATTTATACTAATTAACCTGTGACTTCCTAACCGACCTGACGTACTACTAATTAACATTTTAAAGCAACTTAAGGCTAGGTATTATACGAAGTCCAGTTAGCTTTGTATATATATATATATATATATATATATATATATATATATATATATATATATATATATATATATAGGCCTATATATATATATAGGCCTATATATATATATATATATATATATATATATATATATATATATATATATATATATATATATATCGAGAGAGAGAGAGAGAGAGAGATATTTAAAAGTTCTTTCTGTGGCCGTCTACACCTTGTTTATTAACGATCCCCTATCCTCGATATCCCAACTCCAACTTGTAATGCCAACCGCACGATATTTGTGGTACGGCTGACCTCTCACCTCTCGGGTGTCCGAAGGAATGCGTGCTGCAGGACGTTGAGAGGCGAACACCCCCAAACACTCGGTCGTAATTCGAGTTCGTTCTGCATTCCTCGGCGGAGCCACCGGAGCCGGCGGCCGGGACATTCAGACGCGATTGGTCACCGCCGAGGAGCATTTCGCCAACAATACGGGAGCATCCGTGCGAACGGGTTCGGACGTACCGCGCGGCAGTCGTGCCTGATAGGGAAGACGGTCGATCGGAACCGGAAACGTTCGCGTTAACAGAGGGGTGGTCAAACATACGTCACCTGACTTATGAGAGTATATTATAAAGAAATGTATTCATTCTATGGTATAATGTAATACCAGTAGTTGTCTTGTGGGGCCTTGAGGATATATTTTTAAAATAATTATGTTTGTGGTTTTACAAATATCTAGAATACTTTGAAGTATTTAGATATTTCCGTTCCGAGTAGCCTAATATGTCCAAAACTAATAACTATTGAACTAATAATATTCATATCATCTTTATTCTATACTCCAATTGCTTTTGCTGCACATTTATGTTCATTACTCTATTAGTAATCATCAAATTATTTGAAATAAATCGATCATGAGGGGTAGTTTATAATTTATGCAGCATGATTCATATTATATAAATTGAACATCTGACACCTTGCAATTATCAATCCATTTGGCTCCCCCATTCCCTTAATCTCCTTGAAATCACGTCAATATGGCCCATTGCCTCGCAACATTTCCTATATGACTTGACCACCTTATCAATCTTGACCTCTCAATAATGTTCGCGCTCCACCGCCTCTGCAAAGCAAAAATATGATATTACAATGCCTTTCATTGTAATGCCCAAGAAACAAGTATTTTGTATCGTGTCCATGCTCTCCTCTAATCGAGTCGTGATTCACCCGCGTGACTCTGTAGGCCTAAAGGGCCGGGACCTTGCGTGAGGGTCTGGCTCCTTTTGCGCTCGCCACTTTTAGGCTACGATTCCGGTCGTTTACGTGTGTCATAATCATCCATTTTTCGTGATTTTTATATAACAAATATATATATATATATATATTTATATATATATATATATTATATATATATATATATATATATATATATATATATATATATGTATATATATATATATATATATATATATATATATATATATATATATATATGTATATATATATATATATAAATTTATATATATATATATATATATATATATATATATATATATATATATATATATATATATATATATATATATATCTCCACTGCGAGCATGTCATGCAAGACGATTTTTTCAATTGAAAGGTCACAAAACGACAGGTTTTATTATTTTTTTACGATCGTTTTCGTTCATCCTCTGTCGTAGTTGCATTTGCCATGTCGATCATGTACCGTAATACCACGAAGTTTATTACTTGTCAACTTATAAAGAACGTAACCAAGGTTGATTACTACTTATTACTTTATTAGAATACTTATTAGGTTTTCTCGCTCAGGGTAGGGTTCATTTTACGAACGAGCCACATGAAGGTGGATGTAAACGAAGTGATCTGAACTTCCTGTGACTGTTTGGATAACCAATCAAATCAATAAGAAATCGCTATCCATAATGATAGAACTTCATGCAACCATGTATACGACATATCCGACACCAGTTTACGTCACGCAGGATCGTAAACGCTCGGACTTACGAAGTGTCCCGAACAGAAAAGCGTCTGACCAAGACACCCACTCACCGTTATATCATATAGTCTTCGTTCTTTCAGTAAGTGCAGCATGAGACCTCGGTTCACCCTCAAAGAGAGGCTTAGTACAGGTATTGCCGCGTGCTGATTGTCATTCTATTGAACCTGTCAACGACAGCTAGATGATATATAGAGAAATCCCACACTTACGTTTACAATATTGTCATATGCACGTTTAAGCGTCAATGTTCGTGAACGTACAGTAGGTTTATATCACCGTATAGTGGCAACAGCGTCCATGCTAGAAATAGACATACATACTCGAACGATGAACAACGAATTAGTCGAAATATTTTTTATTTTTTTTCTAATATCGAAACTTGATACAGAATCATTGTTCCTCAATTAAGGCAATGGATGAAAGATGTGATCGTTTGAACGGGGCACCACAAGGGCGATCTTACCATATGATTAAAATCTCATATGTCTACCTGGATATACCTATCTTCAGCTGTGATTACTACGATAACGAAGACAATGTTTACCTTGGGTCTCAACATTAATATTAATAAGACTGTATTAAATAGATTTAGTTAGCGTCTATAAAATTCCCTCAATCCTGAATTCTCAATCCGCGTCTTCTCCGGTTATCCGGCCGGAACTCGCCGTGCCACAGCTTGGGGACAATTTAATATTCCTTGCCAGGGAAGACTCGAGGTCGGAATTGTTCAATACTCATGAATTGAGTGTGCTATATGGAGAACGGAAAACGCAATGAATAATCAATCGCTATTATGGGCCTGTACTAGCACAGACGGAAGGTGGTAGGTCTTTTGTCTGTGCCAAGACGTAGAAGATTTGGGCGGGTTCTTGTAATCTCACAACGGAAATCAATTAGATAAAAATTCATCCGTTCGTAGCCCAATCTTCCAAATTCTAAATAGGCTGATGTTCGAGTGCATGGAACAGCAGGCCCTACATGCTACACGGTGTGGCGAAAATTAATTTCCTGAAATAAGACTTGACCCAACGAAACTATATGACAGAATAGTGGTCATAATAAAGTGATTTTTGGGAAATGAAAATGGCAAAATCCTTCATGTGATCCTACCCTCTCCCTTTTCATCATAATCATATAGGCTCTGACGTGAACAACTAGCCTAACCCAACCATCGTTATTAAACTTTTATCGAAATAATTTAATAATAATTTTGAAATCTTCTGGAACGCCAGTGTATACCAACGTGTCAGTCGTGATTTTGGCAGCCGCTATTCCTCGAATCATCAGTCCAATGTTACCACATGCGTACGTTATTGTTGCTAGCCTAAACTATAACCAAATGGCTACATAACTCTTTCAACTAATTAATTGAACCTAAACCTATCCAAACTAACCTAAAGAAACATGATAAACTAGTTCAGTCTAAACTAAAACTTACTTCCGGACCAACGATTAGCCACATGAGTTTGCCTCTCGAACGGATTGAGATGCATCTCGATGTCCATGCAGACGGGGAGTCTAGACCGTGCCGTTGCATCAGACACAGCGGGGAAACAATGTAGGGCAACAAAACGTATCTCTTTTTGCTCTCTCGTTGCGGTCTTGTTTTACATGGGATTGGGTGCGTCGCCTAGCTCGAAGACGTCGTGGCCGCGTGCAGTGGTGGACTTGTGTCTACGAAGAGCCTGTTTTGCCTTCCTATTTCTGATTTATTACTCATTCTAGTCAGATCCGTAGACCCACGAGGCCCGAGCGAAAAGCGCCAAATATTCAAGGGGCGATACAGTTTCACCAGTCAGTTTCGCCATTGAAATTAGAAAATACATTATTACCGTTCATGAAATTGTATTCATTTATACAGAGGTTTAATTGATAAACTAGATACATTCGCGTTGTGAGATGTCTTTTCATGAATAAATGCATTATTAAAAACAAAACTAGGCCATATGTATAATGGTAAATTGCTCTTAAAGTAGGCTTAAATATAGGGTTTGTCTCGTCCTTGGTTCAAAATTGAATGAATGACACATTATCATTTCCGTGTAAATTACACATACATTTGTCCACAGGATGGGCATTAAAAAAGAGGCGACCATGTTTTTGCAAAAAAAAGTCTGCATTGTAGGGCCACTCTCTTTCAAAACATTGGCCTATCTCTTCCACGAGAGTATAGATCGTCCATACTCCATGGACTATAGTCTAGACTAATAACCAACACTAGAATATCACCGGTATACTGCTATGGCTTCTTATTTTGAGGGCTTTGACGTTTATTCTTCCAGACGAGATTAACGTTGGAAACACACAACTACGTCTTTCAGTAGCCTTGAGAAGCGAGTTCGTCTTTATAATTTTTTAGTTGGTTTAGACGACTTTCTTCTCGTGTGGGTTGAAGTATGAGATAGGCCTATAGCGTGTTTTCCACGGCGAGCCGCGGTATTTTAAAAAGAAGCTAACGTGCAGCTGTTCAAAGACAATGAAGATGATAACGACATATGCTTAGCAATCATGTTTCCGGGAAACAATAAGTTTTTTCTGATTTCGAATATATAACCATAGTTAAAATGGTTTCACCATCCTATATTATCAAAACATATTTCAATTTTTGAGTTATACTGAACCGATGGGCCAACAACTCACTAATGTATTCATTAATATTTATTCATTTTTTCTTTCATCCATAGTCTTAATTGGGGAGCAATGATTTTATATCAAGTTTGGATGTTATTAAAAAAAAGATAATAATAATTTGGTTTACACCAGGTCTCGCGGATTTCACGGAATTCAGGGAGATTTCAGTGATTTTTTTTGTGATATTAGGGATGTCGAGAGATTCTCTTATAGGTGATTTCATGGCAAGTGTACACCGGATTTCAGGAGTTGTTCCATTTAACGAAAATTTAACGACGCTTGAAATAAGTTATTGTCTTTGGAAGACGTTACGGTTTCAAACAGACGACGTGTCTGAAAGTGTGTTGACTTGGATCCGCGTAAACGGCATTGTTTTTTATACAATAAAAAGTCGGGATGAACGAAGTAAGATCCCTAATCTCCTTTCTGCACCTCGAGTTTTCGACTCGACTTCGCTTTGAATTCGAACCAGTCCGCCACTGGCCAAACAAGCACGTCACTTGAAGGATCATGAAACTATAGATTCAACGAATAAGAACGATATGTATTTCCTTGATTTTAGAAGAATCTAAAAACCATCATAATTCATTTATTTGCCCTCCAGAGTCTATAGCTCTTTTTCTGAATCGTGACGTAGACATTACTCGATTCTGTTTGTTTCTGTAGAGAGAATCGGTCATGCCTACGTCACGGCTCCTGGTCTCTGGGGGAAAAAATATCAATGATGTTTTTTAGTTTTATCTAAAATTGAGGTAATTTATATCGTCATTATTCATTAAAATCTAGTTTCAGGGTTGTATGTCCTTTATGCGTACCAATGAGATGAAGATTGTAAATTTAATTCACTTGTCAGAGATCGATTGTTAGTATTGAAGCTTGAAGGTTGACATAGTTTACTCATATACATATATGTTCTCTTGTAATAAGTATACTAATCGTTCTGTGGTTACTCCCACTTATTTATAAGTATATTTTGCAATTATCATGTATACAGGCCCTACGTAGTTCTACACTTGCGGTCATATAAGTGGTCGATCCGGCCACCTCGAAATTCATCCCGGAAAAAATCTATTGATCTTTATCTATGCACTAAAGCTAGGATCCAATGTGCATATACGCACTCGCTGTGAAAAAAAAATTGGCGGTATTATATAATTATATTTTCGGACAAAAACATTGTAGATGACCGCAAATGTACGTTGTTAATAATACGAGATTATTTTTCCTTGACGTCCGTGCGTGAAGGCCGATATGGTAGT